>CANNZV010001501.1:0-149498 GCA_947561585.1 Caprella mutica
CCCCTAAAACTAGCTCCCTTTCTAAATCGGATAACAAATATTGCATTTGATACATACTTTCATTACTTTTTATTGATTTTGTATGTAAAATACTTTCAGCACTGTTTATAACATCTCTCGAAATTCATTTAATATAATTTTCCCTGCATGAAAAACTTATAGGACAATGTTATAATGCTCATTGGAAATTGCAATAGTAAGTTTGTTGAAGTCTCTCAGTCGAAGTTTAGTAGTATTTCTGAAAATATAAGCTACGCTTAAGACCATACTCCAAAGGATCATTTCTTTGTAATGTTGTTCTTGAAGCAAGTTTTAATCTTGCCAAATTTTGACCCACGGTGATGATTGTAAGTGGTCAGTTCTGAGCGGAAAAATGGCCGGATTCTCCGGTTCCTGATGTCCATTCTGCACATTTTGGTGATCGGATGAGCTGACTACCAGCTAAGTGGTTCAAAATTACTTTTTTGTTGCTCCCTAAGGTAGCTCTATTACTCTATTGACAATTTGAAATTTCATTGATGTAGACAGAATTGACATAAGAATGATATTGTTTTTCAATATATTTCATATGTCATGCATATCAAATCACCTCTGCATTTATAGTTTCTGATGATACGTAGGTGTCTGCATTCAAATAATACTTTCAAAATGACAAGGTGCCCCATCAAATTAGTTTTGGTGTAAATTGGGTAACCCTAAATTACTTTTGTTACATATTTCATTACTTATTATTGATATTGTATGTAAAATATTTTCAGCAATGTGTATAACAAACGAAATATTTTAATTAATACAATTATTATCACTTAATGGACTAATTAGAAACGGTAACATTACTTAATGTAAATTCTAATAGCAAGTTTGCTAAAATCTTTCAGTCGATGAATAGTAGTCTATCTGTGATTTATTGTAAATTTAAGACCATATTCCAGAGGATCATTTCTTTAGTATGTTGTTCTTGATGCAAGTTTGAATCTTGTTAAATTTTGACCCACGATGATGATTGTTAGTGGTCAGTTCTGAGCGGGAAACTGCCTGGATATTCCAGGTCCTGATGACCGTTTGACACACCTCAGTGTTCAGATGAATTGACTACCAGCTGAGTGGATCAAAATTACTTTTTTCATGCTCCCTAGGGGGCTCTCTAACTATATTAATATCCTAAAATTTCATTGATTTACTCAAATTTTATGTTGTATTTTTATAGTACTTGAATATATTTCTATCGGTTAGTAACTATAATTTTATATGCCATATACCGTATGCGGGCTAAGATAAGTGTCCATTATAAAATCCCGAAAACTATTTTTGCATACTAGGTAAGAAATTCCAACAGAGATCTTTCGGAGATTAAAAAGTTAAATTATGTTCTTAAGCTATTGTGTAATTGTAATTTTTCAAATTTCCAACCGTCTGTAACAATACACATGAAATTATGAGAAGCAAAATTACCATTCATTTTACTGAAATTGTAACCGCTAATCGAGACTTCAGTGAAATAAAAAATATGGAACTTAATCAAGATTTAACATTTTAAAAGTATAAATTTATCAAACTGCATTTTTAAAAAAGTCCAATTTTTGAAAGGTAAAACTTTACTATGATTTATTTTTTAAAGTTAAAAACTCATCAGGATACATTTCTATAAAATATTTTATGAGAAATGACAAATTGGATATGATTCTAAATAATATCTATTTTCTTTACATTTCGTATGATCTCAATTTGAATAAAAAATCTCACATGTAAAAATAGATATCACTAATCTAAAATTGATTCATTTTAGCGACTATCCAGTACATTTCATCGCTATGCATAGTTTCAGCTTGTACGTATGTAACAACTTCAACATTCAATTGATAGATGCAAAATGTAAGAGTCTCCCCTAAAACTAGCTCCTTTTCTAAATCGGATAACAAATATGGCATTTGATACATACTTTCATTACTTTTTATTGATTTTGTATGTAAAATACTTTCAGCACTGTTTATAACATCTCTCGAAATTCATTTAATATAATTTTCCCTGCATGAAAAACTTATAGGACAATGTTATAATGCTCATTGGAAATTGCAATAGTAAGTTTGTTGAAGTCTCTCAGTCGAAGTTTAGTAGTATTTCTGAAAATATAAGCTACGCTTAAGACCATACTCCAAAGGAGCACTTCTTTGTAATGTTGTTCTTGAAGCAAGTTTTAATCTTGCCAAATTTTGACCCACGGTGATGATTGTAAGTGGTCAGTTCTGAGCGGAAAAATGACCGGATTCTCCGGTTCCTGATGTCCATTCTGCACATTTTGGTGATCGGATGAGCTGACTACCAGCTAAGTGGTTCAAAATTACTTTTTTGTTGCTCCCTAAGGTAGCTCTATTACTCTATTGACAATTTGAAATTTCATTGATGTAGACAGAATTGACATAAGAATGATATTGTTTTTCAATATATTTCATATGTCATGCATATCAAATCACCTCTGCATTTATAGTTTCTGATGATACGTAGGTGTCTGCATTCAAATAATACTTTCAAAATGACAAGGTGCCCCATCAAATTAGTTTTGGTGTAAATTGGGTAACCCTAAATTACTTTTGTTAAGTATTTCATTACTTATTATTGATATTGTATGTAAAATATTTTTAGCAATGTGTATAACAAACGAAATATTTTAATTAATACAATTATTATCACTTAATGGACTAATTAGAAACGGTAACATTACTTAATGTAAATTCTAATAGCAAGTTTGCTAAAATCTTTCAGTCGATGAATAGTAGTCTATCTGTGATTTATTGTAAATTTAAGACCATATTCCAAAGGATCATTTCTTTAGTATGTTGTTCTTGATGCAAGTTTGAATCTTGTTAAATTTTGACCCACGATGATGATTGTTAGTGGTCAGTTCTGAGCGGGAAACTGCCTGGATATTCCAGGTCCTGATGACCGTTTGACACACCTCGGTGTTCAGATGAATTGACTACCAGCTGAGTGGATCAAAATTACTTTTTTCATGCTCCCTAGGGGGCTCTCTAACTATATTAATATCCTAAAATTTCATTGATTTACTCAAATTTTATGTTGTATTTTTATAGTACTTGAATATATTTCTATCGGTTAGTAACTATAATTTTATATGCCATATACCGTATGCGGGCTAAGATAAGTGTCCATTATAAAATCCCGAAAACTATTTTTGCATACTAGGTAAGAAATTCCAACAGAGATCTTTCGGAGATTAAAAAGTTAAATTATGTTCTTAAGCTATTGTGTAATTGTAATTTTTCAAATTTCCAACCGTCTGTAACAATACACATGAAATTATGAGAAGCAAAATTACCATTCATTTTACTGAAATTGTAACCGCTAATCGAGACTTCAGTGAAATAAAAAATATGGAACTTAATCAAGATTTAACATTTTAAAAGTATAAATTTATCAAACTGCATTTTTAAAAAAGTCCAATTTTTGAAAGGTAAAACTTTACTATGATTTATTTTTTAAAGTTAAAAACTCATCAGGATACATTTCTATAAAATATTTTATGAGAAATGACAAATTGGATATGATTCTAAATAATATCTATTTTCTTTACATTTCGTATGATCTCAATTTGAATAAAAAATCTCACATGTAAAAATAGATATCACTAATCTAAAATTGATTCATTTTAGCGACTATCCAGTACATTTCATCGCTATGCATAGTTTCAGCTTGTACGTATGTAACAACTTCAACATTCAATTGATAGATGCAAAATGTAAGAGTCTCCCCTAAAACTAGCTCCTTTTCTAAATCGGATAACAAATATGGCATTTGATACATACTTTCATTACTTTTTATTGATTTTGTATGTAAAATACTTTCAGCACTGTTTATAACATCTCTCGAAATTCATTTAATATAATTTTCCCTGCATGAAAAACTTATAGGACAATGTTATAATGCTCATTGGAAATTGCAATAGTAAGTTTGTTGAAGTCTCTCAGTCGAAGTTTAGTAGTATTTCTGAAAATATAAGCTACGCTTAAGACCATACTCCAAAGGATCATTTCTTTGTAATGTTGTTCTTGAAGCAAGTTTTAATCTTGCCAAATTTTGACCCACGGTGATGATTGTAAGTGGTCAGTTCTGAGCGGAAAAATGACCGGATTCTCCGGTTCCTGATGTCCATTCTGCACATTTTGGTGATCGGATGAGCTGACTACCAGCTAAGTGGTTCAAAATTACTTTTTTGTTGCTCCCTAAGGTATCTCTATTACTCTATTGACAATTTGAAATTTCATTGATGTAGACAGAATTGACATAAGAATGATATTGTTTTTCAATATATTTCATATGTCATGCATATCAAATCACCTCTGCATTTATAGTTTCTGATGATACGTAGGTGTCTGCATTCAAATAATACTTTCAAAATGACAAGGTGCCCCATCAAATTAGTTTTGGTGTAAATTGGGTAACCCTAAATTACTTTTGTTACATATTTCATTACTTATTATTGATATTGTATGTAAAATATTTTCAGCAATGTGTATAACAAACGAAATATTTTAATTAATACAATTATTATCACTTAATGGACTAATTAGAAACGGTAACATTACTTAATGTAAATTCTAATAGCAAGTTTGCTAAAATCTTTCAGTCGATGAATAGTAGTCTATCTGTGATTTATTGTAAATTTAAGACCATATTCCAAAGGATCATTTCTTTAGTATGTTGTTCTTGATGCAAGTTTGAATCTTGTTAAATTTTGACCCACGATGATGATTGTTAGTGGTCAGTTCTGAGCGGGAAACTGCCTGGATATTCCAGGTCCTGATGACCGTTTGACACACCTCGGTGTTCAGATGAATTGACTACCAGCTGAGTGGATCAAAATTACTTTTTTCATGCTCCCTAGGGGGCTCTCTAACTATATTAATATCCTAAAATTTCATTGATTTACTCAAATTTTATGTTGTATTTTTATAGTACTTGAATATATTTCTATCGGTTAGTAACTATAATTTTATATGCCATATACCGTATGCGGGCTAAGATAAGTGTCCATTATAAAATCCCGAAAACTATTTTTGCATACTAGGTAAGAAATTCCAACAGAGATCTTTCGGAGATTAAAAAGTTAAATTATGTTCTTAAGCTATTGTGTAATTGTAATTTTTCAAATTTCCAACCGTCTGTAACAATACACATGAAATTATGAGAAGCAAAATTACCATTCATTTTACTGAAATTGTAACCGCTAATCGAGACTTCAGTGAAATAAAAAATATGGAACTTAATCAAGATTTAACATTTTAAAAGTATAAATTTATCAAACTGCATTTTTAAAAAAGTCCAATTTTTGAAAGGTAAAACTTTACTATGATTTATTTTTTAAAGTTAAAAACTCATCAGGATACATTTCTATAAAATATTTTATGAGAAATGACAAATTGGATATGATTCTAAATAATATCTATTTTCTTTACATTTCGAATGATCTCAATTTGAATAAAAAATCTCACATGTAAAAATAGATATCACTAATCTAAAATTGATTCATTTTAGCGACTATCCAGTTCATTTCATCGCTATGTATAGTTTCAGCTTGTACGTATGTAACAACTTCAACATTCAATTGATAGATGCAAAATGTAAGAGTCTCCCCTAAAACTAGCTCCCTTTCTAAATCGGATAACAAATATTGCATTTGATACATACTTTCATTACTTTTTATTGATTTTGTATGTAAAATACTTTCAGCACTGTTTATAACATCTCTCGAAATTCATTTAATATAATTTTCCCTGCATGAAAAACTTATAGGACAATGTTATAATGCTCATTGGAAATTGCAATAGTAAGTTTGTTGAAGTCTCTCAGTCGAAGTTTAGTAGTATTTCTGAAAATATAAGCTACGCTTAAGACCATACTCCAAAGGATCATTTCTTTGTAATGTTGTTCTTGAAGCAAGTTTTAATCTTGCCAAATTTTGACCCACGGTGATGATTGTAAGTGGTCAGTTCTGAGCGGAAAAATGGCCGGATTCTCCGGTTCCTGATGTCCATTCTGCACATTTTGGTGATCGGATGAGCTGACTACCAGCTAAGTGGTTCAAAATTACTTTTTTGTTGCTCCCTAAGGTAGCTCTATTACTCTATTGACAATTTGAAATTTCATTGATGTAGACAGAATTGACATAAGAATGATATTGTTTTTCAATATATTTCATATGTCATGCATATCAAATCACCTCTGCATTTATAGTTTCTGATGATACGTAGGTGTCTGCATTCAAATAATACTTTCAAAATGACAAGGTGCCCCATCAAATTAGTTTTGGTGTAAATTGGGTAACCCTAAATTACTTTTGTTACATATTTCATTACTTATTATTGATATTGTATGTAAAATATTTTCAGCAATGTGTATAACAAACGAAATATTTTAATTAATACAATTATTATCACTTAATGGACTAATTAGAAACGGTAACATTACTTAATGTAAATTCTAATAGCAAGTTTGCTAAAATCTTTCAGTCGATGAATAGTAGTCTATCTGTGATTTATTGTAAATTTAAGACCATATTCCAGAGGATCATTTCTTTAGTATGTTGTTCTTGATGCAAGTTTGAATCTTGTTAAATTTTGACCCACGATGATGATTGTTAGTGGTCAGTTCTGAGCGGGAAACTGCCTGGATATTCCAGGTCCTGATGACCGTTTGACACACCTCAGTGTTCAGATGAATTGACTACCAGCTGAGTGGATCAAAATTACTTTTTTCATGCTCCCTAGGGGGCTCTCTAACTATATTAATATCCTAAAATTTCATTGATTTACTCAAATTTTATGTTGTATTTTTATAGTACTTGAATATATTTCTATCGGTTAGTAACTATAATTTTATATGCCATATACCGTATGCGGGCTAAGATAAGTGTCCATTATAAAATCCCGAAAACTATTTTTGCATACTAGGTAAGAAATACCAACAGAGATCTTTCGGAGATTAAAAAGTTAAATTATGTTCTTAAGCTATTGTGTAATTGTAATTTTTCAAATTTCCAACCGTCTGTAACAATACACATGAAATTATGAGAAGCAAAATTACCATTCATTTTACTGAAATTGTAACCGCTAATCGAGACTTCAGTGAAATAAAAAATATGGAACTTAATCAAGATTTAACATTTTAAAAGTATAAATTTATCAAACTGCATTTTTAAAAAAGTCCAATTTTTGAAAGGTAAAACTTTACTATGATTTATTTTTTAAAGTTAAAAACTCATCAAGATACATTTCTATAAAATATTTTATGAGAAATGGCAAATTGGATATGATTCTAAATAATATCTATTTTCTTTACATTTCGTATGATCTCAATTTGAATAAAAAATCTCACATGTAAAAATAGATATCACTAATCTAAAATTGATTCATTTTAGCGACTATCCAGTACATTTCATCGCTATGTATAGTTTCAACTTGTACGTATGTAACAACTTCAACATTCAATTGATAGATGCAAAATGTAAGAGTCTCCCCTAAAACTAGCTCCTTTTCTAAATCGGATAACAAATATGGCATTTGATACATACTTTCATTACTTTTTATTGATTTTGTATGTAAAATACTTTCAGCACTGTTTATAACATCTCTCGAAATTCATTTAATATAATTTTCCCTGCATGAAAAACTTATAGGACAATGTTATAATGCTCATTGGAAATTGCAATAGTAAGTTTGTTGAAGTCTCTCAGTCGAAGTTTAGTAGTATTTCTGAAAATATAAGCTACGCTTAAGACCATACTCCAAAGGATCATTTCTTTGTAATGTTGTTCTTGAAGCAAGTTTTAATCTTGCCAAATTTTGACCCACGGTGATGATTGTAAGTGGTCAGTTCTGAGCGGAAAAATGGCCGGATTCTCCGGTTCCTGATGTCCATTCTGCACATTTTGGTGATCGGATGAGCTGACTACCAGCTAAGTGGTTCAAAATTACTTTTTTGTTGCTCCCTAAGGTAGCTCTATTACTCTATTGACAATTTGAAATTTCATTGATGTAGACAGAATTGACATAAGAATGATATTGTTTTTCAATATATTTCATATGTCATGC
This sequence comes from Caprella mutica, assembly GCA_947561585.1. Taxonomy (NCBI): domain Eukaryota; kingdom Metazoa; phylum Arthropoda; class Malacostraca; order Amphipoda; family Caprellidae; genus Caprella; species Caprella mutica. Next base: position 8,106 of record CANNZV010001501.1, read on the forward strand.
ATATCAAATCACCTCTGCATTTATAGTTTCTGATGATACGTAGGTGTCTGCATTCAAATAATACTTTCAAAATGACAAGGTGCCCCATCAAATTAGTTTTGGTGTAAATTGGGTAACCCTAAATTACTTTTGTTACATATTTCATTACTTATTATTGATATTGTATGTAAAATATTTTCAGCAATGTGTATAACAAACGAAATATTTTAATTAATACAATTATTATCACTTAATGGACTAATTAGAAACGGTAACATTACTTAATGTAAATTCTAATAGCAAGTTTGCTAAAATCTTTCAGTCGATGAATAGTAGTCTATCTGTGATTTATTGTAAATTTAAGACCATATTCCAGAGGATCATTTCTTTAGTATGTTGTTCTTGATGCAAGTTTGAATCTTGTTAAATTTTGACCCACGATGATGATTGTTAGTGGTCAGTTCTGAGCGGGAAACTGCCTGGATATTCCAGGTCCTGATGACCGTTTGACACACCTCAGTGTTCAGATGAATTGACTACCAGCTGAGTGGATCAAAATTACTTTTTTCATGCTCCCTAGGGGGCTCTCTAACTATATTAATATCCTAAAATTTCATTGATTTACTCAAATTTTATGTTGTATTTTTATAGTACTTGAATATATTTCTATCGGTTAGTAACTATAATTTTATATGCCATATACCGTATGCGGGCTAAGATAAGTGTCCATTATAAAATCCCGAAAACTATTTTTGCATACTAGGTAAGAAATACCAACAGAGATCTTTCGGAGATTAAAAAGTTAAATTATGTTCTTAAGCTATTGTGTAATTGTAATTTTTCAAATTTCCAACCGTCTGTAACAATACACATGAAATTATGAGAAGCAAAATTACCATTCATTTTACTGAAATTGTAACCGCTAATCGAGACTTCAGTGAAATAAAAAATATGGAACTTAATCAAGATTTAACATTTTAAAAGTATAAATTTATCAAACTGCATTTTTAAAAAAGTCCAATTTTTGAAAGGTAAAACTTTACTATGATTTATTTTTTAAAGTTAAAAACTCATCAAGATACATTTCTATAAAATATTTTATGAGAAATGGCAAATTGGATATGATTCTAAATAATATCTATTTTCTTTACATTTCGTATGATCTCAATTTGAATAAAAAATCTCACATGTAAAAATAGATATCACTAATCTAAAATTGATTCATTTTAGCGACTATCCAGTACATTTCATCGCTATGTATAGTTTCAACTTGTACGTATGTAACAACTTCAACATTCAATTGATAGATGCAAAATGTAAGAGTCTCCCCTAAAACTAGCTCCTTTTCTAAATCGGATAACAAATATGGCATTTGATACATACTTTCATTACTTTTTATTGATTTTGTATGTAAAATACTTTCAGCACTGTTTATAACATCTCTCGAAATTCATTTAATATAATTTTCCCTGCATGAAAAACTTATAGGACAATGTTATAATGCTCATTGGAAATTGCAATAGTAAGTTTGTTGAAGTCTCTCAGTCGAAGTTTAGTAGTATTTCTGAAAATATAAGCTACGCTTAAGACCATACTCCAAAGGATCATTTCTTTGTAATGTTGTTCTTGAAGCAAGTTTTAATCTTGCCAAATTTTGACCCACGGTGATGATTGTAAGTGGTCAGTTCTGAGCGGAAAAATGACCGGATTCTCCGGTTCCTGATGTCCATTCTGCACATTTTGGTGATCGGATGAGCTGACTACCAGCTAAGTGGTTCAAAATTACTTTTTTGTTGCTCCCTAAGGTAGCTCTATTACTCTATTGACAATTTGAAATTTCATTGATGTAGACAGAATTGACATAAGAATGATATTGTTTTTCAATATATTTCATATGTCATGCATATCAAATCACCTCTGCATTTATAGTTTCTGATGATACGTAGGTGTCTGCATTCAAATAATACTTTCAAAATGACAAGGTGCCCCATCAAATTAGTTTTGGTGTAAATTGGGTAACCCTAAATTACTTTTGTTACATATTTCATTACTTATTATTGATATTGTATGTGAAATATTTTCAGCAATGTGTATAACAAACGAAATATTTTAATTAATACAATTATTATCACTTAATGGACTAATTAGAAACGGTAACATTACTTAATGTAAATTCTAATAGCAAGTTTGCTAAAATCTTTCAGTCGATGAATAGTAGTCTATCTGTGATTTATTGTAAATTTAAGACCATATTCCAAAGGATCATTTCTTTAGTATGTTGTTCTTGATGCAAGTTTGAATCTTGTTAAATTTTGACCCACGATGATGATTGTTAGTGGTCAGTTCTGAGCGGGAAACTGCCTGGATATTCCAGGTCCTGATGACCGTTTGACACACCTCGGTGTTCAGATGAATTGACTACCAGCTGAGTGGATCAAAATTACTTTTTTCATGCTCCCTAGGGGGCTCTCTAACTATATTAATATCCTAAAATTTCATTGATTTACTCAAATTTTATGTTGTATTTTTATAGTACTTGAATATATTTCTATCGGTTAGTAACTGTAATTTTATATGCCATATACCGTATGCGGGCTAAGATAAGTGTCCATTATAAAATCCCGAAAACTATTTTTGCATACTAGGTAAGAAATTCCAACAGAGATCTTTCGGAGATTAAAAAGTTAAATTATGTTCTTAAGCTATTGTGTAATTGTAATTTTTCAAATTTCCAACCGTCTGTAACAATACACATGAAATTATGAGAAGCAAAATTACCATTCATTTTACTGAAATTGTAACCGCTAATCGAGACTTCAGTGAAATAAAAAATATGGAACTTAATCAAGATTTAACATTTTAAAAGTATAAATTTATCAAACTGCATTTTAAAAAAAGTCCAATTTTTGAAAGGTAAAACTTTACTATGATTTATTTTTTAAAGTTGAAAACTCATCAGGATACATTTCTATAAAATATTTTATGAGAAATGACAAATTGGATATGATTCTAAATAATATCTATTTTCTTTAAATTTCGAATGATCTCAATTTGAATAAAAAATCTCACATGTAAAAATAGATATCACTAATCTAAAATTGATTCATTTTAGCGACTATCCAGTTCATTTCATCGCTATGTATAGTTTCAGCTTGTACGTATGTAACAACTTCAACATTCAATTGATAGATGCAAAATGTAAGAGTCTCCCCTAAAACTAGCTCCCTTTCTAAATCGGATAACAAATATTGCATTTGATACATACTTTCATTACTTTTTATTGATTTTGTATGTAAAATACTTTCAGCACTGTTTATAACATCTCTCGAAATTCATTTAATATAATTTTCCCTGCATGAAAAACTTATAGGACAATGTTATAATGCTCATTGGAAATTGCAATAGTAAGTTTGTTGAAGTCTCTCAGTCGAAGTTTAGTAGTATTTCTGAAAATATAAGCTACGCTTAAGACCATACTCCAAAGGATCATTTCTTTGTAATGTTGTTCTTGAAGCAAGTTTTAATCTTGCCAAATTTTGACCCACGGTGATGATTGTAAGTGGTTAGTTCTGAGCGGAAAAATGACCGGATTCTCCGGTTCCTGATGTCCATTCTGCACATTTTGGTGATCGGATGAGCTGACTACCAGCTAAGTGGTTCAAAATTACTTTTTTGTTGCTCCCTAAGGTAGCTCTATTACTCTATTGACAATTTGAAATTTCATTGATGTAGACAGAATTGACATAAGAATGATATTGTTTTTCAATATATTTCATATGTCATGCATATCACATCACCTCTGAATTTATAGTTTCTGATGATACGTAGGTGTCTGCATTCAAATAATAATTTCAAAATGACAAGGTGCCCCATCAAATTAGTTTTGGTGTGAATTGGGTAACCCTAAATTACTTTTGTTACATATTTCATTACTTATTATTGATATTGTATGTACAATATTTTCAGCAATGTGTATAACAAACGGAATATTTTAATGAATACAATTATTATCAATTAAACTAATTAGAAACGGTTACATTACTCAATGTAAATTCCAATAGCAAGTTTGCTAAAATATTTCTGTCGATGGATAGTAGTCTATCTGTGATTTATTGTAAATTTAAGACCATATTCCAAAGGATCATTTCTTCAGTATGTTGTTCTTGATGCAAGTTTGAATCTTGTCAAATTTTGACCCACGATGATGATTGTTAGTGGTCAGTTCTGAGCGGGAAACTGCCTGGATATTCCAGGTCCTGATGACCGTTTGACACACCTCGGTGTTCAGATGAATTGACTACCAGCTGAGTGGATCAAAATTACTTTTTTCATGCTCCCTAGGGGGCTCTCTAACTATTTTAATATCCTAAAATTTCATTGTTTTACTCAAATTTTATGTTGTATTTTTATAGTACTTGAATATATTTTTTATCGGTTAGTAACTATAATTTTATATGCCATATACCGTATGCGGGCTAAGATAAGTGTCCATTATAAAATCCCGAAAACTATTTTTGCATACTAGGTAAGAAATTCCAACAGAGATCTTTCGGAGATTAAAAAGTTAAATTATGTTCTTAAGCTATTGTGTAATTGTAATTTTTCAAATTTCCAACCGTCTGTAACAATACACATGAAATTATGAGAAGCAAAATTACCATTCATTTTACTGAAATTGTAACCGCTAATCGAGACTTCAGTGAAATAAAAAATATGGAACTTAATCAAGATTTAACATTTTAAAAGTATAAATTTATCAAACTGCATTTTTAAAAAAGTCCAATTTTTGAAAGGTAAAACTTTACTATGATTTATTTTTTAAAGTTAAAAACTCATCAGGATACATTTCTATAAAATATTTCATGAGAAATGACAAATTGGATATGATTCTAAATAATATCTATTTTCTTTACATTTCGAATGATCTCAATTTGAATAAAAAATCTCACATGTGAAAATAGATATCACTAATCTAAAATTGATTCATTTTAGCGACTATCCAGTTCATTTCATCGCTATGTATAGTTTCAGCTTGTACGTATGTAACAACTTCAACATTCAATTGATAGATGCAAAATGTAAGAGTCTCCCCTAAAACTAGCTCCCTTTCTAAATTCGATAACAAATATTGCATTTGATACATACTTTCATTACTTTTTATTGATTTTGTATGTAAAATACTTTCAGCACTGTTTATAAAATCTCTCGAAATTCATTTAATATAATTTTCCCTGCATGAAAAACTTATAGGACAATGTTATAATGCTCATAGGAAATTGCAATAGTAAGTTTGTTGAAATCTCTCAGTCGAAGTTTAGTAGTATTTCTGAAAATATAAGCTACGCTTAGGACCATACTCCAAAGGATCATTTCTTTGTAATGTTGTTCTTGAAGCAAGTTTTAATCTTGCCAAATTTTGACCCACGGTGATGATTGTAAGTGGTCAGTTCTGAGCGGAAAACTGACCGGATTCTCCGGTTCCTGATGTCCATTCTGCACACTTTGGTGATCGGATGAGCTGACTGCTAGCTAAGTGGTTCAAAATTACTGTTTTGTTGCTCCCTAAGATAGCCTTATTACTCTATTGACAATTTGAAATTTCATTGATGTAGACAGAATTGACATAAGAATGATATTGTTTTTCAATATATTTCATATGTCATGCATATCAAATCACCTCTGCATTTATAGTTTCTGATGATACGTAGGTGTCTGCATTCAAATAATACTTTCAAAATGACAAGGTGCCCCATCAAATTAGTTTTGGTGTAAATTGGGTAACCCTAAATTACTTTTGTTACATATTTCATTACTTATTATTGATATTGTATGTAAAATATTTTCAGCAATGTGTATAACAAACGGAATATTTTAATGAATACAATTATTATCAATTAAACTAATTAGAAACGGTTACATTACTCAATGTAAATTCCAATAGCAAGTTTGCTAAAATATTTCTGTCGATGGATAGTAGTCTATCTGTGATTTATTGTAAATTTAAGACCATATTCCAAAGGATCATTTCTTCAGTATGTTGTTCTTGATGCAAGTTTGAATCTTGTCAAATTTTGACCCACGATGATGATTGTTAGTGGTCAGTTCTGAGCGGGAAACTGCCTGGATATTCCAGGTCCTGATGACCGTTTGACACACCTCGGTGTTCAGATGAATTGACTACCAGCTGAGTGGATCAAAATTACTTTTTTCATGCTCCCTAGGGGGCTCTCTAACTATTTTAATATCCTAAAATTTCATTGTTTTACTCAAATTTTATGTTGTATTTTTATAGTACTTGAATATATTTTTTATCGGTTAGTAACTATAATTTTATATGCCATATACCGTATGCGGGCTAAGATAAGTGTCCATTATAAAATCCCGAAAACTATTTTTGCATACTAGGTAAGAAATTCCAACAGAGATCTTTCGGAGATTAAAAAGTTAAATTATGTTCTTAAGCTATTGTGTAATTGTAATTTTTCAAATTTCCAACCGTCTGTAACAATACACATGAAATTATGAGAAGCAAAATTACCATTCATTTTACTGAAATTGTAACCGCTAATCGAGACTTCAGTGAAATAAAAAATATGGAACTTAATCAAGATTTAACATTTTAAAAGTATAAATTTATCAAACTGCATTTTTAAAAAAGTCCAATTTTTGAAAGGTAAAACTTTACTATGATTTATTTTTTAAAGTTAAAAACTCATCAGGATACATTTCTATAAAATATTTCATGAGAAATGACAAATTGGATATGATTCTAAATAATATCTATTTTCTTTACATTTCGAATGATCTCAATTTGAATAAAAAATCTCACATGTGAAAATAGATATCACTAATCTAAAATTGATTCATTTTAGCGACTATCCAGTTCATTTCATCGCTATGTATAGTTTCAGCTTGTACGTATGTAACAACTTCAACATTCAATTGATAGATGCAAAATGTAAGAGTCTCCCCTAAAACTAGCTCCCTTTCTAAATTCGATAACAAATATTGCATTTGATACATACTTTCATTACTTTTTATTGATTTTGTATGTAAAATACTTTCAGCACTGTTTATAAAATCTCTCGAAATTCATTTAATATAATTTTCCCTGCATGAAAAACTTATAGGACAATGTTATAATGCTCATAGGAAATTGCAATAGTAAGTTTGTTGAAATCTCTCAGTCGAAGTTTAGTAGTATTTCTGAAAATATAAGCTACGCTTAGGACCATACTCCAAAGGATCATTTCTTTGTAATGTTGTTCTTGAAGCAAGTTTTAATCTTGCCAAATTTTGACCCACGGTGATGATTGTAAGTGGTCAGTTCTGAGCGGAAAACTGACCGGATTCTCCGGTTCCTGATGTCCATTCTGCACACTTTGGTGATCGGATGAGCTGACTGCTAGCTAAGTGGTTCAAAATTACTGTTTTGTTGCTCCCTAAGATAGCCTTATTACTCTATTGACAATTTGAAATTTCATTGATGTAGACAGAATTGACATAAGAATGATATTGTTTTTCAATATATTTCATATGTCATGCATATCAAATCACCTCTGCATTTATAGTTTCTGATGATACGTAGGTGTCTGCATTCAAATAATACTTTCAAAATGACAAGGTGCCCCATCAAATTAGTTTTGGTGTAAATTGGGTAACCCTAAATTACTTTTGTTACATATTTCATTACTTATTATTGATATTGTATGTAAAATATTTTCAGCAATGTGTATAACAAACGAAATATTTTAATTAATACAATTATTATCACTTAATGGACTAATTAGAAACGGTAACATTACTTAATGTAAATTCCAATAGCAAGTTTGCTAAAATCTTTCAGTCGATGAATAGTAGTCTATCTGTGATTTATTGTAAATTTAAGACCATATTCCAAAAGATCATTTCTTTAGTATGTTGTTCTTGATGCAAGTTTGAATCTTGTCAAATTTTGACCCACGATGATGATTGCTAGTAGTCAGTTCTGAGCAGGAAACTGCCTGGATATTCCAGGTCCTGATGACCGTTTGACACACCTCGGTGTTCAGATGAATTGACTACCAGCTGAGTGGATCAAAATTACTTTTTTCATGCTCCCTAGGGGGCTCTCTAACTATATTAATATCCTAAAATTTCATTGTTTTACTCAAATTTTATGTTGTATTTTTATAGTACTTGAATATATTTCTATCGGTTAGTAACTATAATTTTATATGCCATATACCGTATGCGGGCTAAGATAAGTGTCCATTATAAAATCCCGAAAACTATTTTTGCATACTAGGTAAGAAATTCCAACAGAGATCTTTCGGAGATTAAAAAGTTAAATTATGTTCTTAAGCTATTGTGTAATTGTAATTTTTCAAATTTCCAACCGTCTGTAACAATACACATGAAATTATGAGAAGCAAAATTACCATTCATTTTACTGAAATTGTAACCGCTAATCGAGACTTCAGTGAAATAAAAAATATGGAACTTAATCAAGATTTAACATTTTAAAAGTATAAATTTATCAAACTGCATTTTTAAAAAAGTCCAATTTTTGAAAGGTAAAACTTTACTATGATTTATTTTTTAAAGTTAAAAACTCATCAGGATACATTTCTATAAAATATTTCATGAGAAATGACAAATTGGATATGATTCTAAATAATATCTATTTTCTTTACATTTCGAATGATCTCAATTTGAATAAAAAATCTCACATGTGAAAATAGATATCACTAATCTAAAATTGATTCATTTTAGCGACTATCCAGTTCATTTCATCGCTATGTATAGTTTCAGCTTGTACGTATGTAACAACTTCATCATTCAATTGATAGATGCAAAATGTAAGAGTCTCCCCTAAAACTAGCTCCCTTTCTAAATTCGATAACAAATATTGCATTTGATACATACTTTCATTACTTTTTATTGATTTTGTATGTAAAATACTTTCAGCACTGTTTATAAAATCTCTCGAAATTCATTTAATATAATTTTCCCTGCATGAAAAACTTATAGGACAATGTTATAATGCTCATAGGAAATTGCAATAGTAAGTTTGTTGAAATCTCTCAGTCGAAGTTTAGTAGTATTTCTGAAAATATAAGCTACGCTTAGGACCATACTCCAAAGGATCATTTCTTTGTAATGTTGTTCTTGAAGCAAGTTTTAATCTTGCCAAATTTTGACCCACGGTGATGATTGTAAGTGGTCAGTTCTGAGCGGAAAACTGACCGGATTCTCCGGTTCCTGATGTCCATTCTGCACACTTTGGTGATCGGATGAGCTGACTGCTAGCTAAGTGGTTCAAAATTACTGTTTTGTTGCTCCCTAAGATAGCTCTATTACTCTATTGACAATTTGAAATTTCATTGATGTAGACAGAATTGACATAAGAATGATATTGTTTTTCAATATATTTCATATGTCATGCATATCAAATCACCTCTGCATTTATAGTTTCTGATGATACGTAGGTGTCTGCATTCAAATAATACTTTCAAAATGACAAGGTGCCCCATCAAATTAGTTTTGGTGTAAATTGGGTAACCCTAAATTACTTTTGTTACATATTTCATTACTTATTATTGATATTGTATGTAAAATATTTTCAGCAATGTGTATAACAAACGAAATATTTTAATTAATACAATTATTATCACTTAATGGACTAATTAGAAACGGTAACATTACTTAATGTAAATTCTAATAGCAAGTTTGCTAAAATCTTTCAGTCGATGAATAGTAGTCTATCTGTGATTTATTGTAAATTTAAGACCATATTCCAAAGGATCATTTCTTTAGTATGTTGTTCTTGATGCAAGTTTGAATCTTGTTAAATTTTGACCCACGATGATGATTGTTAGTGGTCAGTTCTGAGCGGGAAACTGCCTGGATATTCCAGGTCCTGATGACCGTTTGACACACCTCGGTGTTCAGATGAATTGACTACCAGCTGAGTGGATCAAAATTACTTTTTTCATGCTCCCTAGGGGGCTCTCTAACTATATTAATATCCTAAAATTTCATTGATTTACTCAAATTTTATGTTGTATTTTTATAGTACTTGAATATATTTCTATCGGTTAGTAACTATAATTTTATATGCCATATACCGTATGCGGGCTAAGATAAGTGTCCATTATAAAATCCCGAAAACTATTTTTGCATACTAGGTAAGAAATTCCAACAGAGATCTTTCGGAGATTAAAAAGTTAAATTATGTTCTTAAGCTATTGTGTAATTGTAATTTTTCAAATTTCCAACCGTCTGTAACAATACACATGAAATTATGAGAAGCAAAATTACCATTCATTTTACTGAAATTGTAACCGCTAATCGAGACTTCAGTGAAATAAAAAATATGGAACTTAATCAAGATTTAACATTTTAAAAGTATAAATTTATCAAACTGCATTTTAAAAAAAGTCCAATTTTTGAAAGGTAAAACTTTACTATGATTTATTTTTTAAAGTTAAAAACTCATCAGGATACATTTCTATAAAATATTTTATGAGAAATGACAAATTGGATATGATTCTAAATAATATCTATTTTCTTTAAATTTCGAATGATCTCAATTTGAATAAAAAATCTCACATGTAAAAATAGATATCACTAATCTAAAATTGATTCATTTTAGCGACTATCCAGTTCATTTCATCGCTATGTATAGTTTCAGCTTGTACGTATGTAACAACATCAACATTCAATTGATAGATGCAAAATGTAAGAGTCTCCCCTAAAACTAGCTCCCTTTCTAAATCGGATAACAAATATTGCATTTGATACATACTTTCATATTTTTTTATTGATTTTGTATGTAAAATACTTTCAGCACTGTTTATAACATCTCTCGAAATTCATTTAATATAATTTTCCCTGCATGAAAAACTTATAGGACAATGTTATAATGCTCATTGGAAATTGCAATAGTAAGTTTGTTGAAGTCTCTCAGTCGAAGTTTAGTAGTATTTCTGAAAATATAAGCTACGCTTAAGACCATACTCCAAAGGATCATTTCTTTGTAATGTTGTTCTTGAAGCAAGTTTTAATCTTGCCAAATTTTGACCCACGGTGATGATTGTAAGTGGTTAGTTCTGAGCGGAAAAATGACCGGATTCTCCGGTTCCTGATGTCCATTCTGCACATTTTGGTGATCGGATGAGCTGACTACCAGCTAAGTGGTTCAAAATTACTTTTTTGTTGCTCCCTAAGGTAGCTCTATTACTCTATTGACAATTTGAAATTTCATTGATGTAGACAGAATTGACATAAGAATGATATTGTTTTTCAATATATTTCATATGTCATGCATATCACATCACCTCTGAATTTATAGTTTCTGATGATACGTAGGTGTCTGCATTCAAATAATAATTTCAAAATGACAAGGTGCCCCATCAAATTTGTTTTGGTGTGAATTGGGTAACCCTAAATTACTTTTGTTACATATTTCATTACTTATTATTGATATTGTATGTACAATATTTTCAGCAATGTGTATAACAAACGGAATATTTTAATGAATACAATTATTATCAATTAAACTAATTAGAAACGGTTACATTACTCAATGTAAATTCCAATAGCAAGTTTGCTAAAATATTTCTGTCGATGGATAGTAGTCTATCTGTGATTTATTGTAAATTTAAGACCATATTCCAAAGGATCATTTCTTCAGTATGTTGTTCTTGATGCAAGTTTGAATCTTGTCAAATTTTGACCCACGATGATGATTGTTAGTGGTCAGTTCTGAGCGGGAAACTGCCTGGATATTCCAGGTCCTGATGACCGTTTGACACACCTCGGTGTTCAGATGAATTGACTACCAGCTGAGTGGATCAAAATTACTTTTTTCATGCTCCCTAGGGGGCTCTCTAACTATTTTAATATCCTAAAATTTCATTGTTTTACTCAAATTTTATGTTGTATTTTTATAGTACTTGAATATATTTCTATCGGTTAGTAACTATAATTTTATATGCCATATACCGTATGCGGGCTAAGATAAGTGTCCATTATAAAATCCCGAAAACTATTTTTGCATACTAGGTAAGAAATTCCAACAGAGATCTTTCGGAGATTAAAAAGTTAAATTATGTTCTTAAGCTATTGTGTAATTGTAATTTTTCAAATTTCCAACCGTCTGTAACAATACACATGAAATTATGAGAAGCAAAATTACCATTCATTTTACTGAAATTGTAACCGCTAATCGAGACTTCAGTGAAATAAAAAATATGGAACTTAATCAAGATTTAACATTTTAAAAGTATAAATTTATCAAACTGCATTTTTAAAAAAGTCCAATTTTTGAAAGGTAAAACTTTACTATGATTTATTTTTTAAAGTTAAAAACTCATCAGGATACATTTCTATAAAATATTTCATGAGAAATGACAAATTGGATATGATTCTAAATAATATCTATTTTCTTTACATTTCGAATGATCACAATTTGAATAAAAAATCTCACATGTGAAAATAGATATCACTAATCTAAAATTGATTCATTTTAGCGACTATCCAGTTCATTTCATCGCTATGTATAGTTTCAGCTTGTACGTATGTAACAACTTCAACATTCAATTGATAGATGCAAAATGTAAGAGTCTCCCCTAAAACTAGCTCCCTTTCTAAATTCGATAACAAATATTGCATTTGATACATACTTTCATTACTTTTTATTGATTTTGTATGTAAAATACTTTCAGCACTGTTTATAAAATCTCTCGAAATTCATTTAATATAATTTTCCCTGCATGAAAAACTTATAGGACAATGTTATAATGCTCATAGGAAATTGCAATAGTAAGTTTGTTGAAATCTCTCAGTCGAAGTTTAGTAGTATTTCTGAAAATATAAGCTACGCTTAGGACCATACTCCAAAGGATCATTTCTTTGTAATGTTGTTCTTGAAGCAAGTTTTAATCTTGCCCAATTTTGACCCACGGTGATGATTGTAAGTGGTCAGTTCTGAGCGGAAAACTGACCGGATTCTCCGGTTCCTGATGTCCATTCTGCACACTTAGGTGATCGGATGAGCTGACTGCTAGCTAAGTGGTTCAAAATTACTGTTTTGTTGCTCCCTAAGATAGCTCTATTACTCTATTGACAATTTGAAATTTCATTGATGTAGACAGAATTGACATAAGAATGATATTGTTTTTCAATATATTTCATATGTCATGCATATCAAATCACCTCTGCATTTATAGTTTCTGATGATACGTAGGTGTCTGCATTCAAATAATACTTTCAAAATGACAAGGTGCCCCATCAAATTAGTTTTGGTGTAAATTGGGTAACCCTAAATTACTTTTGTTACATATTTCATTACTTATTATTGATATTGTATGTAAAATATTTTCAGCAATGTGTATAACAAACGAAATATTTTAATTAATACAATTATTATCACTTAATGGACTAATTAGAAACGGTAACATTACTTAATGTAAATTCCAATAGCAAGTTTGCTAAAATCTTTCAGTCGATGAATAGTAGTCTATCTGTGATTTATTGTAAATTTAAGACCATATTCCAAAAGATCATTTCTTTAGTATGTTGTTCTTGATGCAAGTTTGAATCTTGTCAAATTTTGACCCACGATGATGATTGCTAGTAGTCAGTTCTGAGCGGGAAACTGCCTGGATATTCCAGGTCCTGATGACCGTTTGACACACCTCGGTGTTCAGATGAATTGACTACCAGCTGAGTGGATCAAAATTACTTTTTTCATGCTCCCTAGGGGGCTCTCTAACTATATTAATATCCTAAAATTTCATTGTTTTACTCAAATTTTATGTTGTATTTTTATAGTACTTGAATATATTTCTATCGGTTAGTAACTATAATTTTATATGCCATATACCGTATGCGGGCTAAGATAAGTGTCCATTATAAAATCCCGAAAACTATTTTTGCATACTAGGTAAGAAATTCCAACAGAGATCTTTCGGAGATTAAAAAGTTAAATTATGTTCTTAAGCTATTGTGTAATTGTAATTTTTCAAATTTCCAACCGTCTGTAACAATACACATGAAATTATGAGAAGCAAAATTACCATTCATTTTACTGAAATTGTAACCGCTAATCGAGACTTCAGTGAAATAAAAAATATGGAACTTAATCAAGATTTAACATTTTAAAAGTATAAATTTATCAAACTGCATTTTTAAAAAAGTCCAATTTTTGAAAGGTAAAACTTTACTATGATTTATTTTTTAAAGTTAAAAACTCATCAGGATACATTTCTATAAAATATTTTATGAGAAATGACAAATTGGATATGATTCTAAATAATATCTATTTTCTTTACATTTCGAATGATCTCAATTTGAATAAAAAATCTCACATGTAAAAATAGATATCACTAATCTAAAATTGATTCATTTTAGCGACTATCCAGTTCATTTCATCGCTATGTATAGTTTCAGCTTGTACGTATGTAACAACTTCAACATTCAATTGATAGATGCAAAATGTAAGAGTCTCCCCTAAAACTAGCTCCCTTTCTAAATCGGATAACAAATATTGCATTTGATACATACTTTCATTACTTTTTATTGATTTTGTATGTAAAATACTTTCAGCACTGTTTATAACATCTCTCGAAATTCATTTAATATAATTTTCCCTGCATGAAAAACTTATAGGACAATGTTATAATGCTCATTGGAAATTGCAATAGTAAGTTTGTTGAAGTCTCTCAGTCGAAGTTTAGTAGTATTTCTGAAAATATAAGCTACGCTTAAGACCATACTCCAAAGGATCATTTCTTTGTAATGTTGTTCTTGAAGCAAGTTTTAATCTTGCCAAATTTTGACCCACGGTGATGATTGTAAGTGGTCAGTTCTGAGCGGAAAAATGACCGGATTCTCCGGTTCCTGATGTCCATTCTGCACATTTTGGTGATCGGATGAGCTGACTACCAGCTAAGTGGTTCAAAATTACTTTTTTGTTGCTCCCTAAGGTAGCTCTATTACTCTATTGACAATTTGAAATTTCATTGATGTAGACAGAATTGACATAAGAATGATATTGTTTTTCAATATATTTCATATGTCATGCATATCAAATCACCTCTGCATTTATAGTTTCTGATGATACGTAGGTGTCTGCATTCAAATAATACTTTCAAAATGACAAGGTGCCCCATCAAATTAGTTTTGGTGTAAATTGGGTAACCCTAAATTACTTTTGTTACATATTTCATTACTTATTATTGATATTGTATGTAAAATATTTTCAGCAATGTGTATAACAAACGAAATATTTTAATTAATACAATTATTATCACTTAATGGACTAATTAGAAACGGTAACATTACTTAATGTAAATTCTAATAGCAAGTTTGCTAAAATCTTTCAGTCGATGAATAGTAGTCTATCTGTGATTTATTGTAAATTTAAGACCATATTCCAAAGGATCATTTCTTTAGTATGTTGTTCTTGATGCAAGTTTGAATCTTGTTAAATTTTGACCCACGATGATGATTGTTAGTGGTCAGTTCTGAGCGGGAAACTGCCTGGATATTCCAGGTCCTGATGACCGTTTGACACACCTCGGTGTTCAGATGAATTGACTACCAGCTGAGTGGATCAAAATTACTTTTTTCATGCTCCCTAGGGGGCTCTCTAACTATATTAATATCCTAAAATTTCATTGATTTACTCAAATTTTATGTTGTATTTTTATAGTACTTGAATATATTTCTATCGGTTAGTAACTATAATTTTATATGCCATATACCGTATGCGGGCTAAGATAAGTGTCCATTATAAAATCCCGAAAACTATTTTTGCATACTAGGTAAGAAATTCCAACAGAGATCTTTCGGAGATTAAAAAGTTAAATTATGTTCTTAAGCTATTGTGTAATTGTAATTTTTCAAATTTCCAACCGTCTGTAACAATACACATGAAATTATGAGAAGCAAAATTACCATTCATTTTACTGAAATTGTAACCGCTAATCGAGACTTCAGTGAAATAAAAAATATGGAACTTAATCAAGATTTAACATTTTAAAAGTATAAATTTATCAAACTGCATTTTAAAAAAAGTCCAATTTTTGAAAGGTAAAACTTTACTATGATTTATTTTTTAAAGTTAAAAACTCATCAGGATACATTTCTATAAAATATTTTATGAGAAATGACAAATTGGATATGATTCTAAATAATATCTATTTTCTTTAAATTTCGAATGATCTCAATTTGAATAAAAAATCTCACATGTAAAAATAGATATCACTAATCTAAAATTGATTCATTTTAGCGACTATCCAGTTCATTTCATCGCTATGTATAGTTTCAGCTTGTACGTATGTAACAACTTCAACATTCAATTGATAGATGCAAAATGTAAGAGTCTCCCCTAAAACTAGCTCCCTTTCTAAATCGGATAACAAATATTGCATTTGATACATACTTTCATTACTTTTTATTGATTTTGTATGTAAAATACTTTCAGCACTGTTTATAACATCTCTCGAAATTCATTTAATATAATTTTCCCTGCATGAAAAACTTATAGGACAATGTTATAATGCTCATTGGAAATTGCAATAGTAAGTTTGTTGAAGTCTCTCAGTCGAAGTTTAGTAGTATTTCTGAAAATATAAGCTACGCTTAAGACCATACTCCAAAGGATCATTTCTTTGTAATGTTGTTCTTGAAGCAAGTTTTAATCTTGCCAAATTTTGACCCACGGTGATGATTGTAAGTGGTTAGTTCTGAGCGGAAAAATGACCGGATTCTCCGGTTCCTGATGTCCATTCTGCACATTTTGGTGATCGGATGAGATGACTACCAGCTAAGTGGTTCAAAATTACTTTTTTGTTGCTCCCTAAGGTAGCTCTATCACTCTATTGACAATTTGAAATTTCATTGATGTAGACAGAATTGACATAAGAATGATATTGTTTTTCAATATATTTCATATGTCATGCATATCACATCACCTCTGAATTTATAGTTTCTGATGATACGTAGGTGTCTGCATTCAAATAATAATTTCAAAATGACAAGGTGCCCCATCAAATTAGTTTTGGTGTGAATTGGGTAACCCTAAATTACTTTTGTTACATATTTCATTACTTATTATTGATATTGTATGTACAATATTTTCAGCAATGTGTATAACAAACGGAATATTTTAATGAATACAATTATTATCAATTAAACTAATTAGAAACGGTTACATTACTCAATGTAAATTCCAATAGCAAGTTTGCTAAAATATTTCTGTCGATGGATAGTAGTCTATCTGTGATTTATTGTAAATTTAAGACCATATTCCAAAGGATCATTTCTTCAGTATGTTGTTCTTGATGCAAGTTTGAATCTTGTCAAATTTTGACCCACGATGATGATTGTTAGTGGTCAGTTCTGAGCGGGAAACTGCCTGGATATTCCAGGTCCTGATGACCGTTTGACACACCTCGGTGTTCAGATGAATTGACTACCAGCTGAGTGGATCAAAATTACTTTTTTCATGCTCCCTAGGGGGCTCTCTAACTATTTTAATATCCTAAAATTTCATTGTTTTACTCAAATTTTATGTTGTATTTTTATAGTACTTGAATATATTTCTATCGGTTAGTAACTATAATTTTATATGCCATATACCGTATGCGGGCTAAGATAAGTGTCCATTATAAAATCCCGAAAACTATTTTTGCATACTAGGTAAGAAATTCCAACAGAGATCTTTCGGAGATTAAAAAGTTAAATTATGTTCTTAAGCTATTGTGTAATTGTAATTTTTCAAATTTCCAACCGTCTGTAACAATACACATGAAATTATGAGAAGCAAAATTACCATTCATTTTACTGAAATTGTAACCGCTAATCGAGACTTCAGTGAAATAAAAAATATGGAACTTAATCAAGATTTAACATTTTAAAAGTATAAATTTATCAAACTGCATTTTTAAAAAAGTCCAATTTTTGAAAGGTAAAACTTTACTATGATTTATTTTTTAAAGTTAAAAACTCATCAGGATACATTTCTATAAAATATTTCATGAGAAATGACAAATTGGATATGATTCTAAATAATATCTATTTTCTTTACATTTCGAATGATCTCAATTTGAATAAAAAATCTCACATGTGAAAATAGATATCACTAATCTAAAATTGATTCATTTTAGCGACTATCCAGTTCATTTCATCGCTATGTATAGTTTCAGCTTGTACGTATGTAACAACTTCAACATTCAATTGATAGATGCAAAATGTAAGAGTCTCCCCTAAAACTAGCTCCCTTTCTAAATTCGATAACAAATATTGCATTTGATACATACTTTCATTACTTTTTATTGATTTTGTATGTAAAATACTTTCAGCACTGTTTATAAAATCTCTCGAAATTCATTTAATATAATTTTCCCTGCATGAAAAACTTATAGGACAATGTTATAATGCTCATAGGAAATTGCAATAGTAAGTTTGTTGAAATCTCTCAGTCGAAGTTTAGTAGTATTTCTGAAAATATAAGCTACGCTTAGGACCATACTCCAAAGGATCATTTCTTTGTAATGTTGTTCTTGAAGCAAGTTTTAATCTTGCCAAATTTTGACCCACGGTGATGATTGTAAGTGGTCAGTTCTGAGCGGAAAACTGACCGGATTCTCCGGTTCCTGATGTCCATTCTGCACACTTTGGTGATCGGATGAGCTGACTGCTAGCTAAGTGGTTCAAAATTACTGTTTTGTTGCTCCCTAAGATAGCTCTATTACTCTATTGACAATTTGAAATTTCATTGATGTAGACAGAATTGACATAAGAATGATATTGTTTTTCAATATATTTCATATGTCATGCATATCAAATCACCTCTGCATTTATAGTTTCTGATGATACGTAGGTGTCTGCATTCAAATAATACTTTCAAAATGACAAGGTGCCCCATCAAATTAGTTTTGGTGTAAATTGGGTAACCCTAAATTACTTTTGTTACATATTTCATTACTTATTATTGATATTGTATGTAAAATATTTTCAGCAATGTGTATAACAAACGAAATATTTTTATTAATACAATTATTATCACTTAATGGACTAATTAGAAACGGTAACATTACTTAATGTAAATTCCAATAGCAAGTTTGCTAAAATCTTTCAGTCGATGAATAGTAGTCTATCTGTGATTTATTGTAAATTTAAGACCATATTCCAAAAGATCATTTCTTTAGTATGTTGTTCTTGATGCAAGTTTGAATCTTGTCAAATTTTGACCCACGATGATGATTGCTAGTAGTCAGTTCTGAGCGGGAAACTGCCTGGATATTCCAGGTCCTGATGACCGTTTGACACACCTCGGTGTTCAGATGAATTGACTACCAGCTGAGTGGATCAAAATTACTTTTTTCATGCTCCCTTGGGGGCTCTCTAACTACATTAATATCCTAAAATTTCATTGTTTTACTCAAATTTTATGTTGTATTTTTATAGTACTTGAATATATTTCTATCGGTTAGTAACTATAATTTTATAAGCCATATACCGTATGCGGGCTAAGATAAGTGTCCATTATAAAATCCCGAAAACTATTTTTGCATACTAGGTAAGAAATTCCAACAGAGATCTTTCGGAGATTAAAAAGTTAAATTATGTTCTTAAGCTATTGTGTAATTGTAATTTTTCAAATTTCCAACCGTCTGTAACAATACACATGAAATTATGAGAATCAAAATTACCATTCATTTTACTGAAATTGTAACCGCTAATCGAGACTTCAGTGAAATAAAAAATATGGAACTTAATCAAGATTTAACATTTTAAAAGTATAAATTTATCAAACTGCATTTTAAAAAAAGTCCAATTTTTGAAAGGTAAAACTTTACTATGATTTATTTTTTAAAGTTAAAAACTCATCAGGATACATTTCTATAAAATATTTTATGAGAAATGACAAATTGGATATGATTCTAAATAATATCTATTTTCTTTACATTTCGAATGATCTCAATTTGAATAAAAAATCTCACATGTAAAAATAGATATCACTAATCTAAAATTGATTCATTTTAGCGACTATCCAGTTCATTTCATCGCTATGTATAGTTTCAGCTTGTACGTATGTAACAACTTCAACATTCAATTGATAGATGCAAAATGTAAGAGTCTCCCCTAAAACTAGCTCCCTTTCTAAATCGGATAACAAATATTGCATTTGATACATACTTTCATTACTTTTTATTGATTTTGTATGTAAAATACTTTCAGCACTGTTTATAACATCTCTCGAAATTCATTTAATATAATTTTCCCTGCATGAAAAACTTATAGGACAATGTTATAATGCTCATTGGAAATTGCAATAGTAAGTTTGTTGAAGTCTCTCAGTCGAAGTTTAGTAGTATTTCTGAAAATATAAGCTACGCTTAAGACCATACTCCAAAGGATCATTTCTTTGTAATGTTGTTCTTGAAGCAAGTTTTAATCTTGCCAAATTTTGACCCACGGTGATGATTGTAAGTGGTTAGTTCTGAGCGGAAAAATGACCGGATTCTCCGGTTCCTGATGTCCATTCTGCACATTTTGGTGATCGGATGAGCTGACTACCAGCTAAGTGGTTCAAAATTACTTTTTTGTTGCTCCCTAAGGTAGCTCTATTACTCTATTGACAATTTGAAATTTCATTGATGTAGACAGAATTGACATAAGAATGATATTGTTTTTCAATATATTTCATATGTCATGCATATCACATCACCTCTGAATTTATAGTTTCTGATGATACGTAGGTGTCTGCATTCAAATAATAATTTCAAAATGACAAGGTGCCCCATCAAATTAGTTTTGGTGTGAATTGGGTAACCCTAAATTACTTTTGTTACATATTTCATTACTTATTATTGATATTGTATGTACAATATTTTCAGCAATGTGTATAACAAACGGAATATTTTAATGAATACAATTATTATCAATTAAACTAATTAGAAACGGTTACATTACTCAATGTAAATTCCAATAGCAAGTTTGCTAAAATATTTCTGTCGATGGATAGTAGTCTATCTGTGATTTATTGTAAATTTAAGACCATATTCCAAAGGATCATTTCTTCAGTATGTTGTTCTTGATGCAAGTTTGAATCTTGTCAAATTTTGACCCACGATGATGATTGTTAGTGGTCAGTTCTGAGCGGGAAACTGCCTGGATATTCCAGGTCCTGATGACCGTTTGACACACCTCGGTGTTCAGATGAATTGACTACCAGCTGAGTGGATCAAAATTACTTTTTTCATGCTCCCTAGGGGGCTCTCTAACTATTTTAATATCCTAAAATTTCATTGTTTTACTCAAATTTTATGTTGTATTTTTATAGTACTTGAATATATTTCTATCGGTTAGTAACTATAATTTTATATGCCATATACCGTATGCGGGCTAAGATAAGTGTCCATTATAAAATCCCGAAAACTATTTTTGCATACTAGGTAAGAAATTCCAACAGAGATCTTTCGGAGATTAAAAAGTTAAATTATGTTCTTAAGCTATTGTGTAATTGTAATTTTTCAAATTTCCAACCGTCTGTAACAATACACATGAAATTATGAGAAGCAAAATTACCATTCATTTTACTGAAATTGTAACCGCTAATCGAGACTTCAGTGAAATAAAAAATATGGAACTTAATCAAGATTTAACATTTTAAAAGTATAAATTTATCAAACTGCATTTTTAAAAAAGTCCAATTTTTGAAAGGTAAAACTTTACTATGATTTATTTTTTAAAGTTAAAAACTCATCAGGATACATTTCTATAAAATATTTCATGAGAAATGACAAATTGGATATGATTCTAAATAATATCTATTTTCTTTACATTTCGAATGATCTCAATTTGAATAAAAAATCTCACATGTGAAAATAGATATCACTAATCTAAAATTGATTCATTTTAGCGACTATCCAGTTCATTTCATCGCTATGTATAGTTTCAGCTTGTACGTATGTAACAACTTCAACATTCAATTGATAGATGCAAAATGTAAGAGTCTCCCCTAAAACTAGCTCCCTTTCTAAATTCGATAACAAATATTGCATTTGATACATACTTTCATTACTTTTTATTGATTTTGTATGTAAAATACTTTCAGCACTGTTTATAAAATCTCTCGAAATTCATTTAATATAATTTTCCCTGCATGAAAAACTTATAGGACAATGTTATAATGCTCATAGGAAATTGCAATAGTAAGTTTGTTGAAATCTCTCAGTCGAAGTTTTGTAGTATTTCTGAAAATATAAGCTACGCTTAGGACCATACTCCAAAGGATCATTTCTTTGTAATGTTGTTCTTGAAGCAAGTTTTAATCTTGCCAAATTTTGACCCACGGTGATGATTGTAAGTGGTCAGTTCTGAGCGGAAAAGTGACCGGATTCTCCGGTTCCTGATGTCCATTCTGCACACTTTGGTGATCGGATGAGCTGACTACCAGCTAAGTGGTTCAAAATTACTGTTTTGTTGCTCCCTAAGATAGCTCTATTACTCTATTGACAATTTGAAATTTCATTGATGTAGACAGAATTGACATAAGAATGATATTGTTTTTCAATATATTTCATATGTCATGCATATCAAATCACCTCTGCATTTATAGTTTCTGATGATACGTAGGTGTCTGCATTCAAATAATAATTTCAAAATGACAAGGTGCCCCATCAAATTAGTTTTGGTGTGAATTGGGTAACCCTAAATTACTTTTGTTACATATTTCATTACTTATTATTGATATTGTATGTACAATATTTTCAGCAATGTGTATAACAAACGGAATATTTTAATGAATACAATTATTATCAATTAATGGACTAATTAGAAACGGTTACATTACTCAATGTAAATTCCAATAGCAAGTTTGCTAAAATATTTCTGTCGATGGATAGTAGTCTATCTGTGATTTATTGTAAATTTAAGACCATATTCCAAAGGATCATTTCTTCAGTATGTTGTTCTTGATGCAAGTTTGAATCTTGTCAAATTTTGACCCACGATGATGATTGTTAGTGGTCAGTTCTGAGCGGGAAACTGCCTGGATATTCCAGGTCCTGATGACCGTTTGACACACCTCGGTGTTCAGATGAATTGACTACCAGCTGAGTGGATCAAAATTACTTTTTTCATGCTCCCTAGGGGGCTCTCTAACTATATTAATATCCTAAAATTTCATTGTTTTACTCAAATTTTATGTTGTATTTTTATAGTACTTGAATATATTTCTATCGGTTAGTAACTATAATTTTATATGCCATATACCGTATGCGGGCTAAGATAAGTGTCCATTATAAAATCCCGAAAACTATTTTTGCATACTAGGTAAGAAATTCCAACAGAGATCTTTCGGAGATTAAAAAGTTAAATTATGTTCTTAAGCTATTGTGTAATTGTAATTTTTCAAATTTCCAACCGTCTGTAACAATACACATGAAATTATGAGAAGCAAAATTACCATTCATTTTACTGAAATTGTAACCGCTAATCGAGACTTCAGTGAAATAAAAAATATGGAACTTAATCAAGATTTAACATTTTAAAAGTATAAATTTATCAAACTGCATTTTTAAAAAAGTCCAATTTTTGAAAGGTAAAACTTTACTATGATTTATTTTTTAAAGTTAAAAACTCATCAGGATACATTTCTATAAAATATTTCATGAGAAATGACAAATTGGATATGATTCTAAATAATATCTATTTTCTTTACATTTCGAATGATCTCAATTTGAATAAAAAATCTCACATGTGAAAATAGATATCACTAATCTAAAATTGATTCATTTTAGCGACTATCCAGTTCATTTCATCGCTATGTATAGTTTCAGCTTGTACGTATGTAACAACTTCAACATTCAATTGATAGATGCAAAATGTAAGAGTCTCCCCTAAAACTAGCTCCCTTTCTAAATTCGATAACAAATATTGCATTTGATACATACTTTCATTACTTTTTATTGATTTTGTATGTAAAATACTTTCAGCACTGTTTATAAAATCTCTCGAAATTCATTTAATATAATTTTCCCTGCATGAAAAACTTATAGGACAATGTTATAATGCTCATAGGAAATTGCAATAGTAAGTTTGTTGAAATCTCTCAGTCGAAGTTTAGTAGTATTTCTGAAAATATAAGCTACGCTTAGGACCATACTCCAAAGGATCATTTCTTTGTAATGTTGTTCTTGAAGCAAGTTTTAATCTTGCCAAATTTTGACCCACGGTGATGATTGTAAGTGGTCAGTTCTGAGCGGAAAACTGACCGGATTCTCCGGTTCCTGATGTCCATTCTGCACACTTTGGTGATCGGATGAGCTGACTGCTAGCTAAGTGGTTCAAAATTACTGTTTTGTTGCTCCCTAAGATAGCTCTATTACTCTATTGACAATTTGAAATTTCATTGATGTAGACAGAATTGACATAAGAATGATATTGTTTTTCAATATATTTCATATGTCATGCATATCAAATCACCTCTGCATTTATAGTTTCTGATGATACGTAGGTGTCTGCATTCAAATAATACTTTCAAAATGACAAGGTGCCCCATCAAATTAGTTTTGGTGTAAATTGGGTAACCCTAAATTACTTTTGTTACATATTTCATTACTTATTATTGATATTGTATGTAAAATATTTTCAGCAATGTGTATAACAAACGAAATATTTTAATTAATACAATTATTATCACTTAATGGACTAATTAGAAACGGTAACATTACTTAATGTAAATTCCAATAGCAAGTTTGCTAAAATCTTTCAGTCGATGAATAGTAGTCTATCTGTGATTTATTGTAAATTTAAGACCATATTCCAAAAGATCATTTCTTTAGTATGTTGTTCTTGATGCAAGTTTGAATCTTGTCAAATTTTGACCCACGATGATGATTGCTAGTAGTCAGTTCTGAGCGGGAAACTGCCTGGATATTCCAGGTCCTGATGACCGTTTGACACACCTCGGTGTTCAGATGAATTGACTACCAGCTGAGTGGATCAAAATTACTTTTTTCATGCTCCCTAGGGGGCTCTCTAACTATATTAATATCCTAAAATTTCATTGTTTTACTCAAATTTTATGTTGTATTTTTATAGTACTTGAATATATTTCTATCGGTTAGTAACTATAATTTTATATGCCATATACCGTATGCGGGCTAAGATAAGTGTCCATTATAAAATCCCGAAAACTATTTTTGCATACTAGGTAAGAAATTCCAACAGAGATCTTTCGGAGATTAAAAAGTTAAATTATGTTCTTAAGCTATTGTGTAATTGTAATTTTTCAAATTTCCAACCGTCTGTAACAATACACATGAAATTATGAGAAGCAAAATTACCATTCATTTTACTGAAATTGTAACCGCTAATCGAGACTTCAGTGAAATAAAAAATATGGAACTTAATCAAGATTTAACATTTTAAAAGTATAAATTTATCAAACTGCATTTTTAAAAAAGTCCAATTTTTGAAAGGTAAAACTTTACTATGATTTATTTTTTAAAGTTAAAAACTCATCAGGATACATTTCTATAAAATATTTCATGAGAAATGACAAATTGGATATGATTCTAAATAATATCTATTTTCTTTACATTTCGAATGATCTCAATTTGAATAAAAAATCTCACATGTGAAAATAGATATCACTAATCTAAAATTGATTCATTTTAGCGACTATCCAGTTCATTTCATCGCTATGTATAGTTTCAGCTTGTACGTATGTAACAACTTCAACATTCAATTGATAGATGCAAAATGTAAGAGTCTCCCCTAAAACTAGCTCCCTTTCTAAATTCGATAACAAATATTGCATTTGATACATACTTTCATTACTTTTTATTGATTTTGTATGTAAAATACTTTCAGCACTGTTTATAAAATCTCTCGAAATTCATTTAATATAATTTTCCCTGCATGAAAAACTTATAGGACAATGTTATAATGCTCATAGGAAATTGCAATAGTAAGTTTGTTGAAATCTCTCAGTCGAAGTTTAGTAGTATTTCTGAAAATATAAGCTACGCTTAGGACCATACTCCAAAGGATCATTTCTTTGTAATGTTGTTCTTGAAGCAAGTTTTAATCTTGCCAAATTTTGACCCACGGTGATGATTGTAAGTGGTCAGTTCTGAGCGGAAAACTGACCGGATTCTCCGGTTCCTGATGTCCATTCTGCACACTTTGGTGATCGGATGAGCTGACTGCTAGCTAAGTGGTTCAAAATTACTGTTTTGTTGCTCCCTAAGATAGCTCTATTACTCTATTGACAATTTGAAATTTCATTGATGTAGACAGAATTGACATAAGAATGATATTGTTTTTCAATATATTTCATATGTCATGCATATCAAATCACCTCTGCATTTATAGTTTCTGATGATACGTAGGTGTCTGCATTCAAATAATACTTTCAAAATGACAAGGTGCCCCATCAAATTAGTTTTGGTGTAAATTGGGTAACCCTAAATTACTTTTGTTACATATTTCATTACTTATTATTGATATTGTATGTAAAATATTTTCAGCAATGTGTATAACAAACGAAATATTTTAATTAATACAATTATTATCACTTAATGGACTAATTAGAAACGGTAACATTACTTAATGTAAATTCCAATAGCAAGTTTGCTAAAATCTTTCAGTCGATGAATAGTAGTCTATCTGTGATTTATTGTAAATTTAAGACCATATTCCAAAAGATCATTTCTTTAGTATGTTGTTCTTGATGCAAGTTTGAATCTTGTCAAATTTTGACCCACGATGATGATTGCTAGTAGTCAGTTCTGAGCGGGAAACTGCCTGGATATTCCAGGTCCTGATGACCGTTTGACACACCTCGGTGTTCAGATGAATTGACTACCAGCTGAGTGGATCAAAATTACTTTTTTCATGCTCCCTAGGGGGCTCTCTAACTATATTAACATCCTAAAATTTCATTGATTTACTCAAATTTTATGTTGTATTGTTATAGTACTTGAATATATTTCTATCGGTTAGTAACTATAATTTTATATGCCATATACCGTATGCGGGCTAAGATAAGTGTCCATTATAAAATCCCGAAAACTATTTTTGCATACTAGGTAAGAAATTCCAACAGATATCTTTCGGAGATTAAAAAGTTAAATTATGTTTTTAAGCTATTGTGTAATTGTAATTTTTCAAATTTCCAACCGTCTGTAACAATACACATGAAATTATGAGAAGCAAAATTACCATTCATTTTACTGAAATTGTAACCGCTAATCGAGACTTCAGTGAAATAAAAAATATGGAACTTAATCAAGATTTAACATTTTAAAAGTATAAATTTATCAAACTGCATTTTTAAAAAGTCCAATTTTTGAAAGGTAAAACTTTACTATGATTTATTTTTTAAAGTTAAAAACTCATCAGGATACATTTCTATAAAATATTTTATGAGAAATGACAAATTGGATATGATTCTAAATAATATCTATTTTCTTCACATTTCGAATGATCTCAATTTGAATAAAAAATCTCACATGTAAAAATAGATATCACTAATCTAAAATTAATTCATTTTAGCGACTATCCAGTTCATTTCATCGCTATGTATAGTTTCAGCTTGTACGTATGTAACAACTTCAACATTCAATTTATAGATGCAAAATGTAAGAGTCTCCCCTAAAACTAGCTCCCTTTCTAAATCGGATAACAAATATTGCATTTGATACATACTTTCATTACTTTTTATTGATTTTGTATGTAAAATACTTTCAGCACTGTTTATAACATCTCTCGAAATTCATTTAATATAATTTTCCCTGCATGAAAAACTTATAGGACAATGTTATAATGCTCATTGGAAATTGCAATAGTGAGTTTGTTGAAATCTCTCAGTCGAAGTTTAGTAGTATTTCTGAAAATATAAGCTACGCTTAAGACATACTCCAAGGGATCATTTCTTTGTAATGTTGTTCTTGAAGCAAGTTTGAATCTTGCCAAATTTTGACCTACGGTGATGATTGTAAGTGGTCAGTTCTGAGCGGAAAACTGACCGGATTCTCCGGTTCCTGATGTCCATTCTGCACATTTTGGTGATCGGATGAGCTGACTACCAGCTAAGTGGTTCAAAATTACTTTTTTGTTGCTCCCTAAGGTAGCTCTATTACTCTATTGACAATTTGAAATTTCATTGATGTAGACAGAATTGACATAAGAATGATATTGTTTTTCAATATATTTCATATGTCATGCATATCACATCACCTCTGCATTTATAGTTTCTGATGATACGTAGGTGTCTGCATTCAAATAATACTTTCAAAATGACAAGGTGCCCCATCAAATTAGTTTTGGTGTGAATTGGGTAACCCTAAATTACTTTTTTTACATATTTCATTACTTATTATTGATATTGTATGTAAAATATTTTCAGCAATGTGTATAACAAACGGAATATTTTAATTAATACAATTATTATCACTTAATGGACTAATTAGAAACGGTTACATTACTTAATGTAAATTCCAATAGCAACCCAGGTAACATTGAACCTTCCCAGAAGATTCCAGGAACGTTCCATTGGAACGTTCCCTGAATGTTCCACTGGAATGTCCCCTGAATGTTCCTTTTCTGACACATTCCAGGAATATTCCAATGGAATCTTCAAAAATATTCCCTTTGGAACATTCCCTGAAGACTCCATTGGAACATTCCTTGAAGACTCCATTGGAACATTCCCTGAAGACTCCATTGGAACAATCCCTGAAGACTCCATTGGAACATTCCCTGAAGACTCCATTGGAATATTCCTTGAAGACTCCATAGGAACATTCCCTGAATACTCCATTGGAACATTCCCTGAAGACTCCATTGGAAAATTCCCTGAAGACTCCCTTGGAACATTCCATGAAGACTCCATTGGAACATTCCCTGAAGACTCAACTGGAACATTCCGTGAATACTCCATTGGAGCATTCCCTGAAGACTCAATTGTAACATTCCCCGAAGACTCCATTGGAACATTCCCCGAAGACTCCATTGGAACATTCCCCGAAGGCTCCATTGGAACATTCCCCGAAGACTCCATTGGAACATTCCTTGAAGACTCCATTGGAACATTCCCCGAAGACTCCATTGGAACATTCCTTGAAGACTCCATTGGAACATTCCATGAAGACTTCATTGGAACATTCCATGAAGACTTCATTGGAACATTCCATGAAGACTTCATTGGAACATTCCATGAAGACTTCTTTGGAACATTACTTGAAGACTCCTTTGGAACAACTTCTGAATACTCTTTTGGAACATTCTCTGAAGACTCCTTAGGAACATTCTCTGAAAATTCCTTTGGAACACTGTCAGAAGAATCCTATGGAACACTTTCAGAAGACTAAATTAGAACTGTGAATTTATAGTGGAATGTTAAATGTCACCTGAGTCAAGATGGTAGTAATCTACTATATAAGCTATAGTGAGTCAAGATTTGCTGCGGAATCAATGGTAATATATTTTTACTACTATCTAATAGTTTTACAGTATACTCTCGCATCCTATTTTCAATGACTTTTTCCATCAAGAAATAGAAAGAAGACATCATGGAAGAGGGGGGAAGTAAAACTAAGTTCTATGCACTAGGTCGACTACTCTGATATCACAGGTGACAGTGTCGACCCAGCGCACTCTGGCAATATTGCAGAAACCAAAATGAAAATGAACTCAAGGAACTATAGGAAGAAATGACAGACTGTATAAATAGAGGAATAACAGTTTATAGTAAATAATTACCTAAAAAACAGAAAACATGATAATTGAAGATGTAACCAATAGATTTATTGAAAAACAAATATTGTGCTAGTTTTGGATAAAAACTAATTATTCAAATGGATGCTTCATCTATAGTTTAATTAATATAGATTATAGGGAAATGATTAGCAAGTAAGAGGATATTTTATTCAGGTACCTGACACGTATAGCTGCTCAAATTCCATTACCCTGAAGGCTATAAAAAACGTTTAAAAAATCTATTAAAATACTTGAACAAAAAATATAGATAACTAACTACAAAACTTAATATTTATCTATAACATTCTATCTAACAAAATTTCTACCTTAGACTATATATTTAACTCTTTATTTACAAACGTTCTATAGCTGCAAGATTAGGATCAGTAGTCTCAAAATTAGGATCAGTAGTCTCAAAATTAGGATCAGTAGTCTCAAAATTAGGATCAGTAGTCTCAAAATTAGGATCAGTAGTCTCAAAATTAGGATCAGTAGTCTCAAAATTAGGATCAGTAGTCTCAAAATTAGGATCAGTAGTCTCAAAATTAGGATCAGTAGTCTCAAGGCTAGGATCAGTAGTCTCAAGGCTAGGATCAGTAGTCTCAAGGCTAGGATCAGTAGTCTCAAGGCTAGGATCAGTAGTCTCAAGGCTAGGATCAGTAGTCTCAAGATTAGGATCAGTAGTCTCAAGATTAGGATCAGTTGTCAGAAGATTAGGATCAGTTGTCAGAAGATTAGGATCAGTTGTCAGAAGATTAGGGCCAGTTGTCAGAAGATTAGGGCCAGTTGTCAGAAGATTAGGGCCAGTTGTCAGAAGATTAGGGCCAGTTGTCAGAAGATTAGGGCCAGTTGTCTGAAGATTAGGGTCAGTTGTCTGAAGATTAGGGTCAGTTGTCTGAAGATTAGGGTCAGTTGTCTGAAGATTAGGGTCAGTTGTCTGAAGATTAGGGTCAGTTGTCTGAAGATTAGGGTCAGTTGTCTGAAGATTAGGGTCAGTTGTCAGAAGATTAGGGTCAGTTGTCTGAAGATTAGGGTCAGTTGTCTGAAGATTAGGGTCAGTTGTCTGAAGATTAGGGTCAGTTGTCTGAAGATTAGGGTCAGTTGTCTGAAGATTAGGGTCAGTTGTCTGAAGATTAGGGTCAGTTGTCTGAAGATTAGGGTCAGTTGTCTGAAGATTAGGGTCAGTTGTCTGAAGATTAGGGTCAGTTGTCTGAAGATTAGGGTCAGTTGTCTGAAGATTAGGGTCAGTTGTCTGAAGATTAGGGTCAGTTGTCTGAAGATTAGGGTCAGTTGTCTGAAGATTAGGGTCAGTTGTCTGAAGATTAGGGTCAGTTGTCTGAAGATTAGGGTCAGTCGTCTGAAGATTAGGGTCAGTTGTCTGAAGATTAGGGTCAGTTGTCTCAAGATTAGGGCAAGTTGTCTCAAGATTAGGGCAAGTTGTCTCAAGATTAGGGCAAGTTGTCTCAAGATTAGGGCAAGTTGTCTCAAGATCAGGGCAAGTTGTCTCAAGATTAGGGCAAGTTGTCTCAAGATTAGGGCAAGTTGTCTCAAGATTAGGGCAAGTCGTCTCAAGATTAGGGCAAGTTGTCTCAAGATTAGGGCAAGTTGTCTCAAGATTAGGGCAAGTTGTCTCAAGATTAGGGCAAGTTGTCTCAAGATTAGGGCAAGTTGTCTCAATAATAGGGCAAGTTGTCTCTAGATTAGGGCAAGTTGTCTCTAGATTAGGGCAAGTTGTCTCTAGATTAGGGCAAGTTGTCTCTAGATTAGGGCAAGTTGACAATGCTCATGGATACAGAAAAGCTACATCGTGAATACAGTCACTTACCAAGGTATATGACGATAAAGGACAAAATTGTCTCCATATAAAGCCTATACGATCCTGTCTACCTAACACAAAATCTCTAAGACCTCGTAGTTGAAGAGCATATCTCTAGCATTATCCTCTAAAACTGCAAGTAGCGTTAATAAAATTATAAACTTGGTAAAAGTAAAATAAGACAATCCATAATGAAAATTACAACACGTAAAAACCCAAGAGACGTTACTCTCATTCTCTTCCATTAGCCATATACAGCTTCAGGATAGATCCCTACCAGGCTTATTAAACAAATTGTAAATAGTCATAATTTGAGGTTCACTATTTAGGGTCAGTTACAAATTATCGATATTTCCACATTCTCGATCATAGAAGTAAAAATTATAAAATTGAACGTTTTAGATTGGTGACCAATAAAAAAAACGTATAGAAAAGTTATATTAAATATATTCGTTTTATAGGTAGTATAATCGAAAATGTGGAACTGTGCATCAATTTGTAACTTACCCAGCATAGCTGAGTAAATAGTCTCATCAATTACTGAACATGAGACACCAGATTTAACGAATAGAGGGGAAACCTTAGGAAGGGAATAACTTCATTCATTCTTCTCGTCCATTTTCCTGTTCCTCGCACCCACAGTCCGACCACAGAGTAGATCTCTGAAGTTGTACAGCCATTCTCCCATAAGATGTCCGTCTCAAAGTATCTGTAATTGAAATTGGCTTAACTATTATTCTGCAAAAATTAAAGTGATGTAGCAGCTACAAATAAATAGCATTGGATATAATTAAAATAATTAAGAATATAATAGACTTCAACCCTATTATTAGTTAAGAGAGTACTGATGCTCTGAAATTAAAATAAAGTATATATCCATAGATTATTGCATGCAGGATGCATATTAGAAGTAGCATTCGAAAGTTTGGCCTCATTCAAGAACCAATGAATAATTAATTGGTGTCTAAAAATATTACTAAATTATCTGAAAGATTGAATTATGATTTCAATATATAACTTTTTCAGATATTGCTAATTAACTAGTTATTATTAATGAATTATTCATAAGAATATAATTGCTACAATACTCACCTAGCTTTTTCGATCAAGATTGTCCAAAAAATATTAATATTTCGTATTTTCTGTAGTAGCTACTGTGACATGCTTCCTTATTTTTTTCTGATTTACATCAGTGATGAGAACCCAATTTGCTATGAAGTATGAACATCGTTATTCGTCATTTAAGAGTAGAAGAGCTGGAACTGTAAGAGAGAGGTATACAATGAGATTACAATTGCATAAGCTGTATTGGCTATTATGATTTAAGCTAGTTATTATCCCGTTATGAATAACGGGTTTTTAATGGAAAACGGAAATTGAGTGTTTCCTTAAAATTTGAGTTTTGGAAGAATTTTTATTTTATGAAAGAATTTTGAGTTTTTGGAAGAATTTTGAGTTTTTGAAAGAATTGAGGTTTTGAAAGAATTGAGGTTTTGAAAGAATTGAGGTTTTGGATGAATTTGGATGAGTTTCTTGGGAGAAAATTTGATCTTCGGACAAGTTTGAGTTTTCGGAAAATTTAGTGTTTTCGAGAAATTTAATGTTTTCGAGAAATTTAATGTTTTCGAAAAATTTAATGTTTTCGAAAAATTTAATGTTTTCGGAAAATTTAATGTTTTCGGAAAATTTAATGTTTTCGGAAAATTTAATGTTTACTGAAAATTTAATGTTTACTGAAAATTTAATGCTTTCGGAAAATTAAATGCTTTCGGAAAATTAAATGCTTTCGGAAAATTAAATGCTTTCGGAAAATTAAATGCTTTAGGAAAATTTAATGTTTTCGGAAAATTTAATGTTTTCGGAAAATTTAAATGTTTCCGGAAAATTTAATGTTTCCGGAAAATTTAATGTTTTCGGAAAATTTAATGTTTTCGGAAAATTTAATGTTTTCGGAAAATTTAATGTTTTTGGAAAATTTAATGTTTTTGGAAATTTTAATGTTTTTGGAAATTTTAATGTTTTCGGAAATTTTAATGTTTTCGGAAAATTAAATGTTTTAGGAAAATTAAATGTTTTAGGAAAATTTGGTAGTTTTAGGAAAATTTGGTAGTTTTAGGAAAATTTGGTAGTTTTAGGAAAATTTGGTAGTTTTAGGAAAATTTGGTAGTTTTAGGAAAATTTGGTAGTTTTAGGAAAATTTGGTAGTTTTAGGAAAATTTGGTAGTTTTAGGAAAATTTGGTAGTTTTAGGAAAATTTGGTAGTTTTAGGAAAATTTGGTAGTTTTCGGAAAATTTGGTAGTTATCGGAAAATTTGGTAGTTTTCGGAAAATTTTGGAGTATTTGGAAGATATTTAGTATAAGAAAATTGAGTTTTATAAAAAAAATTCTTGAGCATGATGGATTTATATATATATTTATAAAAACACAATGCTCTTTATTATGGGGAGGGATAATATTAACAATAGCTATAAATTATAGTATATACATTTCACTTCAAATCATGACTCATGCATTACTAGAAATAGATTTATCAAAAAGTTGCCCTGAAGTGAGACAATTCGATCACAGTTATACCTATCAGCAGGTCATTTTGCAAGGTACTCATTCTATCACCTCATTAATTATTACTTTTAATTTACCTATCAGTTGACAGTTGAAAAAACTATTGGCAAGACTGATGACTTTATAATTTATAGGCATGAATAATGATGAATTGTCATAGCTAACTTGATATTAGGGCAAATTACGAATTATCGGTCAGTTCCACATCTTCGGTCATAACTCAGAAGAGAAAACGATTTAGGTACATGGGTAGTACC
Source organism: Caprella mutica (assembly GCA_947561585.1). Lineage (NCBI taxonomy): Eukaryota > Metazoa > Arthropoda > Malacostraca > Amphipoda > Caprellidae > Caprella > Caprella mutica. The sequence continues at coordinate 42,490 of CANNZV010001501.1, forward strand.
TAACAAGAATTAATTAGCCTATTGTTTAAATAATTTATATCCATGATATGACACCGTTACCAATTTACCATCCATAATACATTAATAAATACAAGAATTCAATAATAATTAATAGGTACCTAGGGTAGGTAAGTTACGAATAATCGAACAGTTTCACAATCACACTATTGGTCATATAAGAAAAAATATATAAAAATAAATTTACGATTAGGTATATAGTTTTTTCTTATATGACTGAACATGTGAAACCGACCGACAAAGCGTAACTTACCCTACCTATAGTCTAGAGATAGGTAGCTCCTAGTATAGTTTTTCATATGATCGAAGATATGGAACTGACCGATAATTCGTAACTAGCCCTAGTACAAAGGGAACTAAGCATACCTAAACAATAATAAAGATAAGCCTATATAACTGTAAGAGAGTAAAATTAATAACATATCTACACATAGGTACGTAACAAGGTAGTTACTATTGCAACATGTATTCTTTTTTTCATTGTTTATTAAGATACTAGATTGCTCGAGATCATGTGCCTACGGACCTAATTTAGTAAAACGATATAGGAATTTGATTAAACTACCTATTTAATTTGATGATACCAAAGTAGTTATACCTATACTTACAGTTAATGATATCAGAGTAGCTCTGTCACAATAGCCAATAAGTATCATCTCTTTGTAGTTTGGTGGTAGCCTGTGTAGATAGTGTAATATTCACTAGCTACTGCTGCAATATGGCTAACTTCCGATTGGGTAGCAGGAAGCCACCTAGCGGACAACTGCTGTTTAATATGGCGGCGACACTTATTTCACGGGCACGTTTTTGAAAGTAAAATCTTTACCATTCTACCTATTTTCAATAGCGTTGAATGTAGCTACTATATTCTCTAAGTTGAACTGAAAATAATAGTTTTTTCAATAGTATTTGTTCCATATTTGACGAAAGGAGCAAACAATTTCGATTCATTAATTGCACAACAATTCGCTCAACCACTCACTGTGAAATGGAAAATAAAACTGATCAAGTTTCAACTGTTCCAGATGAACTTTTACTTGGCAGAGGCAAATCATGTGCTTAGTGTATGTGACGTCATCAAGGCAGTACTATTAAATAGAAAATTGGAGACTTATGTGATTAAATAATAAACTAAATTTATTATTGCATTCATATATTGACTACAAATTAAAATTATTATGATTTGACGCATTTTAGTTACTTTAAATTTGACTTTCGAGTGTTGCTGTGATGACGTCACGCACACTGCACAACTCAACGAATATCAGAAATGGCTTAGCCTCGCACGGGGTTTAAATATAATTCACAAGATATAAAAAGATGATTTAAACTTCAAGAAATTGATTATCTCATATCGAAAGTTTTTAATATATGATTATAACCATTAACATTACACCAGAATAATTTTAATAAATCCTCTTAATTGTTTTATATATTCATATTCAGTAGAATTTTTATTATATATTTAAATTCAGTTGTCAACACCCCTTGCAAGTCTAGGTAGCAATAATATTGATTAATTAGAATTCTGAATTAAAAATCCTTGGGAATATTCAAAAAATGTTCCCTGAACATAATATTTTCAAACTATCTTCTATAATTAATGGAATGTTGTGGGAACACTCTTGGATTATCGGATAACACTTTAACAAATATTACAAATATTATAAATATTACAAATATTACAAATATTATAAATATTACAAATATTACAAATATTACAATATTACAAATATTACAAATATTCTTATAATTACAAATAATACTTGCAAAGTATTAAAGAAAAAACCTCTGAACATAACTATATGCATACAATATTCTACAATATAATGGAATGTAGAACATTCCTGGATTATCGGTAAAACTTAAAATAATTCTATTTATTGTTTTACCGATAATTCAGGAATGTTCCCTGAACATTCCATTTAATTATAGAAGATCGTATGAATATGCTAATATTGAGGGAATATTCCTTTGGTACTCAAATGATATAGTAAAATGTTAGAATTATTTAAAGTATCTTCTGATAATCCAGGAACATTCCTTAAAGATTCCATTTACTTGTAGAATATTGCTTGCATCTATACTTATGTTATGGAAATTCTCCTCAAGAAATCCATTTATTTAGTTTAATCATTTAAAGTATTCTCCGATAATCCAGGAATATTTCCTAAAAATTCCACTTAATTGTAGAATATAGAATAAATAAACTTATATTCAGGGAATATTCCTTGAATACTCAATTAAATAGTTGATTGTTAGAATTATTTAAAGTATTCTTCTATAATCCAGGAATGTTCCTTAGATATTCCATTATATTGTAGAATATTGTATGCTTCTAGTTATGTTCAGGGAATATTCCTTTAATACTCCTTATAATTATTATAATTATTTAAATTATTATCCGATAATCCAAGAGTGTTCCCTTAACATTCCATTAAATTGTTCGAAAATCTTATGTTCAGGGAATATTCCTTGAATACTCCCAGGGAAGAGTTTAATGTTTAGAATTATTTTCAGTTTTTCCAATAATCCAGGAATGTTCCCTGAATAATCCATTAAATTGTAAAAGATAGTTCGAAAATCATATGTTCAGGAAATATTCTTTGAATATTCCCAAGGAAGAGATGAATGTTTAGAATTATTTTCACTTATTCCAATAATCCAGGAATGTTCCCTAAATATTCCATTAAATTGTAGAAAATAGTTTGAAGATCTTATGTTCATGGAATATTCCTTGAATACTCCCAAGGAAGAGAAGAATGTTTAGAATTATTTAAAGTATTATCCGATAATCCAGGGATGTTCCCTAAACATTTCATTAAATTGTAGAAAATAGGTTGAAAATCATATGTTCAGGGAATATTCCTTGAATACTCCCAAGGAAGAGATGAGTGTTTAGAATTATTTTCAGTTTTTCTGATAATCCAGGAATGTTCCCTAAATATTCCATTAAATTGTAGAAGATAGTTTGAAAATCTTACGTTCAGGGAATATTCCTTGAATACTCCCAAGGAAGATATGGATGTTTAGAATTTTCAGTTTTTCCAATAATCCAGGAATGTTCCCTAAACTTTCCATTAAATTGTAAGATATAGTTCGAAAATCTTATATTCGGGGAATATTTCTTGAATATTCCCAAGGAAGAGATGAATGTTTAGAATTATTTTCAGTTTTTCCAATAATCCAGGAATGTTCCCTAAATATTCCATTAGATTTTAGAAGATAGTTTGAAAATCTTATGTTCAGGGAATATTCCTTGAATACTCCCAAGGAAGAGAAGAATATTTAGAATTATTTAAAGTATTATCCAATAATCCAGGAATGTTCCCTAAATATTCCATTAAATTGTAGAAGATAGGTTGAAAATCTTTTGTTCAGGGAATATTCCTTGAATACTCCCTAGGAAGATGAGAATGCTTATAATTATTTAAAGTATTATCCGATAATCCAGGAATGTTCCCTAAACATTCCATTAAATTGTAGAAGATAGTTCGAAAATTTCATTTTCAGGGAATATTATTTGAATACTCCCATGGAAGAGATGAATGTTTAGGATTATCTTCAATTTTTCCAATAATCCAGGATGTTCCCTAAATATTCCATTAATTTGTAGAAGATAGTATGAATAAGCATATGTTCAGGGAATATCCCTCGAATACTTCATTGAAATACTTTATTGATAGAATTATGTAAAGGTTGGTCAATATTCAGGGAATGTTCCCTGAATATTCCATAAAAGATTCGAAAATGGAATAAATTTACTGATGTTCAGCGAGTATTCCCTGAACATTCATAAAAATGAATTTACATGTTATGAATTTAATGAGCTTGAGGGAACATTCCCTGAATATTCAATTGGAATTATATTCCATTCTTATGTTCCAGGAAGATTCCGGGAGCATCAGTATGGAATGTGGGAATATTGGGGAACATTAAATCCGAATGGAACATTCCCGGAATATTCAAATGTTACCTGGGAAGTTTGCTAAAATCTTTCAGTCGATGAATATTAGTCTATCTGTAATTTATTGTAAATTTAAGACCATATTCCAAAGGATCATTTCTTTAGTATGTTGTTCTTGATGCAAGTTTGAATCTTGTTAAATTTTGACCCACGATGATGATTGCTAGTGGTCAGTTCTGAGCGGGAAACTGCCTGGATATTCCAGGTCCTGATGACCGTTTGACACACCTCGGTGTTCAGATGAATTGACTACCAGCTGAGTGGATCAAAATTACTTTTTTCATGCTCCCTAGGGGCTCTCTAACTATATTAACATCCTAAAATTTCATTGATTTATTCAAATTTTATGTTGTATTGTATAGTACTTGAATATATTTCTACCGGTTAGTAACTATAATTTTATATGCCGTATGCGGGCTAAGATAAGTGTCCATTACAAAATCCCGAAAACTATTTTTGCATACTAGGTAAGAATTTCCAACAGAGATCTTTCGGAGATTAAAAAGTTAAATTATGTTCTTAAGCTATTGTGTATTGGTAACTTTTCAAATTTCCAACTGTCTGTAACAATACACATGAAATTATGAGAAGCAAAATTACCATTCATTTTACTGAAATTGTATCCGCTAATTGAGACTTCAGTGAAATAAAAATATGGAACTTTATCAAGATTTAATATTTTAAAAGTATAAATTTATCAAACTGCATTTTAAAAAAAGTCCAATTTTTGAAAGGTAAAACTTTACTATGATTTATTTTTTAAAGTTAAAAACTCATCAGGATACATTTCTATAAAATATTTTATGAGAAATGGCAAATTGGATATGATTCTAAATAATATCTATTTTCTTTACATATCGTATGATATCAATTTGAATAAAAAATCTCACATGTAAAAATAGATATCACTAATCTAAAATTGATTCATTTTAGCGACTATCCAGTACATTTCATCGCTATGTATAGTTTCAGCTTGTACGTATGTAACAACTTCAACATTCAATTGATAGATGCAAAATGTAAGAGTCTCCCCTAAAACTAGCTCCCTTTCTAAATCCGATAACAAATATTGCATTTGATACATACTTTCATTACTTTTTATTGATTTTGTATGTAAAATACTTTCAGCACTGTTTATAACATCTCTCGAAATTCATTTAATATAATTTTCCCTGCATGAAAAACTTATAGAACAATGTTATAATGCTCATTGGAAATTGCAATAGTAAGTTTGTTGAAATCTCTCAGTCGTAGTTTAGTAGTATTTCTGAAAATATAAGCTACACTTAAGACCATACTCCAAAGGATCATTTCTTTGTAATGTTGTTCTTGAAGCAAGTTTGAATCTTGCCAAATTTTGAGCTACGGTGATGATTGTAAGTGGTCAGTTCTGAGCGGAAAACTGACCGGATTCTCCGGTTCCTGATGTCCATTCTGCACATTTTGGTGATCGGATGAGCTGACTACCAGCTAAGTGGTTCAAAATTACTTTTTTGTTGCTCCCTAAGGTAGCTCTATTACTCTATTGACAATTTGAAATTTCTTTGATGTAGACAGAATTGACATAAGAATGATATTGTTTTTCAATATATTTCATATGTCATGCATATCACATCACCTCTGCATTTATAGTTTCTGATGATACGTAGGTGTCTGCATTCAAATAATACTTTCAAAATAAAAAGGTGCCCCATCAAATTAGTTTTGGTGTGAATTGGGTAACCCTATATTACTTTTGTTACATATTTCATTACTTATTATTGATATTGTATGTAAAATATTTTCAGCAATGTGTATAACAAACGGAATATTTTAATTAATACAATTATTATCACTTAATGGACTAATTAGAAACGGTAACATTACTTAATGTAAATTCCAATAGCAAGTTTGCTAAAATCTTTCAGTCGATGAATAGTAGTCTATCTGTGATTTATTGTAAATTTAAGACCATATTCCAAAAGATCATTTCTTTAGTATGTTGTTCTTGATGCAAGTTTGAATCTTGTTAAATTTTGACCCACGATGATGATTGCTAGTAGTCAGTTCTGAGCGGGAAACTGCCTGGATATTCCAGGTCCTGATGACCGTTTGACACACCTCGGTGTTCAGATGAATTGACTACCAGCTGAGTGGATCAAAATTACTTTTTTCATGCTCCCTAGGGGGCTCTCTAACTATATTAACATCCTCAAATTTCATTGATTTATTCAAATTTTATGTTGTATTGTATAGTACTTGAATATATTTCTACCGGTTAGTAACTATAATTTTATATGCCATATACCGTATGCGGGCTAAGATAAGTGTCCATTACAAAATCCCGAAAACTATTTTTGCATACTAGGTAAGAATTTCCAACAGAGATCTTTCGGAGATTAAAAAGTTAAATTATGTTCTTAAGCTATTGTGTATTTGTAATTTTTCAAATTTCCAACTGTCTGTAACAATACACATGAAATTATGAGAAGCAAAATTACCATTCATTTTACTGAAATTGTATCCGCTAATTGAGACTTCAGTGAAATAAAAATATGGAACTTTATCAAGATTTAATATTTTAAAAGTATAAATTTATCAAACTGCATTTTAAAAAAAGTCCAATTTTTGAAAGGTAAAACTTTACTATGATTTATTTTTTAAAGTTAAAAACTCATCAGGATACATTTCTATAAAATATTTTATGAGAAATGGCAAATTGGATACGATTCTAAATAATATCTATTTTCTTTACATTTCGTATGATCTCAATTTGAATAAAAAATCTCACATGTAAAAATAGATATCACTAATCTAAAATTGATTCATTTTAGCGACTATCCAGTACATTTCATCGCTATGTATAGTTTCAGCTTGTACGTATGTAACAACTTCAACATTCAATTGATAGATGCAAAATGTAAGAGTCTCCCCTAAAACTAGCTCCCTTTCTAAATCCGATAACAAATATTGCATTTGATACATACTTTCATTACTTTTTATTGATTTTGTATGTAAAATACTTTCAGCACTGTTTATAACATCTCTCGAAATTCATTTAATATAATTTTCCCTGCATGAAAAACTTATAGGACAACGTTATAATGCTCATTGGAAATTGCAATAGTAAGTTTGTTGAAATCTCTCAGTCGTAGTTTAGTAGTATTTCTGAAAATATAAGCTACACTTAAGACCATACTCCAAAGGATCATTTCTTTGTAATGTTGTTCTTGAAGCAAGTTTTAATCTTGCCAAATTTTGACCCACGGTGATGATTGTAAGTGGTCAGTTCTGAGCGGAAAACTGACCGGATTCTCCGGTTCCTGATGTCCATTCTGCACACTTTGGTGATCGGATGAGCTGACTACTAGCTAAGTGGTTCAAAATTACTGTTTTGTTGCTTCCTAAGATAGCTCTATTACTCTATTGACAATTTGAAATTTCATTGATGTAGACAGAATTGACATAAGAATGATATTGTTTTTCAATATATTTCATATGTCATGCATATCAAATCACCTCTGCATTTATAGTTTCTGATGATACGTAGGTGTCTGCATTCAAATAATACTTTCAAAATGACAAGGTGCCCCATCAAATTAGTTTTGGTGTAAATTGGGTAACCCTAAATTACTTTTGTTACATATTTCATTACTTATTATTGATATTGTATGTAAAATATTTTCAGCAATGTGTATAACAAACGAAATATTTTAATTAATACAATTATTATCACTTAATGGACTAATTAGAAACGGTAACATTACTTAATGTAAATTCCAATAGCAATTTTGCTAAAATCTTTCAGTCTATCTGTGATTTATTGTAAATTTAAGACCATATTCCAAAAGATCATTTCTTTAGTATGTTGTTCTTGATGAAAGTTTGAATCTTGTTAAATTTTGACCCACGATGATGATTGCTAGTAGTCAGTTCTGAGCGGGAAACTGCCTGGATATTCCAGGTCCTGATGACCGTTTGACACACCTCGGTGTTCAGATGAATTGACTACCAGCTGAGTGGATCAAAATTACTTTTTTCATGCTCCCTAGGGGGCTCTCTAACTATATTAACATCCTCAAATTTCATTAATTTATTCAAATTTTATGTTGTATTGTATAGTACTTGAATATATTTCTACCGGTTAGTAACTATAATTTTATATGCCATATACCGTATGCGGGCTAAGATAAGTGTCCATTACAAAATCCCGAAAACTATTTTTGCATACCAGGTAAGAATTTCCAACAGAGATCTTTCGGAGATTAAAAAGTTAAATTATGTTCTTAAGCTATTGTGTATTTGTAATTTTTCAAATTTCCAACTGTCTGTAACAATACACATGAAATTATGAGAAGCAAAATTACCATTCATTTTACTGAAATTGTATCCGCTAATTGAGACTTCAGTGAAATAAAAATATGGAACTTTATCAAGATTTAATATTTTAAAAGTATAAATTTATCAAACTGCATTTTAAAAAAAGTCCAATTTTTGAAAGGTAAAACTTTACTATGATTTATTTTTTAAAGTTAAAAACTCATCAGGATACATTTCTATAAAATATTTTATGAGAAATGGCAAATTGGATATGATTCTAAATAATATCTATTTTCTTTACATTTCGTATGATCTCAATTTGAATAAAAAATCTCACATGTAAAAATAGATATCACTAATCTAAAATTGATTCATTTTAGCGACTATCCAGTACATTTCATCGCTATGTATAGTTTCAGCTTGTACGTATGTAACAACTTCAACATTCAATTGATAGATGCAAAATGTAAGAGTCTCCCCTAAAACTAGCTCCCTTTCTAAATCCGATAACAAATATTGCATTTGATACATACTTTCATTACTTTTTATTGATTTTGTATGTAAAATACTTTCAGCACTGTTTATAACATCTCTCGAAATTCATTTAATATAATTTTCCCTGCATGAAAAACTTATAGGACAATGTTATAATGCTCATTGGAAATTGCAATAGTAAGTTTGTTGAAATCTCTCAGTCGTAGTTTAGTAGTATTTCTGAAAATATAAGCTACACTTAAGACCACCATACTCCAAAGGATCATTTCTTTGTAATGTTGTTCTTGAAGCAAGTTTGAATCTTGCCAAATTTTGAGCTACGGTGATGATTGTAAGTGGTCAGTTCTGAGCGGAAAACTGACCGGATTCTCCGGTTCCTGATGTCCATTCTGCACATTTTGGTGATCGGATGAGCTGACTACCAGCTAAGTGGTTCAAAATTACTTTTTTGTTGCTCCCTAAGGTAGCTCTATTACTCTATTGACAATTTGAAATTTCTTTGATGTAGACAGAATTGACATAAGAATGATATTGTTTTTCAATATATTTCATATGTCATGCATATCACATCACCTCTGCATTTATAGTTTCTGATGATACGTAGGTGTCTGCATTCAAATAATACTTTCAAAATGACAAGGTGCCCCATCAAATTAGTTTTGGTGTGAATTGGGTAACCCTAAATTACTTTTGTTACATATTTCATTACTTATTATTGATATTGTATGTAAAATATTTTCAGCAATGTGTATAACAAACGGAATATTTTAATTAATACAATTATTATCACTTAATGGACTAATTAGAAACGGTTACATTACTTAATGTAAATTCCAATAGCAAGTTTGCTAAAATCTTTCAGTCGATGAATAGTAGTCTATCTGTAATTTATTGGAAATTTAAGACCATATTCCAAAGGATCATTTCTTTAGTATGTTGTTCTTGATGCAAGTTTGAATCTTGTTAAATTTTGACCCACGATGATGATTGCTAGTGGTCAGTTCTGAGCGGGAAACTGCCTGGATATTCCAGGTCCTGATGACCGTTTGACAAACCTCGGTGTTCAGATGAATTGACTACCAGCTGAGTGGATCAAAATTACTTTTTTCATGCTCCTTAGGGGGCTCTCCAACTATATTAACATCCTAAAATTTCATTGATTTATTCAAATTTTTTGTTGTATTGTATAGTACTTGAATATATTTCTACCGGTTAGTAACTATAATTTTATATGCCATATACCGTATGCGGGCTAAGATAAGTGTCCATTACAAAATCCCGAAAACTATTTTTGCATACTAGGTAAGAATTTCCAACAGAGATCTTTCGGAGATTAAAAAGTTAAATTATGTTCTTAAGCTATTGTGTATTTGTAACTTTTCAAATTTCCAACTGTCTGTAACAATACACATGAAATTATGAGAAGCAAAATTACCATTCATTTTACTGAAATTGTATCCGCTAATTGAGACTTCAGTGAAATGAAAATATGGAACTTTATCAAGATTTAATATTTCAAAAGTATAAATTTATCAAACTGCATTTTAAAAAAAGTCCAATTTTTGAAAGGTAAAACTTTACTATGATTTATTTTTTAAAGTTAAAAACTCATCAGGATACATTTCTATAAAATATTTTATGAGAAATGGCAAATTGGATATGATTCTAAATAATATCTATTTTCTTTACATTTCGTATGATCTCAATTTGAATAAAAAATCTCACATGTAAAAATAGATATCACTAATCTAAAATTGATTCATTTTAGCGACTATCCAGTACATTTCATCGCTATGTATAGTTTCAGCTTGTACGTATGTAACAACTTCAACATTCAATTGATAGATGCAAAATGTAAGAGTCTCCCCTAAAACTAGCTCCCTTTCTAAATCCGATAACAAATATTGCATTTGATACATACTTTCATTACTTTTTATTGATTTTGTATGTAAAATACTTTCAGCACTGTTTATAACATCTCTCGAAATTCATTTAATATAATTTTCCCTTCATGAAAAACTTATAGGACAACGTTATAATGCTCATTGGAAATTGCAATAGTAAGTTTGTTGAAATCTCTCAGTCGTAGTTTAGTAGTATTTCTGAAAATATAAGCTACACTTAAGACCATACTCCAAAGGATCATTTCTTTGTAATGTTGTTCTTGAAGCAAGTTTTAATCTTGCCAAATTTTGACCCACGGTGATGATTGTAAGTGGTCAGTTCTGAGCGGAAAACTGACCGGATTCTCCGGTTCCTGATGTCCATTCTGCACACTTTGGTGATCGGATGAGCTGACTACTAGCTAAGTGGTTCAAAATTACTGTTTTGTTGCTTCCTAAGATAGCTCTATTACTCTATTGACAATTTGAAATTTCATTGATGTAGACAGAATTGACATAAGAATGATATTGTTTTTCAATATATTTCATATGTCATGCATATCAAATCACCTCTGCATTTATAGTTTCTGATGATACGTAGGTGTCTGCATTCAAATAATACTTTCAAAATGACAAGGTGCCCCATCAAATTAGTTTTGGTGTAAATTGGGTAACCCTAAATTACTTTTGTTACATATTTCATTACTTATTATTGATATTGTATGTAAAATATTTCCAGCAATGTGTATAACAAACGAAATATTTTAATTAATACAATTATTATCACTTAATGGACTAATTAGAAACGGTAACATTACTTAATGTAAATTCCAATAGCAAGTTTGCTAAAATCTTTCAGTCTATCTGTGATTTATTGTAAATTTAAGACCATATTCCAAAAGATCATTTCTTTAGTATGTTGTTCTTGATGAAAGTTTGAATCTTGTTAAATTTTGACCCACGATGATGATTGCTAGTAGTCAGTTCTGAGCGGGAAACTGCCTGGATATTCCAGGTCTTGATGACCGTTTGACACACCTCGGTGTTCAGATGAATTGACTACCAGCTGAGTGGATCAAAATTACTTTTTTCATGCTCCCTAGGGGGCTCTCTAACTATAATAACATCCTCAAATTTCATTAATTTATTCAAATTTTATGTTGTATTGTATAGTACTTGAATATATTTCTACCGGTTAGTAACTATAATTTTATATGCCATATACCGTATGCGGGCTAAGATAAGTGTCCATTACAAAATCCCGAAAACTATTTTTGCATAATAGGTAAGAATTTCCAACAGAGATCTTTCGGAGATTAAAAAGTTAAATTATGTTCTTAAGCTATTGTGTATTTGTAATTTTTCAAATTTCCAACTGTCTGTAACAATACACATGAAATTATGAGAAGCAAAATTACCATTCATTTTACTGAAATTGTATCCGCTAATTGAGACTTCAGTGAAATAAAAATATGGAACTTTATCAAGATTTAATATTTTAAAAGTATAAATTTATCAAACTGCATTTTAAAAAAAGTCCAATTTTTGAAAGGTAAAACTTTACTATGATTTATTTTTTAAAGTTAAAAACTCATCAGGATACATTTCTATAAAATATTTTATGAGAAATGGCAAATTGGATATGATTCTAAATAATATCTATTTTCTTTACATTTCGTATGATCTCAATTTGAATAAAAAATCTCACATGTAAAAATAGATATCACTAATCTAAAATTGATTCATTTTAGCGACTATCCAGTACATTTCATCGCTATGTATAGTTTCAGCTTGTACGTATGTAACAACTTCAACATTCAATTGATAGATGCAAAATGTAAGAGTCTCCCCTAAAACTAGCTCCCTTTCTAAATCCGATAACAAATATTGCATTTGATACATACTTTCATTACTTTTTATTGATTTTGTATGTAAAATACTTTCAGCACTGTTTATAACATCTCTCGAAATTCATTTAATATAATTTTCCCTGCATGAAAAACTTATAGGACAATGTTATAATGCTCATAGGAAATTGCAATAGTAAGTTTGTTGAAATCTCTCAGTCGTAGTTTAGTAGTATTTCTGAAAATATAAGCTACACTTAAGACCACCATACTCCAAAGGATCATTTCTTTGTAATGTTGTTCTTGAAGCAAGTTTGAATCTTGCCAAATTTTGAGCTACGGTGATGATTGTAAGTGGTCAGTTCTGAGCGGAAAACTGACCGGATTCTCCGGTTCCTGATGTCCATTCTGCACATTTTGGTGATCGGATGAGCTGACTACCAGCTAAGTGGTTCAAAATTACTTTTTTGTTGCTCCCTAAGGTAGCTCTATTACTCTATTGACAATTTGAAATTTCTTTGATGTAGACAGAATTGACATAAGAATGATATTGTTTTTCAATATATTTCATATGTCATGCATATCACATCACCTCTGCATTTATAGTTTCTGATGATACGTAGGTGTCTGCATTCAAATAATACTTTCAAAATGACAAGGTGCCCCATCAAATTAGTTTTGGTGTGAATTGGGTAACCCTAAATTACTTTTGTTACATATTTCATTACTTATTATTGATATTGTATGTAAAATATTTTCAGCAATGTGTATAACAAACGGAATATTTTAATTAATACAATTATTATCACTTAATGGACTAATTAGAAACGGTTACATTACTTAATGTAAATTCCAATAGCAAGTTTGCTAAAATCTTTCAGTCGATGAATAGTAGTCTATCTGTAATTTATTGTAAATTTAAGACCATATTCCAAAGGATCATTTCTTTAGTATGTTGTTCTTGATGCAAGTTTGAATCTTGTTAAATTTTGACCCACGATGATGATTGCTAGTGGTCAGTTCTGAGCGGGAAACTGCCTGGATATTCCAGGTCCTGATGACCGTTTGACACACCTCGGTGTTCAGATGAATTGACTACCAGCTGAGTGGATCAAAATTACTTTTTTCATGCTCCCTAGGGGGCTCTCTAACTATATTAACATCCTAAAATTTCATTGATTTATTCAAATTTTATGTTGTATTGTATAGTACTTGAATATATTTCTACCGGTTAGTAACTATAATTTTATATGCCATATACCGTATGCGGGCTAAGATAAGTGTCCATTACAAAATCCCGAAAACTATTTTTGCATACTAGGTAAGAATTTCCAACAGAGATCTTTCGGAGATTAAAAAGTTAAATTATGTTCTTAAGCTATTGTGTATTTGTAACTTTTCAAATTTCCAACTGTCTGTAACAATACACATGAAATTATGAGAAGCAAAATTACCATTCATTTTACTGAAATTGTATCCGCTAATTGAGACTTCAGTGAAATAAAAATATGGAACTTTATCAAGATTTAATATTTCAAAAGTATAAATTTATCAAACTGCATTTTAAAAAAAGTCCAATTTTTGAAAGGTAAAACTTTACTATGATTTATTTTTTAAAGTTAAAAACTCATCAGGATACATTTCTATAAAATATTTTATGAGAAATGGCAAATTGGATATGATTCTAAATAATATCTATTTTCTTTACATTTCGTATGATCTCAATTTGAATAAAAAATCTCACATGTAAAAACAGATATCACTAATCTAAAATTGATTCATTTTAGCGACTATCCAGTACATTTCATCGCTATGTATAGTTTCAGCTTGTACGTATGTAACAACTTCAACATTCAATTGATAGATGCAAAATGTAAGAGTCTCCCCTAAAACTAGCTCCCTTTCTAAATCCGATAACAAATATTGCATTTGATACATACTTTCATTACTTTTTATTGATTTTGTATGTAAAATACTTTCAGCACTGTTTATAACATCTCTCGAAATTCATTTAATATAATTTTCCCTTCATGAAAAACTTATAGGACAACGTTATAATGCTCATTGGAAATTGCAATAGTAAGTTTGTTGAAATCTCTCAGTCGTAGTTTAGTAGTATTTCTGAAAATATAAGCTACACTTAAGACCATACTCCAAAGGATCATTTCTTTGTAATGTTGTTCTTGAAGCAAGTTTTAATCTTGCCAAATTTTGACCCACGGTGATGATTGTAAGTGGTCAGTTCTGAGCGGAAAACTGACCGGATTCTCCGGTTCCTGATGTCCATTCTGCACACTTTGGTGATCGGATGAGCTGACTACTAGCTAAGTGGTTCAAAATTACTGTTTTGTTGCTTCCTAAGATAGCTCTATTACTCTATTGACAATTTGAAATTTCATTGATGTAGACAGAATTGACATAAGAATGATATTGTTTTTCAATATATTTCATATGTCATGCATATCAAATCACCTCTGCATTTATAGTTTCTGATGATACGTAGGTGTCTGCATTCAAATAATACTTTCAAAATGACAAGGTGCCCCATCAAATTAGTTTTGGTGTAAATTGGGTAACCCTAAATTACTTTTGTTACATATTTCATTACTTATTATTGATATTGTATGTAAAATATTTTCAGCAATGTGTATAACAAACGAAATATTTTAATTAATACAATTATTATCACTTAATGGACTAATTAGAAACGGTAACATTACTTAATGTAAATTCCAATAGCAAGTTTGCTAAAATCTTTCAGTCTATCTGTGATTTATTGTAAATTTAAGACCATATTCCAAAAGATCATTTCTTTAGTATGTTGTTCTTGATGAAAGTTTGAATTTTGTTAAATTTTGACCCACGATGATGATTGCTAGTAGTCAGTTCTGAGCGGGAAACTGCCTGGATATTCCAGGTCTTGATGACCGTTTGACACACCTCGGTGTTCAGATGAATTGACTACCAGCTGAGTGGATCAAAATTACTTTTTTCATGCTCCCTAGGGGGCTCTCTAACTATAATAACATCCTCAAATTTCATTAATTTATTCAAATTTTATGTTGTATTGTATAGTACTTGAATATATTTCTACCGGTTAGTAACTATAATTTTATATGCCATATACCGTATGCGGGCTAAGATAAGTGTCCATTACAAAATCCCGAAAACTATTTTTGCATACTAGGTAAGAATTTCCAACAGAGATCTTTCGGAGATTAAAAAGTTAAATTATGTTCTTAAGCTTTTGTGTATTTGTAATTTTTCAAATTTCCAACTGTCTGTAACAATACACATGAAATTATGAGAAGCAAAATTACCATTCATTTTACTGAAATTGTATCCGCTAATTGAGACTTCAGTGAAATAAAAATATGGAACTTTATCAAGATTTAATATTTTAAAAGTATAAATTTATCAAACTGCATTTTAAAAAAAGTCCAATTTTTGAAAGGTAAAACTTTACTATGATTTATTTTTTAAAGTTAAAAACTCATCAGGATACATTTCTATAAAATATTTTATGAGAAATGGCAAATTGGATATGATTCTAAATAATATCTATTTTCTTTACATTTCGTATGATCTCAATTTGAATAAAAAATCTCACATGTAAAAATAGATATCACTAATCTAAAATTGATTCATTTTAGCGACTATCCAGTACATTTCATCGCTATGTATAGTTTCAGCTTGTACGTATGTAACAACTTCAACATTCAATTGATAGATGCAAAATGTAAGAGTCTCCCCTAAAACTAGCTCCCTTTCTAAATCCGATAACAAATATTGCATTTGATACATACTTTCATTACTTTTTATTGATTTTGTATGTAAAATACTTTCAGCACTGTTTATAACATCTCTCGAAATTCATTTAATATAATTTTCCCTGCATGAAAAACTTATAGGACAATGTTATAATGCTCATTGGAAATTGCAATAGTAAGTTTGTTGAAATCTCTCAGTCGTAGTTTAGTAGTATTTCTGAAAATATAAGCTACACTTAAGACCACCATACTCCAAAGGATCATTTCTTTGTAATGTTGTTCTTGAAGCAAGTTTGAATCTTGCCAAATTTTGAGCTACGGTGATGATTGTAAGTGGTCAGTTCTGAGCGGAAAACTGACCGGATTCTCCGGTTCCTGATGTCCATTCTGCACATTTTGGTGATCGGATGAGCTGACTACCAGCTAAGTGGTTCAAAATTACTTTTTTGTTGCTCCCTAAGGTAGCTCTATTACTCTATTGACAATTTGAAATTTCTTTGATGTAGACAGAATTGACATAAGAATGATATTGTTTTTCAATATATTTCATATGTCATGCATATCACATCACCTCTGCATTTATAGTTTCTGATGATACGTAGGTGTCTGCATTCAAATAATACTTTCAAAATGACAAGGTGCCCCATCAAATTAGTTTTGGTGTGAATTGGGTAACCCTAAATTACTTTTGTTACATATTTCATTACTTATTATTGATATTGTATGTAAAATATTTTCAGCAATGTGTATAACAAACGGAATATTTTAATTAATACAATTATTATCACTTAATGGACTAATTAGAAACGGTTACATTACTTAATGTAAATTCCAATAGCAAGTTTGCTAAAATCTTTCAGTCGATGAATAGTAGTCTATCTGTAATTTATTGTAAATTTAAGACCATATTCCAAAGGATCATTTCTTTAGTATGTTATTCTTGATGCAAGTTTGAATCTTGTTAAATTTTGACCCACGATGATGATTGCTAGTGGTCAGTTCTGAGCGGGAAACTGCCTGGATATTCCAGGTCCTGATGACCGTTTGACACACCTCGGTGTTCAGATGAATTGACTACCAGCTGAGTGGATCAAAATTACTTTTTTCATGCTCCCTAGGGGGCTCTCTAACTATATTAACATCCTAAAATTTCATTGATTTATTCAAATTTTATGTTGTATTGTATAGTACTTGAATATATTTCTACCGGTTAGTAAATATAATTTTATATGCCATATACCGTATGCGGGCTAAGATAAGTGTCCATTACAAAATCCCGAAAACTATTTTTGCATACTAGGTAAGAATTTCCAACAGAGATCTTTCGGAGATTAAAAAGTTAAATTATGTTCTTAAGCTATTGTGTATTTGTAACTTTTCAAATTTCCAACTGTCTGTAACAATACACATGAAATTATGAGAAGCAAAATTACCATTCATTTTACTGAAATTGTATCCGCTAATTGAGACTTCAGTGAAATAAAAATATGGAACTTTATCAAGATTTAATATTTTAAAAGTATAAATTTATCAAACTGCATTTTAAAAAAAGTCCAATTTTTGAAAGGTAAAACTTTACTATGATTTATTTTTTAAAGTTAAAAACTCATCAGGATACATTTCTATAAAATATTTTATGAGAAATGGCAAATTGGATATGATTCTAAATAATATCTATTTTCTTTACATTTCGTATGATCTCAATTTGAATAAAAAATCTCACATGTAAAAACAGATATCACTAATCTAAAATTGATTCATTTTAGCGACTATCCAGTACATTTCATCGCTATGTATAGTTTCAGCTTGTACGTATGTAACAACTTCAACATTCAATTGATAGATGCAAAATGTAAGAGTCTCCCCTAAAACTAGCTCCCTTTCTAAATCCGATAACAAATATTGCATTTGATACATACTTTCATTACTTTTTATTGATTTTGTATGTAAAATACTTTCAGCACTGTTTATAACATCTCTCGAAATTCATTTAATAAAATTTTCCCTGCATGAAAAACTTATAGGACAATGTTATAATGCTCATTGGAAATTGCAATAGTAAGTTTGTTGAAATCTCTCAGTCGTAGTTTAGTAGTATTTCTGAAAATATAAGCTACACTTAAGACCACCATACTCCAAAGGATCATTTCTTTGTAATGTTGTTCTTGAAGCAAGTTTGAATCTTGCCAAATTTTGAGCTACGGTGATGATTGTAAGTGGTCAGTTCTGAGCGGAAAACTGACCGGATTCTCCGGTTCCTGATGTCCATTCTGCACACTTTGGTGATCGGATGAGCTGACTACTAGCTAAGTGGTTCAAAATTACTTTTTTGTTGCTCCCTAAGATAGCTCTATTACTCTATTGACAATTTGAAATTTCATTGATGTAGACAGAATTGACATAAGAATGATATTGTTTTTCAAAATATTTCAAATGTCATGCATATCAAATCACCTCTGCATTTATAGTTTCTGATGATACGTAGGTGTCTGCATTCAAATAATACTTTCAAAATGACAAGGTGCCCCATCAAATTAGTTTTGGTGTAAATTGGGTAACCCTAAATTACTTTTGTTACATATTTCATTACTTATTATTGATATTGTATGTAAAATATTTTCAGCAAAGTGTATAACAAACGGAATATTTTAATTAATACAATTATTATCACTTAATGGACTAATTAGAAACGGTAACATTACTTAATGTAAATTCCAATAGCAAGTTTGCTAAAATCTTTCAGTCGATGAATAGTAGTCTATCTGTGATTTATTGTAAATTTAAGACCATATTCCAAAAGATCATTTCTTTAGTATGTTGTTCTTGATGCAAGTTTGAATCTTGTTAAATTTTGACCCACGATGATGATTGCTAGTAGTCAGTTCTGAGCGGGAAACTGCCTGGATATTCCAGGTCCTGATGACCGTTTGACACACCTCGGTGTTCAGATGAATCGACTACCAGCTGAGTGGATCAAAATTACTTTTTTCATGCTCCCTAGGGGGCTCTCTAACTATATTAACATCCTAAAATTTCATTGATTTACTCAAATTTTATGTTGTATTTTTATAGTACTTGAATATATTTCTATCGGTTAGTAACTATAATTTTATATGCCATATACCGTATGCGGGCTAAGATAAGTGTCCATTATAAAATCCCGAAAACTATTTTTGCATACTAGGTAAGAAATTCCAATAGAGATCTTTCGGAGATTAAAAAGTTGAATTATGTTTTTAAGCTATTGTGTAATTGTAATTTTTCAAATTTCCAACCGTCTGTAACAATACACATGAAATTATGAGAAGCAAAATTACCATTCATTTTACTGAAATTGTAACCGCTAATCGAGACTTCAGTGAAATAAAAAATATGGAACTTAATCAAGATTTAACATTTTAAAAGTATAAATTGTCTAAAAATAGATTAAAATTGTTTGAAAAAAAACTGAAGTAGATAAAAAATATTTAGTAGTATATTTAAAATTCTATCAAAATGAGATTAATTAATTAAAAATGTAGTATTTATTATACCAAAATTTGTAATACTTCATCTAATTATTTATTAATTGAAATTGTTCTTCCCTGCTAAATTATTTTCTTCATTGTGCTATGTTTTCATTTGGCAGTCGCTGGGTTGCTAGAATTTTTAGCCTTTGGCAACCAACTGTTCGGAATTCGGCAACGCAGTGACTGTGAATCCAATTAAGCAGTTCATTTTGAGTCTACACAAAAGCAGGTTATTTCCCATCGCTGCTGTTGTCTACCGGCAGTTTACCTACGTTACCCTAAGGTTTAGATGCCCCTGTAAACATAACGGCTTTTCACCTACGTTGCCCTGGGGGTTATGAAATGTCCAACTGAACATATCGTAGTTCACCTTCGTTACCCTAAGGCTTATGAGATTTCTAACCAAACCTGGTAACTTAAAAGGACTCTACAATATAATCTGGCTTAGGACCAACAATCAAACCTAGCTATAGGTAATGGTTATAATGGAGATGTCGGGCTGAAAACGCTAGGAGAGGGCTGACTGGTGGAGATTCTTGGTGCGCACCACTGGACTAATGGGACTGCAGTATAAACTGAAGGTTGGTTGCTTTTAAATATAGGCATGAATATTTAAGTAACTTTCAGTGACTGCCGTTTTCTCTTTCCATCTCTACCTATATATTATTTTCGAACTTTTTATTACTGTGCCTCTTTAAATAATACTAGATTTAAACATTAACATAATTTATAACCAAATAACTTAAAAACTTTAATAACTTAAAAACTTTAATAACTTAAAATCTTTAATAACTTTAATAACTTAAAAACTTAAAAACTTTAATAACTTAAAAACTTAACTTTAATAACTTAAAAACTTTAACACTAACTTTGAAACTCCGATTACTAGTAAGTAGTATAACCAATCGGTATAAACTATTGTCCATTAAAACTTCAATTCTAAAGTTCGTAATTTTCTATTCTAAAGGTAGTGGATAACTTCTCCCTCATGCCAATTGGGAGGGTCTTTGTTCTCGGGGTCACCACATCTCTGTTCTCGCTTCTGATCTCCATTTTTTTACAATAGTTCATAAAAAAAATTTTAAATAGCCTCAACTAGTAGTTCCAATATTGGAATTTTGCTGTAATTATCTTCAAATATTATTGAATAAATTAGATTAGTTAAAATTGTGTTTTTCAATCCTCCATCCATAATTAGTCCACTATTTTTTGGAAATGGTGGCCAGTATGGGGAGGTGGATAGTTTGGTGTGGTGCCCCGGTTTCTCCAGCTTGTCAGTCTTTCTTCTTTTGTATATCTCTATATTAATTGTGAACTGATTACTAATTTTGTGGTTTTGGATTTCTAGGCTTGTGACATTATTATATAACTATAACTAATCATGGGTTCTACTCTTCCTGTAAAAAGTCGGCAATATTTACGGCAACGACTCACTAAATTATGTGGTAGAGTCGAAAGGGAATTAAATGATTTGGAAAACAAGGATAAAATTGATTTAATTGATAGGATAAAAGAAATTAGGGAAGATCTCGTAAAATTAGATAAACAGATTCTTTCTGAATTACTTCAGGTAGATGATATAGAAGATGCTACTCTAAATAAACATGACGACGATAGTGATCATTATAGACAATTGTGTAGAACTAATATTCTTACGTTGGAAGCCTCGTTGACTGATTATGGCACTTCCAATAATAATAATAATTCAAAAGTCAATAATTTACCTCAGACTAACAGGCTTAAATTGCCGGATGTACCTCTCCCTACCTTCAAAAATGCTAAAGATGAGAGCTTAGAAAAGTTCATCCATAGTTTTGAAAGCGTTGTGAATAAGCATAATTTGACCGCTTATGATAAATTCATTTATTTGCGTAATCAGTTATCAGGTTCACCTTTAGCGTTAGTAAATTCTTTAGATGTTGCGGAGCAGAGTTATGGAGAGGCTAAAAAGATCTTACAAAATGCATTTGCTGATGAAACTAGCGTCAAATTCAATGCCATAAAACAGCTTTCCCAGCTTAAGTTAACTTATAATTCTGATCCTTACAAGTATGCAGGAGAAATGCGAACAGCAATAGTTGCTGTTCGCAATTTAGATATAAATGTCAACACTTTTTTACAGTATTTTGTGTGGATGTCGTTTAACGATAGACTCCAGCAACAAATGATTCAGATTACTAATAGTAATAAACCTTCAATTGAAGAAATTGAAATGAATCTGTTTCCGGCTTTAGAAAGATACAATATAGTATCTGAGAAACATAATGACGGTACTCGTAAGAACCTAAAATCATGGAATAGTCCAGTTGAGATTTCGACTATGGCAGTAGAGGTTGGTACGTCGAAATTAAAACACAAGAACTTTACATGCCACCTCTGTAAATATGATAAATCGACTGATAGCCATAAAATGAAAGATTGTCCAAAATATGACACTGCTCAAAAAAGAGTAAACAAACTTAAATCAATGAGAGGCTGTATTAGGTGTTCCTTTGTAAACCATTCAACTGAGCAGTGCAAGTTTAAATTCTCGTCTAATTGTAAAAACTGTGATAAGCCTCATATGACTTATTTATGCCTTAAGAATGATCTTGACTCTGATAATTATTCCCGTAGGCATGTTGCAAATCATTTATCCTATTTGGAGGCTATGGTAAGTAGTTCTCGGGCAGATTCATTGGCTTTACCTACATTTACTTGTGATGCGGTAGGGTCAAATACCAGAACTGTACGGGTATTTAAGGACGGGGGTTGTCAGAAAAGTTTCATTACTGAAGAGTTAGCTATGTCTCTTAAGCTACCAGTCATGCAAAATGCTGTTAAATTCAGAGTTCACGGGTTCAATGAAAGTAAGAATATTACTGCGGACATAGTAAAACTGACATTAGAAATAGGATCTAAAACTCACGATGTTGAGGTAATATGTGTACCAACAATTGATGTTAAATTCTTTGTACCTGGAATACATAAACTGGTTAACGAATTCGGGAGATCTGGCTACTCTTTGGCAGACAAGTTCTTAGAATTTGAAACCACACATTGTATTGGTAATATTTCGATTATTCTGGGTACTGAAAGCGACCATGTTATACCTTTGACTTATGTAACCTTTGGCGATGACAATCTGTCTTCATTTATAGATACGGAAATTGGTGTCATCTTTTCAGGTGATATTAATAGGATGCTAGAAAATATTACCTCATTACCTTTAAATCCGTGCATTAGTTCTGACGTGTCTGGTGATAACAGTTCGTATTCCTCTCGTCGGGAGGGAATAAATTGCGTGCGTGAGAATCCCGAATGCGAGTTTAAGGAAATCTCCACGTATTTGGAGTATGAAGAACCCTTGAATGACTATACTATTTATGATGAAAACGGATCAATAAATAAACGAGAACTAGAAAGAGCTACAGATGATGCCCTGAATCATGAACTGAATAGAGTAACTAATTTGGATAGCTATTCAGAGGATCCCTCAATACTGAAACTAATTTATTAGTTTCTCGGTATATATTGAACACCCTGGAGACTGATGGTGACGGTAGAATTGTTGTTAAATTGCCATGGAACCATAAAAATAAGCATATGCTCTCAAAAAATTTTAATTTGTCAAAGAGTATACTGCAATCAAATGTTCAGAAACTAGTTAAGAATCCTGAAAAATTAGAAATGTACGATAGGGTATTTAGAGAACAGAGAGAGATGGGTATCATTGAGAAGATTACAAATGTTGAAGAATTTATTTCTTCCAATCCAGGGTGTAGTTTTTTAGCTCATATGGGTGTATTTCGTATGGGGAGAGAAACTACCAAGTGTAGGATAGTATTTCTTTCAAACTTATCGGAATCAAACTCCAATTCACCTGGTATAAGCCACAACAAAGCTATTTTACCAGGACCAAACCTAAATTCTAGGATTTTGGTAGCCATTACTCTACTGCTGTTTGATAAATACCTATTATTATTCGATATACAGAAAGCATTCCTCCATATAGGAATTAGTGAGAGCGACCAGGAGAAACTCATGTTTCTATGGTTTAATGATATTTCCAGGAATGACTATTCTCTTGTCGCGTATCGTAATCTAAGGTTGAGTTTTGGCTTACGATGCAGCCCGGCGGTTTTGATGTTGTGTCTCTATTACATGTTGATACAAGATAACGAAACTGTGACCAGAAACAAATAGAGATTAAACGTTCAATTTACAACACTATGTATATGGACAACGGCGGTTTCTCCTGCAATGATGAGAATGAGCTGAAATACTGTTATGATAATTTGCCAATTATCTTTTCTAAATATCAATTTAAGTTACAACAATTTGTAACTAATAACAGTTCATTGGGGGAGGAAATCGACGCTGCACAAGAGGAATGCTCGGTAGATGAGGTTAAAGTTTTTGGTATGATATGGAACAAAAATAAAGATGCCTTTAGTATCACTAAAGTAGCATTGAACGAAAAGGCCGATACAAAGAGAAAGGTACTTAAATCTTTGGCCTCTGTCTATGACGTGCTTAATATAGGTTTGCCTATTATGAACAGGGCAAAGTTGTTCATGAGATGCCTTCAATTAGATTCAAATCTAAAATGGGATGATAAGCTATCCTCCGAAAGATTATCTGAATGGTGCAGAATTAGTAAACAGGTTAATGCTGCACCCCCATTGGAGATTCCTCGATCAATGGGGGATAGATAGAATGAATATTCTATGCATGCATTTACGGATTCTTCCAAATTGATATACGGTACTGTTATATATTTGAAGAATGAAAACACAAATGAAGTTAGCTTCCTCATGGCTAAGAACAGATTAATCAACAACAAACTATCTAACAAATCAATACCATCATTGGAGATGTTAGCAGTTTCCTTTGGTTTGGAAAATATGATTGATTTAGTTGAAGATTTGACAGGCGAGAACGTAGTAAAACCTATAACGTTAATTAGCCTAAATCTTTACACTGATAGTTTGGTTTGTATACACTGGTTACGAGCTTATGTTACTGACTACAGTAAAATGCAAAGGTTATCACTGTTCGTACAGAACAAGTTGCGTATTATTGATACACTGTGTCAGAGACATACGGTAAAATTTCATTTCACCGAAGGACACCTGAATCCAGCCGATCACGTTACTCGAATTTGTAGCTATAAAACCCTTATTAATTCTTCCTATTTGACAGGGCCTGAGATGTTGAAAGTTCCAAGAGTTGATGAAGGGCAATTTACAGTAATTGTACCCGATCCCTATGCAAAGTCTGGGGACGAAATGCCTTTGGAGGAAGTTATGGTAAATACTAGTAACGTTGCATTCCCAGTGATTCAAAAAGAACATTTGATTCACCCTGATAGGTATTCTACAATTTCGAAGCTAGCTCGAACTTATTCTTATGTTTTGAAATTTATTTCTAAACTGAAACTAGCTTGGCTTAGGAAGAAAGGCAGGGTTTCTTCAACAGAAAGCGAAAAAGAACCAAACTTTTATAACGAGTCTTTAAATCAAATACTTCGTACAGAACAAAGGATTCAATTTGGGGAAGAACTTGAATTTCTGAAAAGCTCAGTAGGCACGAGAAACTCTATTCCTGAGTTAGTTACTAAGCTTAATCTATTCATAGATAACGACGGATTACTTAAAGTAAAGAGTAAATTTACGAGTCGTAGTAATTCTTATTTTCCTATTTTGCTCCCTAAGAACAGTTTCATAACTGGTGCGGTAATTTGGGATATGCATTTGAAAATGAGACATGTAGGTCTTTACTCGACTATCAAAGAACTACGCTTAAGGTTTTGGATTGAACACTGTTTCTCAACAGTTAAAAAAGTTCTTAATCAATGCACATTGTGTAAGCGGCTGAATAACCGACCCGTCTCTCTGAATCAGAGTGCGTACCGTGATTTAAGAGTTTCACCACCGAAAATTCCTTTCTCTTCAGTCTATTTAGATTATTTCGGGCCATATCAAATAAAGCTAAATAAGGTTAGACAAAAAGTGTACATATTGATAATTACGTGCATGTGGACACGAGCAGTTAGCTTGAAAATTTGTCAAACTTTAAACGTCAAGGATTTTTTGAAAGCTATTCAGTTGCATGTATTTCGCTATGGCATTTTTCAATATTGTTTCTCGGATTTGGGATCACAAATAGTAGCAGGTTCGAAACTTATTGCCGAACACTTGAACGATATTGAAACCTCTAATTACTTTCAGGAACATGGTATGAAAATGGTCAAATTTGAACAGTATAGCAAAGGGAATAGTTCGCTAGGTTCCTTGGTGGAAATATGTGTTAAGCAATGCAAGCACATGATCTTTAAATCTATTAGAACTAATGTTCTAGATTTCTTTGACTTTCAGGTGGTAATTGCTGAGACCGATTGCTTGGTTAATAAAAGGCCCATTGCGCTGAAGAATTCACTGCGTGATACAGGAACTGAGCCACTAGCTATAACTCCGGAAATGCTCATTCACGGAAGAGAGCTACTCGCTGTCAACGTGATTCCAGAGTTCGAGAGAGTTGATCCTGACTGGAGTTCTTCTACTGACGATATAGCGCATCATTACAAGAGTCTTCAAAAAGTAAGAAATACTCTTAAAGGAACGTACCACGGGGAGTTCCTCCAAAATCTTATTGACCAGGCTGTTGATAAACCGCTACGCTACAAACCTAAACATCACGTGAAATTATCCATAGGGGATATAGTCCTATTAGTGGAAAGGCATGGGAAACCGTCAAATTATCCTCTAGGAATAGTCAAATCAGTGGAAACGAATGCTGGCGGAGAAGTGACAGCAGCGAGAGTAATGAAAGGTGGAACAAGAGAGACTGTTTACAGACACGCTACGTCTCTAATTCTGCTCGTACATGGTGATACTTCAGAGGACAAGTCTGAAGTTGTAACTGAAAAGTCTGATACCTTCCATACTATCAGACCTAGTTTGAGAGCATCATCCTTGAAGGCTAGAACTCTGAATAAGGTTTTAGCCACGGAAGGATTGATGTAATAAAATTGCATGTTGTACATAATTGTTGTTTAAGATTGTTATTTTAAGAATTTCATATTTATTATTGTTGTTTGATCAAATGTATATATGTTGTTCACCTCAGTCCTTAGTTTGTTGACTGATGTGAACCTCTCGTCGGGAGTGTCTAAAAATAGATTAAAATTGTTTGAAAAAAAACTGAAGTAGATAAAAAATATTTAGTAGTATATTTAAAATTCTATCAAAATGAGATAAATTAATTAAAAATGTAGTATTTATTATACCAAAATTTGTAATACTTCATCTAATTATTTATTAATTGAAATTGTTCTTCCCTGCTAAATTATTTTCTCCATTGTGCTATGTTTTCATTTGGCAGTCGCTGAGTTGCTAGAATTTTTAGCCTTTGGCAACCAACTGTTCGGAATTCGGCAACGCAGTGACTGTGAATCCAATTAAGCAGTTCATTTTGAGTCTACACAAAAGCAGGTTATTTCCCATCGCTGCTGTTGTCTACCGGCAGTTTACCTACGTTGCCCTAAGGTTTAGATGCCCCTGTAAACGTAACGGCTTTTCACCTACGTTGCCCTGGGGGTTATGAAATGTCCAACTGAACATATCGTAGTTCACCTTCGTTACCCTAAGGCTTATGAGATTTCTAACCAAACCTGGTAACTTAAAAAACTCTACAATATAATCTGCCTTAGGACCAACAATCAAACCTAGCTATAGGTAATGGTTATAATGGAGATGTCGGGCTGAAAACGCTAGGAGAGGGCTGACTGGTGGAGATTCTTGGTGCGCACCACTGGACTAATGGGACTGCAGTATAAACTGAAGGTTGGTTGCTTTTAAATATAGGCATGAATATTTAAGTAACTTTCAGTGACTGCCGTTTTCTCTTTCCATCTCTACCTATATATTATTTTCGAACTTTTTATTACTGTGCCTCTTTAAATAATACTAGATTTAAACATTAACATAATTTATAACCAAATAACTTAAAAACTTTAATAACTTAAAAACTTTAATAACTTAAAAACTTTAATAACTTTAATAACTTAAAAACTTAAAAACTTTAATAACTTAAAAACTTAACTTTAATAACTTAAAAACTTTAACACTAACTTTGAAACTCCGATTACTAGTAAGTAGTATAACCAATCGGTATAAACTATTGTCCATTAAAACTTCAATTCTAAAGTTCGTAATTTTCTATTCTAAAGGTAGTGGATAACTTCTCCCTCATGCCAATTGGGAGGGTCTTTTCTCGGGGTCACCACATCTCTGTTCTCGCTTCTGATCTCCATTTTTTTACAATAGTTCATAAAAAAATTTTTAAATAGCCTCAACTAGTAGTTCCAATATTGGAATTTTGCTGTAATTATCTTCAAATATTATTGAATAAATTAGATTAGTTAAAATTGTGTTTTTCAATCCTCCATCCATAATTAGTCCACTATTTTTTGGAAATGGTGGCCAGTATGGGGAGGTGGATAGTTTGGTGTGGTGCCCCGGTTTCTCCAGCTTGTCAGTCTTTCTTCTTTTGTATATCTCTATATTAATTGTGAACTGATTACTAATTTTGTGGTTTTGGATTTCTAGGCTTGTGACATTATTATATAACTATAACTAATCATGGGTTCTACTCTTCCTGTTAAAAGTCGGCAATATTTACGGCAACGACTCACTAAATTATGTGGTAGAGTCGAAAGGGAATTAAATGATTTGGAAAACAAGGATAAAATTGATTTCATTGATAGGATAAAAGAAATTAGGGAAGATCTCGTAAAATTAGATAAACAGATTCTTTCTGAATTACTTCAGGTAGATGATATAGAAGATGCTACTCTAAATAAACATGACGACGATAGTGATCATTATAGACAATTGTGTAGAACTAATATTCTTACGTTGGAAGCCTCGTTGACTGATTATGGCACTTCCGATAATAATAATAATTCAAATGTCAATAATTTACCTCAGACTAACAGGCTTAAATTGCCGGATGTACCTCTCCCTACCTTCAAAAATGCTAAAGATGAGAGCTTAGAAAAGTTCATCCATAGTTTTGAAAGCGTTGTGAATAAGCATAATTTGACCGCTTATGATAAATTCATTTATTTGCGTAATCAGTTATCAGGTTCACCTTTAGCGTTAGTAAATTCTTTAGATGTTGCGGAGCAGAGTTATGGAGAGGCTAAAAAGATCTTACAAAATGCATTTGCTGATGAAACTAGCGTCAAATTCAATGCCATAAAACAGCTTTCCCAGCTTAAGTTAACTTATAATTCTGATCCTTACAAGTATGCAGGAGAAATGCGAACAGCAATAGTTGCTGTTCGCAATTTAGATATAAATGTCAACACTTTTTTACAGTATTTTGTGTGGATGTCGTTTAACGATAGACTCCAGCAACAAATGATTCAGATTACTAATAGTAATAAACCTTCAATTGAAGAAATTGAAATGAATCTGTTTCCGGCTTTAGAAAGATACAATATAGTATCTGAGAAACATAATGACGGTACTCGTAAGAACCTAAAATCATGGAATAGTCCAGTTGAGATTTCGACTATGGCAGTAGAGGTTGGTACGTCGAAATTAAAACACAAGAACTTTACATGCCACCTCTGTAAATATGATAAATCGACTGATAGCCATAAAATGAAAGATTGTCCAAAATATGACACTGCTCAAAAAAGAGTAAACAAACTTAAATCAATGAGAGGCTGTATTAGGTGTTCCTTTGTAAACCATTCAACTGAGCAGTGCAAGTTTAAATTCTCGTCTAATTGTAAAAACTGTGATAAGCCTCATATGACTTATTTATGCCTTAAGAATGATCTTGACTCTGATAATTATTCCCGTAGGCATGTTGCAAATCATTTATCCTATTTGGAGGCTATGGTAAGTAGTTCTCGGGCAGATTCATTGGCTTTACCTACATTTACTTGTGATGCGGTAGGGTCAAATACCAGAACTGTACGGGTATTTAAGGACGGGGGTTGTCAGAAAAGTTTCATTACTGAAGAGTTAGCTATGTCTCTTAAGCTACCAGTCATGCAAAATGCTGTTAAATTCAGAGTTCACGGGTTCAATGAAAGTAAGAATATTACTGCGGACATAGTAAAACTGACATTAGAAATAGGATCTAAAACTCACGATGTTGAGGTAATATGTGTACCAACAATTGATGTTAAATTCTTTGTACCTGGAATACATAAACTGGTTAACGAATTCGGGAGATCTGGCTACTCTTTGGCAGACAAGTTCTTAGAATTTGAAACCACACATTGTATTGGTAATATTTCGATTATTCTGGGTACTGAAAGCGACCATGTTATACCTTTGACTTATGTAACCTTTGGCGATGACAATCTGTCTTCATTTATAGATACGGAAATTGGTGTCATCTTTTCAGGTGATATTAATAGGATGCTAGAAAATATTACCTCATTACCTTTAAATCCGTGCATTAGTTCTGACGTGTCTGGTGATAACAGTTCGTATTCCTCTCGTCGGGAGGGAATAAATTGCGTGCGTGAGAATCCCGAATGCGAGTTTAAGGAAATCTCCACGTATTTGGAGTATGAAGAACCCTTGAATGACTATACTATTTATGATGAAAACGGATCAATAAATAAACGAGAACTAGAAAGAGCTACAGATGATGCCCTGAATCATGAACTGAATAGAGTAACTAATTTGGATAGCTATTCAGAGGATCCCTCAATACTGAAACTAATTTATTAGTTTCTCGGTATATATTGAACACCCTGGAGACTGATGGTGACGGTAGAATTGTTGTTAAATTGCCATGGAACCATAAAAATAAGCATATGCTCTCAAAAAATTTTAATTTGTCAAAGAGTATACTGCAATCAAATGTTCAGAAACTAGTTAAGAATCCTGAAAAATTAGAAATGTACGATAGGGTATTTAGAGAACAGAGAGAGATGGGTATCATTGAGAAGATTACAAATGTTGAAGAATTTATTTCTTCCAATCCAGGGTGTAGTTTTTTAGCTCATATGGGTGTATTTCGTATGGGGAGAGAAACTACCAAGTGTAGGATAGTATTTCTTTCAAACTTATCGGAATCAAACTCCAATTCACCTGGTATAAGCCACAACAAAGCTATTTTACCAGGACCAAACCTAAATTCTAGGATTTTGGTAGCCATTACTCTACTGCGGTTTGATAAATACCTATTATTATTCGATATACAGAAAGCATTCCTCCATATAGGAATTAGTGAGAGCAACCAGGAGAAACTCATGTTTCTATGGTTTAATGATATTTCCAGGAATGACTATTCTCTTGTCGCGTATCGTAATCTAAGGTTGAGTTTTGGCTTACGATGCAGCCCGGCGGTTTTGATGTTGTGTCTCTATTACATGTTGATACAAGATAACGAAACTGTGACCAGAAACAAATAGAGATTAAACGTTCAATTTACAACACTATGTATATGGACAACGGCGGTTTCTCCTGCAATGATGAGAATGAGCTGAAATACTGTTATGATAATTTGCCAATTATCTTTTCTAAATATCAATTTAAGTTACAACAATTTGTAGCTAATAACAGTTCATTGGGGGAGGAAATCGACGCTGCACAAGAGGAATGCTCGGTAGATGAGGTTAAAGTTTTTGGTATGATATGGAACAAAAATAAAGATGCCTTTAGTATCACTAAAGTAGCATTGAACGAAAAGGCCGATACAAAGAGAAAGGTACTTAAATCTTTGGCCTCTGTCTATGACGTGCTTAATATAGGTTTGCCTATTATGAACAGGGCAAAGTTGTTCATGAGATGCCTTCAATTAGATTCAAATCTAAAATGGGATGATAAGCTATCCTCCGAAAGATTATCTGAATGGTGCAGAATTAGTAAACAGGTTAATGCTGTACCCCCCATTGGAGATTCCTCGATCAATGGGGGATAGAAAGAATGAATATTCTATGCATGCATTTACGGATTCTTCCAAATTGATATACGGTACTGTTATATATTTGAAGAATGAAAACACAAATGAAGTTAGCTTCCTCATGGCTAAGAACAGATTAATCAACAACAAACTATCTAACAAATCAATACCATCATTGGAGATGTTAGCAGTTTCCTTTGGTTTGGAAAATATGATTGATTTAGTTGAAGATTTGACAGGCGAGAACGTAGTAAAACCTATAACGTTAATTAGCCTAAATCTTTACACTGATAGTTTGGTTTGTATACACTGGTTACGAGCTTATGTTACTGACTACAGTAAAATGCAAAGGTTATCAGTGTTCGTACAGAACAAGTTGCGTATTATTGATACACTGTGTCAGAGACATACGGTAAAATTTCATTTCACCGAAGGACACCTGAATCCAGCCGATCACGTTACTCGAATTTGTAGCTATAAAACCCTTATTAATTCTTCCTATTTGACAGGGCCTGAGATGTTGAAAGTTCCACGAGTTGATGAAGGGCAATTTACAGTAATTGTACCCGATCCCTATGCAAAGTCTGGGGACGAAATGCCTTTGGAGGAAGTTATGGTAAATACTAGTAACGTTGCATTCCCAGTGATTCAAAAAGAACATTTGATTCACCCTGATAGGTATTCTACAATTTCGAAGCTAGCTCGAACTTATTCTTATGTTTTGAAATTTATTTCTAAACTGAAACTAGCTTGGCTTAGGAAGAAAGGCAGGGTTTCTTCAACAGAAAGCGAAAAAGAACCAAACTTTTATAACGAGTCTTTAAATCAAATACTTCGTACAGAACAAAGGATTCAATTTGGGGAAGAACTTGAATTTCTGAAAAGCTCAGTAGGCACGAGAAACTCTATTCCCGAGTTAGTTACTAAGCTTAATCTATTCATAGATAACGACGGATTACTTAAAGTAAAGAGTAAATTTACGAGTCGTAGTAATTCTTATTTTCCTATTTTGCTCCCTAAGAACAGTTTCATAACTGGTGCGGTAATTTGGGATATGCATTTGAAAATGAGACATGTAGGTCTTTACTCGACTATCAAAGAACTACGCTTAAGGTTTTGGATTGAACACTGTTTCTCAACAGTTAAAAAAGTTCTTAATCAATGCACATTGTGTAAGCGGCTGAATAACCGACCCGTCTCTCTGAATCAGAGTGCGTACCGTGATTTAAGAGTTTCACCACCGAAAATTCCTTTCTCTTCAGTCTATTTAGATTATTTCGGGCCATATCAAATAAAGCTAAATAAGGTTAGACAAAAAGTGTACATATTGATAATTACGTGCATGTGGACACGAGCAGTTAGCTTGAAAATTTGTCAAACTTTAAACGTCAAGGATTTTTTGAAAGCTATTCAGTTGCATGTATTTCGCTATGGCATTTTTCAATATTGTTTCTCGGATTTGGGATCACAAATAGTAGCAGGTTCGAAACTTATTGCCGAACACTTGAACGATATTGAAACCTCTAATTACTTTCAGGAACATGGTATGAAAATGGTCAAATTTGAACAGTATAGCAAAGGGAATAGTTCGCTAGGTTCCTTGGTGGAAATATGTGTTAAGCAATGCAAGCACATGATCTTTAAATCTATTAGAACTAATGTTCTAGATTTCTTTGACTTTCAGGTGGTAATTGCTGAGACCGATTGCTTGGTTAATAAAAGGCCCATTGCGCTGAAGAATTCACTGCGTGATACAGGAACTGAGCCACTAGCTATAACTCCGGAAATGCTCATTCACGGAAGAGAGCTACTCGCTGTCAACGTGATTCCAGAGTTCGAGAGAGTTGATCCTGACTGGAGTTCTTCTACTGACGATATAGCGCATCATTACAAGAGTCTTCAAAAAGTAAGAAATACTCTTAAAGGAACGTACCACGGGGAGTTCCTCCAAAATCTTATTGACCAGGCTGTTGATAAACCGCTACGCTACAAACCTAAACATCACGTGAAATTATCCATAGGGGATATAGTCCTATTAGTGGAAAGGCATGGGAAACCGTCAAATTATCCTCTAGGAATAGTCAAATCAGTGGAAACGAATGCTGGCGGAGAAGTGACAGCAGCGAGAGTAATGAAAGGTGGAACAAGAGAGACTGTTTACAGACACGCTACGTCTCTAATTCTGCTCGTACATGGTGATACTTCAGAGGACAAGTCTGAAGTTGTAACTGAAAAGTCTGATACCTTCCATACTATCAGACCTAGTTTGAGAGCATCATCCTTGAAGGCTAGAACTCTGAATAAGGTTTTAGCCACGGAAGGATTGATGTAATAAAATTGCATGTTGTACATAATTGTTGTTTAAGATTGTTATTTTAAGAATTTCATATTTATTATTGTTGTTTGATCAAATGTATATATGTTGTTCACCTCAGTCCTTAGTTTGTTGACAGATGTGAACCTCTCGTCGGGAGTGTCTAAAAATAGATTAAAATTGTTTGAAAAAAAACTGAAGTAGATAAAAAATATTTAGTAGTATATTTAAAATTCTATCAAAATGAGATAAATTAATTAAAAATGTAGTATTTATTATACCAAAATTTGTAATACTTCATCTAATTATTTATTAATTGAAATTGTTCTTCCCTGCTAAATTATTTTCTCCATTGTGCTATGTTTTCATTTGGCAGTCGCTGGGTTGCTAGAATTTTTAGCCTTTGGCAACCAACTGTTCGGAATTCGGCAACGCAGTGACTGTGAATCCAATTAAGCAGTTCATTTTGAGTCTACACAAAAGCAGGTTATTTCCCATCGCTGCTGTTGTCTACCGGCAGTTTACCTACGTTGCCCTAAGGTTTAGATGCCCCTGTAAACGTAACGGCTTTTCACCTACGTTGCCCTGGGGGTTATGAAATGTCCAACTGAACATATCGTAGTTCACCTTCGTTACCCTAAGGCTTATGAGATTTCTAACCAAACCTGGTAACTTAAAAAAACTCTACAATATAATCTGCCTTAGGACCAACAATCAAACCTAGCTATAGGTAATGGTTATAATGGAGATGTCGGGCTGAAAACGCTAGGAGAGGGCTGACTGGTGGAGATTCTTGGTGCGCACCACTGGACTAATGGGACTGCAGTATAAACTGAAGGTTGGTTGCTTTTAAATATAGGCATGAATATTTAAGTAACTTTCAGTGACTGCCGTTTTCTCTTTCCATCTCTACCTATATATTATTTTCGAACTTTTTATTACTGTGCCTCTTTAAATAATACTAGATTTAAACATTAACATAATTTATAACCAAATAACTTAAAAACTTTAATAACTTAAAAACTTTAATAACTTAAAAACTTAAAAACTTTAATAACTTAAAAACTTAACTTTAATAACTTAAAAACTTTAACACTAACTTTGAAACTCCGATTACTAGTAAGTAGTATAACCAATCGGTATAAACTATTGTCCATTAAAACTTCAATTCTAAAGTTCGTAATTTTCTATTCTAAAGGTAGTGGATAACTTCTCCCTCATGCCAATTGGGAGGGTCTTTGTTCTCGGGGTCACCACATCTCTGTTCTCGCTTCTGATCTCCATTTTTTTAAAATAGTTCATAAAAAAATTTTTAAATAGCCTCAACTAGTAGTTCCAATATTGGAATTTTGCTGTAATTATCTTCAAATATTATTGAATAAATTAGATTAGTTAAAATTGTGTTTTTCAATCCTCCATCCATAATTAGTCCACTATTTTTTGGAAATGGTGGCCAGTATGGGGAGGTGGATAGTTTGGTGTGGTGCCCCGGTTTCTCCAGCTTGTCAGTCTTTCTTCTTTTGTATATCTCTATATTAATTGTGAACTGATTACTAATTTTGTGGTTTTGGATTTCTAGGCTTGTGACATTATTATATAACTATAACTAATCATGGGTTCTACTCTTCCTGTTAAAAGTCGGCAATATTTACGGCAACGACTCACTAAATTATGTGGTAGAGTCGAAAGGGAATTAAATGATTTGGAAAACAAGGATAAAATTGATTTCATTGATAGGATAAAATAAATTAGGGAAGATCTCGTAAAATTAGATAAACAGATTCTTTCTGAATTACTTCAGGTAGATGATATAGAAGATGCTACTCTAAATAAACATGACGACGATAGTGATCATTATAGACAATTGTGTAGAACTAATATTCTTACGTTGGAAGCCTCGTTGACTGATTATGGCACTTCCAATAATAATAATAATTCAAATGTCAATAATTTACCTCAGACTAACAGGCTTAAATTGCCGGATGTACCTCTCCCTACCTTCAAAAATGCTAAAGATGAGAGCTTAGAAAAGTTCATCCATAGTTTTGAAAGCGTTGTGAATAAGCATAATTTGACCGCTTATGATAAATTCATTTATTTGCGTAATCAGTTATCAGGTTCACCTTTAGCGTTAGTAAATTCTTTAGATGTTGCGGAGCAGAGTTATGGAGAGGCTAAAAAGATCTTACAAAATGCATTTGCTGATGAAACTAGCGTCAAATTCAATGCCATAAAACAGCTTTCCCAGCTTAAGTTAACTTATAATTCTGATCCTTGCAAGTATGCAGGAGAAATGCGAACAGCAATAGTTGCTGTTCGCAATTTAGATATAAATGTCAACACTTTTTTACAGTATTTTGTGTGGATGTCGTTTAACGATAGACTCCAGCAACAAATGATTCAGATTACTAATAGTAATAAACCTTCAATTGAAGAAATTGAAATGAATCTGTTTCCGGCTTTAGAAAGATACAATATAGTATCTGAGAAACATAATGACGGTACTCGTAAGAACCTAAAATCATGGAATAGTCCAGTTGAGATTTCGACTATGGCAGTAGAGGTTGGTACGTCGAAATTAAAACACAAGAACTTTACATGCCACCTCTGTAAATATGATAAATCGACTGATAGCCATAAAATGAAAGATTGTCCAAAATATGACACTGCTCAAAAAAGAGTAAACAAACTTAAATCAATGAGAGGCTGTATTAGGTGTTCCTTTGTAAACCATTCAACTGAGCAGTGCAAGTTTAAATTCTCGTCTAATTGTAAAAACTGTGATAAGCCTCATATGACATATTTATGCCTTAAGAATGATCTTGACTCTGATAATTATTCCCGTAGGAATGTTGCAAATCATTTATCCTATTTGGAGGCTATGGTAAGTAGTTCTCGGGCAGATTCATTGGCTTTACCTACATTTACTTGTGATGCGGTAGGGTCAAATACCAGAACTGTACGGGTATTTAAGGACGGGGGTTGTCAGAAAAATTTCATTACTGAAGAGTTAGCTATGTCTCTTAAGCTACCAGTCATGCAAAATGCTGTTAAATTCAGAGTTCACGGGTTCAATGAAAGTAAGAATATTACTGCGGACATAGTAAAACTGACATTAGAAATAGGATCTAAAACTCACGATGTTGAGGTAATATGTGTACCAACAATTGATGTTAAATTCTTTGTACCTGGAATACATAAACTGGTTAACGAATTCGGGAGATCTGGCTACTCTTTGGCAGACAAGTTCTTAGAATTTGAAACCACACATTGTATTGGTAATATTTCGATTATTCTGGGTACTGAAAGCGACCATGTTATACCTTTGACTTATGTAACCTTTGGCGATGACAATCTGTCTTCATTTATAGATACGGAAATTGGTGTCATCTTTTCAGGTGATATTAATAGGATGCTAGAAAATATTACCTCATTACCTTTAAATCCGTGCATTAGTTCTGACGTGTCTGGTGATAACAGTTCGTATTCCTCTCGTCGGGAGGGAATAAATTGCGTGCGTGAGAATCCCGAATGCGAGTTTAAGGAAATCTCCACGTATTTGGAGTATGAAGAACCCTTGAATGACTATACTATTTATGATGAAAACGGATCAATAAATAAACGAGAACTAGAAAGAGCTACAGATGATGCCCTGAATCATGAACTGAATAGAGTAACTAATTTGGATAGCTATTCAGAGGATCCCTCAAATACTGAAACTAATTTAATAGTTTCTCGGTATATATTGAACACCCTGGAGACTGATGGTGACGGTAGAATTGTTGTTAAATTGCCATGGAACCATAAAAATAAGCATATGCTCTCAAAAAATTTTAATTTGTCAAAGAGTATACTGCAATCAAATGTTCAGAAACTAGTTAAGAATCCTGAAAAATTAGAAATGTACGATAGGGTATTTAGAGAACAGAGAGAGATGAGTATCATTGAGAAGATTACAAATGTTGAATAATTTATTTCTTCCAATCCAGGGTGTAGTTTTTTAGCTCATATGGGTGTATTTCGTATGGGGAGAGAAACTACCAAGTGTAGGATAGTATTTCTTTCAAACTTATCGGAATCAAACTCCAATTCACCTGGTATAAGCCACAACAAAGCTATTTTACCAGGACCAAACCTAAATTCTAGGATTTTGGTAGCCATTACTCTACTGCGGTTTGATAAATACCTATTATTATTCGATATACAGAAAGCATTCCTCCATATAGGAATTAGTGAGAGCGACCAGGAGAAACTCATGTTTCTATGGTTTAATGATATTTCCAGGAATGACTATTCTCTTGTCGCGTATCGTAATCTAAGGTTGAGTTTTGGCTTACGATGCAGCCCGGCGGTTTTGATGTTGTGTCTCTATTACATGTTGATACAAGATAACGAAACTGTGACCAGAAACAAATAGAGATTAAACGTTCAATTTACAACACTATGTATATGGACAACGGCGGTTTCTCCTGCAATGATGAGAATGAGCTGAAATACTGTTATGATAATTTGCCAATTATCTTTTCTAAATATCAATTTAAGTTACAACAATTTGTAACTAATAACAGTTCATTGGGGGAGGAAATCGACGCTGCACAAGAGGAATGCTCGGTAGATGAGGTTAAAGTTTTTGGTATGATATGGAACAAAAATAAAGATGACTTTAGTATCACTAAAGTAGCATTGAACGAAAAGGCCGATACAAAGAGAAAGGTACTTAAATCTTTGGCCTCTGTCTATGACGTGCTTAATATAGGTTTGCCTATTATGAACAGGGCAAAGTTGTTCATGAGATGCCTTCAATTAGATTCAAATCTAAAATGGGATGATAAGCTATCCTCCGAAAGATTATCTGAATGGTGCAGAATTAGTAAACAGGTTAATGCTGTACCCCCATTGGAGATTCCTCGATCAATGGGGGATAGAAAGAATGAATATTCTATGCATGCATTTACGGATTCTTCCAAATTGATATACGGTACTGTTATATATTTGAAGAATGAAAACACATATGAAGTTAGCTTCCTCATGGCTAAGAACAGATTAATCAACAACAAACTATCTAACAAATCAATACCATCATTGGAGATGTTAGCAGTTTCCTTTGGTTTGGAAAATATGATTGATTTAGTTGAAGATTTGACAGGCGAGAACGTAGTAAAACCTATAACGTTAATTAGCCTAAATCTTTACACTGATAGTTTGGTTTGTATACACTGGTTACGAGCTTATGTTACTGACTACAGTAAAATGCAAAGGTTATCAGTGTTCGTACAGAACAAGTTGCGTATTATTGATACACTGTGTCAGAGACATACGGTAAAATTTCATTTCACCGAAGGACACCTGAATCCAGCCGATCACGTTACTCGAATTTGTAGCTATAAAACCCTTATTAATTCTTCCTATTTGACAGGGCCTGAGATGTTGAAAGTTCCACGAGTTGATGAAGGGCAATTTACAGTAATTGTACCCGATCCCTATGCAAAGTCTGGGGACGAAATGCCTTTGGAGGAAGTTATGGTAAATACTAGTAACGTTGCATTCCCAGTGATTCAAAAAGAACATTTGATTCCCCCTGATAGGTATTCTACAATTTCGAAGCTAGCTCGAACTTATTCTTATGTTTTGAAATTTAT
The DNA here is from genome assembly GCA_947561585.1 of Caprella mutica. Classification (NCBI taxonomy): domain Eukaryota; kingdom Metazoa; phylum Arthropoda; class Malacostraca; order Amphipoda; family Caprellidae; genus Caprella; species Caprella mutica. The sequence continues at coordinate 82,150 of CANNZV010001501.1, forward strand.
TTCTAAACTGAAACTAGCTTGGCTTAGGAAGAAAGGCAGGGTTTCTTCAACAGAAAGCGAAAAAGAACCAAACTTTTATAACGAGTCTTTGAATCAAATACTTCGTACAGAACAAAGGATTCAATTTGGGGAAGAACTTGAATTTCTGAAAAGCTCAGTAGGCACGAGAAACTCTATTCCCGAGTTAGTTACTAAGCTTAATCTATTCATAGATAACGACGGATTACTTAAAGTAAAGAGTAAATTTACGAGTCGTAGTAATTCTTATTTTCCTATTTTGCTCCCTAAGAACAGTTTCATAACTGGTGCGGTAATTTGGGATATGCATTTGAAAATGAGACATGTAGGTCTTTACTCGACTATCAAAGAACTACCCTTAAGGTTTTGGATTGAACACTGTTTCTCAACAGTTAAAAAAGTTCTTAATCAATGCACATTGTGTAAGCGGCTGAATAACCGACCCGTCTCTCTGAATCAGAGTGCGTACCGTGATTTAAGAGTTTCACCACCGAAAATTCCTTTCTCTTCAGTCTATTTAGATTATTTCGGGCCATATCAAATAAAGCTAAATAAGGTTAGACAAAAAGTGTACATATTGATAATTACGTGCATGTGGACACGAGCAGTTAGCTTGAAAATTTGTCAAACTTTAAACGTCAAGGATTTTTTGAAAGCTATTCAGTTGCATGTATTTCGCTATGGCATTTTTCAATATTGTTTCTCGGATTTGGGATCACAAATAGTAGCAGGTTCGAAACTTATTGCCGAACACTTGAACGATATTGAAACCTCTAATTACTTTCAGGAACATGGTATGAAAATGGTCAAATTTGAACAGTATAGCAAAGGGAATAGTTCGCTAGGTTCCTTGGTGGAAATATGTGTTAAGCAATGCAAGCACATGATCTTTAAATCTATTAGAACTAATGTTCTAGATTTCTTTGACTTTCAGGTGGTAATTGCTGAGACCGATTGCTTGGTTAATAAAAGGCCCATTGCGCTGAAGAATTCACTGCGTGATACAGGAACTGAGCCACTAGCTATAACTCCGGAAATGCTCATTCACGGAAGAGAGCTACTCGCTGTCAACGTGATTCCAGAGTTCGAGAGAGTTGATCCTGACTGGAGTTCTTCTACTGACGATATAGCGCATCATTACAAGAGTCTTCAAAAAGTAAGAAATACTCTTAAAGGAACGTACCACGGGGAGTTCCTCCAAAATCTTATTGACCAGGCTGTTGATAAACCGCTACGCTACAAACCTAAACATCACGTGAAATTATCCATAGGGGATATAGTCCTATTAGTGGAAAGGCATGGGAAACCGTCAAATTATCCTCTAGGAATAGTCAAATCAGTGGAAACGAATGCTGGCGGAGAAGTGACAGCAGCGAGAGTAATGAAAGGTGGAACAAGAGAGACTGTTTACAGACACGCTACGTCTCTAATTCTGCTCGTACATGGTGATACTTCAGAGGACATGTCTGAAGTTGTAACTGAAAAGTCTGATACCTTCCATACTATCAGACCTAGTTTGAGAGCATCATCCTTGAAGGCTAGAACTCTGAATAAGGTTTTAGCCACGGAAGGATTGATGTAATAAAATTGCATGTTGTACATAATTGTTGTTTAAGATTGTTATTTTAAGAATTTCATATTTATTATTGTTGTTTGATCAAATGTATATATGTTGTTCACCTCAGTCCTTAGTTTGTTGACTGATGTGAACCTCTCGTCGGGAGTGTCTAAAAATAGATTAAAATTGTTTGAAAAAAAACTGAAGTAGATAAAAAATATTTAGTAGTATATTTAAAATTCTATCAAAATGAGATAAATTAATTAAAAATGTAGTATTTATTATACCAAAATTTGTAATACTTCATCTAATTATTTATTAATTGAAATTGTTCTTCCCTGCTAAATTATTTTCTCCATTGTGCTATGTTTTCATTTGGCAGTCGCTGGGTTGCTAGAATTTTTAGCCTTTGGCAACCAACTGTTCGGAATTCGGCAACGCAGTGACTGTGAATCCAATTAAGCAGTTCATTTTGAGTCTACACAAAAGCAGGTTATTTCCCATCGCTGCTGTTGTCTACCGGCAGTTTACCTACGTTGCCCTAAGGTTTAGATGCCCCTGTAAACGTAACGGCTTTTCACCTACGTTGCCCTGGGGGTTATGAAATGTCCAACTGAACATATCGTAGTTCACCTTCGTTTTCCTAAGGCTTATGAGATTTCTAACCAAACCTGGTAACTTAAAAAAACTCTACAATATAATCTGCCTTAGGACCAACAATCAAACCTAGCTATAGGTAATGGTTATAATGGAGATGTCGGGCTGAAAACGCTAGGAGAGGGCTGACTGGTGGAGATTCTTGGTGCGCACCACTGGACTAATGGGACTGCAGTATAAACTGAAGGTTGGTTGCTTTTAAATATAGGCATGAATATTTAAGTAACTTTCAGTGACTGCCGTTTTCTCTTTCCATCTCTACCTATATATTATTTTCGAACTTTTTATTACTGTGCCTCTTTAAATAATACTAGATTTAAACATTAACATAATTTATAACCAAATAACTTAAAAACTTTAATAACTTAAAAACTTTAATAACTTAAAAACTTTAATAACTTTAATAACTTAAAAACTTAAAAACTTTAATAACTTAAAAACTTAACTTTAATAACTTAAAAACTTTAACACTAACTTTGAAACTCCGATTACTAGTAAGTAGTATAACCAATCGGTATAAACTATTGTCCATTAAAACTTCAATTCTAAAGTTCGTAATTTTCTATTCTAAAGGTAGTGGATAACTTCTCCCTCATGCCAATTGGGAGGGTCTTTGTTCTCGGGGTCACCACATCTCTGTTCTCGCTTCTGATCTCCATTTTTTTAAAATAGTTCATAAAAAATTTTTTAAATAGCCTCAACTAGTAGTTCCAATATTGGAATTTTGCTGTAATTATCTTCAAATATTATTGAATAAATTAGATTAGTTAAAATTGTGTTTTTCAATCCTCCATCCATAATTAGTCCACTATTTTTTGGAAATGGTGGCTAGTATGGGGAGGTGGATAGTTTGGTGTGGTGCCCCGGTTTCTCCAGCTTGTCAGTCTTTCTTCTTTTGTATATCTCTATATTAATTGTGAACTGATTACTAATTTTGTGGTTTTGGATTTCTAGGCTTGTGACATTATTATATAACTATAACTAATCATGGGTTCTACTCTTCCTGTTAAAAGTCGGCAATATTTACGGCAACGACTCACTAAATTATGTGGTAGAGTCGAAAGGGAATTAAATGATTTGGAAAACAAGGATAAAATTGATTTCATTGATAGGATAAAAGAAATTAGGGAAGATCTCGTAAAATTAGATAAACAGATTCTTTCTGAATTACTTCAGGTAGATGATATAGAAGATGCTACTCTAAATAAACATGACGACGATAGTGATCATTATAGACAATTGTGTAGAACTAATATTCTTACGTTGGAAGCCTCGTTGACTGATTATGGCACTTCCAATAATAATAATAATTCAAATTGTCATTAATTTACCTCAGACTAACAGGCTTAAATTGCCGGATGTACCTCTCCCTACCTTCAAAAATGCTAAAGATGAGAGCTTAGAAAAGTTCATCCATAGTTTTGAAAGCGTTGTGAATAAGCATAATTTGACCGCTTATGATAAATTCATTTATTTGCGTAATCAGTTATCAGGTTCACCTTTAGCGTTAGTAAATTCTTTAGATGTTGCGGAGCAGAGTTATGGAGAGGCTAGGCTAAAAAGATCTTACAAAATGCATTTGCTGATGAAACTAGCGTCAAATTCAATGCCATAAAACAGCTTTCCCAGCTTAAGTTAACTTATAATTCTGATCCTTACAAGTATGCAGGAGAAATGCGAACAGCAATAGTTGCTGTTCGCAATTTAGATATAAATGTCAACACTTTTTTACAGTATTTTGTGTGGATGTCGTTTAACGATAGACTCCAGCAACAAATGATTCAGATTACTAATAGTAATAAACCTTCAATTGAAGAAATTGAAATGAATCTGTTTCCGGCTTTAGAAAGATACAATATAGTATCTGAGAAACATAATGACGGTACTCGTAAGAACCTAAAATCATGGAATAGTCCAGTTGAGATTTCGTCTATGGCAGTAGAGGTTGGTACGTCGAAATTAAAACACAAGAACTTTACATGCCACCTCTGTAAATATGATAAATCGACTGATAGCCATAAAATGAAAGATTGTCCAAAATAAGACACTGCTCAAAAAAGAGTAAACAAACTTAAATCAATGAGAGGCTGTATTAGGTGTTCCTTTGTAAACCATTCAACTGAGCAGTGCAAGTTTAAATTCTCGTCTAATTGTAAAAACTGTGATAAGCCTCATATGACATATTTATGCCTTAAGAATGATCTTGACTCTGATAATTATTCCCGTAGGAATGTTGCAAATCATTTATCCTATTTGGAGGCTATGGTAAGTAGTTCTCGGGCAGATTCATTGGCTTTACCTACATTTACTTGTGATGCGGTAGGGTCAAATACCAGAACTGTACGGGTATTTAAGGACGGGGGTTGTCAGAAAAATTTCATTACTGAAGAGTTAGCTATGTCTCTTAAGCTACCAGTCATGCAAAATGCTGTTAAATTCAGAGTTCACGGGTTCAATGAAAGTAAGAATATTACTGCGGACATAGTAAAACTGACATTAGAAATAGGATCTAAAACTCACGATGTTGAGGTAATATGTGTACCAACAATTGATGTTAAATTCTTTGTACCTGGAATACATAAACTGGTTAACGAATTCGGGAGATCTGGCTACTCTTTGGCAGACAAGTTCTTAGAATTTGAAACCACACATTGTATTGGTAATATTTCGATTATTCTGGGTACTGAAAGCGACCATGTTATACCTTTGACTTATGTAACCTTTGGCGATGACAATCTGTCTTCATTTATAGATACGGAAATTGGTGTCATCTTTTCAGGTGATATTAATAGGATGCTAGAAAATATTACCTCATTACCTTTAAATCCGTGCATTAGTTCTGACGTGTCTGGTGATAACAGTTCGTATTCCTCTCGTCGGGAGGGAATAAATTGCGTGCGTGAGAATCCCGAATGCGAGTTTAAGGAAATCTCCACGTATTTGGAGTATGAAGAACCCTTGAATGACTATACTATTTATGATGAAAACGGATCAATAAATAAACGAGAAATAGAAAGAGCTACAGATGATGCCCTGAATCATGAACTGAATAGAGTAACTAATTTGGATAGCTATTCAGAGGATCCCTCAAATACTGAAACTAATTTATTAGTTTCTCGGTATATATTGAACACCCTGGAGACTGATGGTGACGGTAGAATTGTTGTTAAATTGCCATGGAACCATAAAAATAAGCATATGCTCTCAAAAAATTTTAATTTGTCAAAGAGTATACTGCAATCAAATGTTCAGAAACTAGTTAAGAATCCTGAAAAATTAGAAATGTACGATAGGGTATTTAGAGAACAGAGAGAGATGGGTATCATTGAGAAGATTACAAATGTTGAAGAATTTATTTCTTCCAATCCAGGGTGTAGTTTTTTAGCTCATATGGGTGTATTTCGTATGGGGAGAGAAACTACCAAGTGTAGGATAGTATTTCTTTCAAACTTATCGGAATCAAACTCCAATTCACCTGGTATAAGCCACAACAAAGCTATTTTACCAGGACCAAACCTAAATTCTAGGATTTTGGTAGCCATTACTCTACTGCGGTTTGATAAATACCTATTATTATTCGATATACAGAAAGCATTCCTCCATATAGGAATTAGTGAGAGCGACCAGGAGAAACTCATGTTTCTATGGTTTAATGATATTTCCAGGAATGACTATTCTCTCGTCGCGTATCGTAATCTAAGGTTGAGTTTTGGCTTACGATGCAGCCCGGCGGTATTGATGTTGTGTCTCTATTACATGTTGATACAAGATAACGAAACTGTGACCAGAAACAAATAGAGATTAAACGTTCAATTTACAACACTATGTATATGGACAACGGCGGTTTCTCCTGCAATGATGAGAATGAGCTGAAATACTGTTATGATAATTTGCCAATTATCTTTTCTAAATATCAATTTAAGTTACAACAATTTGTAACTAATAACAGTTCATTGGGGGAGGAAATCGACGCTGCACAAGAGGAATGCTCGGTAGATGAGGTTAAAGTTTTTGGTATGATATGGAACAAAAATAAAGATGCCTTTAGTATCACTAAAGTAGCATTGAACGAAAAGGCCGATACAAAGAGAAAGGTACTTAAATCTTTGGCCTCTGTCTATGACGTGCTTAATATAGATTTGCCTATTATGAACAGGGCAAAGTTGTTCATGAGATGCCTTCAATTAGATTCAAATCTAAAATGGGATGATAAGCTATCCTCCGAAAGATTATCTGAATGGTGCAGAATTAGTAAACAGGTTAATGCTGTACCCCCATTGGAGATTCCTCGATCAATGGGGGATAGAAAGAATGAATATTCTATGCATGCATTTACGGATTCTTCCAAATTGATATACGGTACTGTTATATATTTGAAGAATGAAAACACAAATGAAGTTAGCTTCCTCATGGCTAAGAACAGATTAATCATTAACAAACTATCTAACAAATCAATACCATCATTGGAGATGTCAGCAGTTTCCTTTGGTTTGGAAAATATGATTGATTTAGTTGAAGATTTGACAGGCGAGAACGTAGTAAAACCTATGACGTTAATTAGCCTAAATCTTTACACTGATAGTTTGGTTTGTATACACTGGTTACGAGCTTATGTTACTGACTACAGTAAAATGCAAAGGTTATCAGTGTTCGTACAGAACAAGTTGCGTATTATTGATACACTGTGTCAGAGACATACGGTAAAATTTCATTTCACCGAAGGACACCTGAATCCAGCCGATCACGTTACTCGAATTTGTAGCTATAAAACCCTTATTAATTCTTCCTATTTGACAGGGCCTGAGATGTTGAAAGTTCCACGAGTTGATGAAGGGCAATTTACAGTAATTGTACCCGATCCCTATGCAAAGTCTGGGGACGAAATGCCTTTGGAGGAAGTTATGGTAAATACTAGTAACGTTGCATTCCCAGTGATTCAAAAAGAACATTTGATTCCCCCTGATAGGTATTCTACAATTTCGAAGCTAGCTCGAACTTATTCTTATGTTTTGAAATTTATTTCTAAACTGAAACTAGCTTGGCTTAGGAAGAAAGGCAGGGTTTCTTCAACAGAAAGCGAAAAAGAACCAAACTTTTATAACGAGTCTTTGAATCAAATACTTCGTACAGAACAAAGGATTCAATTTGGGGAAGAACTTGAATTTCTGAAAAGCTCAGTAGGCACGAGAAACTCTATTCCCGAGTTAGTTACTAAGCTTAATCTATTCATAGATAACGACGGATTACTTAAAGTAAAGAGTAAATTTACGAGTCGTAGTAATTCTTATTTTCCTATTTTGCTCCCTAAGAACAGTTTCATAACTGGTGCGGTAATTTGGGATATGCATTTGAAAATGAGACATGTAGGTCTTTACTCGACTATCAAAGAACTACGCTTAAGGTTTTGGATTGAACACTGTTTCTCAACAGTTAAAAAAGTTCTTAATCAATGCACATTGTGTAAGCGGCTGAATAACCGACCCGTCTCTCTGAATCAGAGTGCGTACCGTGATTTAAGAGTTTCACCACCGAAAATTCCTTTCTCTTCAGTCTATTTAGATTATTTCGGGCCATATCAAATAAAGCTAAATAAGGTTAGACAAAAAGTGTACATATTGATAATTACGTGCATGTGGACACGAGCAGTTAGCTTGAAAATTTGTCAAACTTTAAACGTCAAGGATTCTTTGAAAGCTATTCAGTTGCATGTATTTCGCTATGGCATTTTTCAATATTGTTTCTCGGATTTGGGATCACAAATAGTAGCAGGTTCGAAACTTATTGCCGAACACTTGAACGATATTGAAACCTCTAATTACTTTCAGGAACATGGTATGAAAATGGTCAAATTTGAACAGTATAGCAAAGGGAATAGTTCGCTAGGTTCCTTGGTGGAAATATGTGTTAAGCAATGCAAGCACATGATCTTTAAATCTATTAGAACTAATGTTCTAGATTTCTTTGACTTTCAGGTGGTAATTGCTGAGACCGATTGCTTGGTTAATAAAAGGCCCATTGCGCTGAAGAATTCACTGCGTGATACAGGAACTGAGCCACTAGCTATAACTCCGGAAATGCTCATTCACGGAAGAGAGCTACTCGCTGTCAACGTGATTCCAGAGTTCGAGAGAGTTGATCCTGACTGGAGTTCTTCTACTGACGATATAGCGCATCATTACAAGAGTCTTCAAAAAGTAAGAAATACTCTTAAAGGAACGTACCACGGGGAGTTCCTCCAAAATCTTATTGACCAGGCTGTTGATAAACCGCTACGCTACAAACCTAAACATCACGTGAAATTATCCATAGGGGATATAGTCCTATTAGTGGAAAGGCATGGGAAACCGTCAAATTATCCTCTAGGAATAGTCAAATCAGTGGAAACGAATGCTGGCGGAGAAGTGACAGCAGCGAGAGTAATGAAAGGTGGAACAAGAGAGACTGTTTACAGACACGCTACGTCTCTAATTCTGCTCGTACATGGTGATACTTCAGAGGACAAGTCTGAAGTTGTAACTGAAAAGTCTGATACCTTCCATACTATCAGACCTAGTTTGAGAGCATCATCCTTGAAGGCTAGAACTCTGAATAAGGTTTTAGCCACGGAAGGATTGATGTAATAAAATTGCATGTTGTACATAATTGTTGTTTAAGATTGTTATTTTAAGAATTTCATATTTATTATTGTTGTTTGATCAAATGTATATATGTTGTTCACCTCAGTCCTTAGTTTGTTGACTGATGTGAACCTCTCGTCGGGAGTGTCTAAAAATAGATTAAAATTGTTTGAAAAAAAACTGAAGTAGATAAAAAATATTTAGTAGTATATTTAAAATTCTATCAAAATGAGATAAATTAATTAAAAATGTAGTATTTATTATACCAAAATTTGTAATACTTCATCTAATTATTTATTAATTGAAATTGTTCTTCCCTGCTAAATTATTTTCTCCATTGTGCTATGTTTTCATTTGGCAGTCGCTGGGTTGCTAGAATTTTTAGCCTTTGGCAACCAACTGTTCGGAATTCGGCAACGCAGTGACTGTGAATCCAATTAAGCAGTTCATTTTGAGTCTACACAAAAGCAGGTTATTTCCCATCGCTGCTGTTGTCTACCGGCAGTTTACCTACGTTGCCCTAGGGTTTAGATGCCCCTGTAAACGTAACGGCTTTTCACCTACGTTGCCCTGGGGATTATGAAATGTCCAACTGAACATATCGTAGTTCACCTTCGTTACCCTAAGGCTTTTGAGATTTCTAACCAAACCTGGTAACTTAAAAAAACTCTACAATATAATCTGCCTTAGGACCAACAATCAAACCTAGCTCTAGGTAATGGTTATAATGGAGATGTCGGGCTGAAAACGCTAGGAGAGGGCTGACTGGTGGAGATTCTTGGTGCGCACCACTGGACTAATGGGACTGCAGTATAAACTGAAGGTTGGTTGCTTTTAAATATAGGCATGAATATTTAAGTAACTTTCAGTGACTGCCGTTTTCTCTTTCCATCTCTACCTATATATTATTTTCGAACTTTTTATTACTGTGCCTCTTTAAATAATACTAGATTTAAACATTAACATAATTTATAACCAAATAACTTAAAAACTTTAATAACTTAAAAACTTTAATAACTTAAAAACTTTAATAACTTAAAAACTTTAATAACTTTAATAACTTAAAAACTTAAAGCTTTAATAACTTAAAAACTTAAAAACTTTAATAACTTAAAAACTTTAACACTAACTTTGAAACTCCGATTACTAGTAAGTAGTATAACCAATCGGTATAAACTATTGTCCATTAAAACTTCAATTCTAAAGTTCGTAATTTTCTATTCTAAAGGTAGTGGATAACTTCTCCCTCATGCCAATTGGGAGGGTCTTTGTTCTCGGGGTCACCACATCTCTGTTCACGCTTCTGATCTCCATTTTTTTACAATAGTTCATAAAAAAAAATTTAAATAGCCTCAACTAGTAGTTCCAATATTGGAATTTTGCTGTAATTATCTTCAAATATTATTGAATAAATTAGATTAGTTAAAATTGTGTTTTTCAATCCTCCATCCATAATTAGTCCACTATTTTTTGGAAATAAATTTATCAAACTGCATTTTTAAAAAAGTCCAATTTTTGAAAGGTAAAACTTTACTATGATTTATTTTTTAAAGTTAAAAACTCATCAGGATACATTTCTATAAAATATTTTATGAGAAATGACAAATTGGATATGATTCTAAATAATATCTATTTTCTTTACATTTCGAATGATCTCAATTTGAATAAAAAATCTCACATGTAAAAATAGATATCACTAATCTAAAATTGATTCATTTTAGCGACTATCCAGTTCATTTCATCGCTATGTATAGTTTCAGCTTGTACGTATGTAACAACTTCAACATTCAATTGATAGATGCAAAATGTAAGAGTCTCCCCTAAAACTAGCTCCCTTTCTAAATCGGATAACAAATATTACATTTGATACATACTTTCATTACTTTTTATTGATTTTGTATGTGAAATACTTTCAGCACTGTTTATAACATCTCTCGAAATTCATTTAATATAATTTTCCCTGCATGAAAAACTTATAGGACAATGTTATAATGCTCATTGGAAATTGCAATAGTAAGTTTGTTGAAATCTCTCAGTCGAAGTTTAGTAGTATTTCTGAAAATATAAGCTACGCTTAAGACCATACTCCAAAGGATCATTTCTTTGTAATGTTGTTCTTGAAGCAAGTTTTAATCTTGCCAAATTTTGACCCACGGTGATGATTGTAAGTGGTCAGTTCTGAGCGGAAAACTGACCGGATTCTCCGGTTCCTGATGTCCATTCTGCACACTTTGGTGATCGGATGAGCTGACTACTAGCTAAGTGGTTCAAAATTACTTTTTTGTTGCTCTCTAAGATAGCTCTATTACTCTATTGTCAATTTGAAATTTCATTGATGTAGACAGAATTGACATAAGAATGATATTGTTTTTCAATATATTTCATATGTCATGCATATCACATCACCTCTGCATTTAAAGTTTCTGATGATACGTAGGTGTCTGCATTCAAATAATACTTTCAAAATGACAAGGTGCCCCATCAAATTAGTTTTGGTGTGAATTGGGTAACCCTAAATTACTTTTGTTACATATTTCATTACTTATTATTGATATTGTATGTAAAATATTTTCAGCAATGTGTATAACAAACGGAATATTTTAATTAATACAATTATTATCACTTAATGGACTAATTAGAAACGGTTACATTACTTAATGTAAATTCCAATAGCAAGTTTGCTAAAATCTTTCAGTCGATGAATAGTAGTCTATCTGTAATTTATTGTAAATTTAAGACCATATTCCAAAGGATCATTTCTTTAGTATGTTGTTCTTGATGCAAGTTTGAATCTTGTCAAATTTTGACCCACGATGATGATTGTTAGTGGTCAGTTCTGAGCGGGAAACTGCCTGGATATTCCAGGTCCTGATGACCGTTTGACACACCTCGGTGTTCAGATGAATTGACTACCAGCTGAGTGGATCAAAATTACTTTTTTCATGCTCCCTAGGGGGCTCTCTAACTATATTAACATCCTAAAATTTCATTGATTTATTCAAATTTTATGTTGTATTGTATAGTACTCGAATATATTTCTATCGGTTAGTAACTATAATTTTATATGCCATATACCGTATGCGGGCTAAGATAAGTATCCATTACAAAATCCCGAAAACTATTTTTGCATACTAGGTAAGAATTTCCAACAGAGATCTTTCGGAGATTAAAAAGTTAAATTATGTTTTTAAGCTATTGTGTAATTGTAATTTTTCAAATTTCCAACCGTCTGTAACAATACACATGAAATTATGAGAAGCAAAATTACCATTCATTTTACTGAAATTGTAACCGCTAATTGAGACTTCAGTGAAATAAAAATATGGAACTTTATCAAGATTTAACATTTTAAAAGTATAAATTTATCAAACTGCATTTTTAAAAAAGTCCAATTTTTGAAAGGTAAAACTTTACTATGATTTATTTTTTAAAGATAAAAACTCATCAGGATACATTTCTATAAAATATTTTATGAGAAATGGCAAATTGGATATGATTCTAAATAATATCTATTTTCTTTACATTTCGTATGATCTCAATTTGAATAAAAAATCTCACATGTAAAAATAGATATCACTAATCTAAAATTGATTCATTTTAGCGACTATCAAGTACATTTCATCGCTATGTATAGTTTCAGCTTGTACGTATGTAACAACTTCAACATTCAATTGATAGATGCAAAATGTAAGAGTCTCCCCTAAAACTAGCTCCCTTTCTAAATCCGATAACAAATATTGCATTTGATACATACTTTCATTACTTTTTATTGATTTTGTATGTAAAATACTTTCAGCACTGTTTATAACATCTCTCGAAATTCATTTAATATAATTTTCCCTGCATGAAAAACTTATAGGACAATGTTATAATGCTCATTGGAAATTGCAATAGTAAGTTTGTTGAAATCTCTCAGTCGTAGTTTAGTAGTATTTCTGAAAATATAAGCTACACTTAAGACCATACTCCAAAGGATCATTTCTTTGTAATGTTGTTCTTGAAGCAAGTTTGAATCTTGCCAAATTTTGAGCTACGGTGATGATTGTAAGTGGTCAGTTCTGAGCGGAAAACTGACCGGATTCTCCGGTTCCTGATGTCCATTCTGCACATTTTGGTGATCGGATGAGCTGACTACCAGCTAAGTGGTTCAAAATTACCTTTTTGTTGCTCCCTAAGGTAGCTCTATTACTCTATTGACAATTTGAAATTTCTTTGATGTAGACAGAATTGACATAAGAATGATATTGTTTTTCAATATATTTCATATGTCATGCATATCACATCACCTCTGCATTTATAGTTTCTGATGATAAGTAGGTGTCTGCATTCAAATAATACTTTCAAAATGACAAGGTGCCCCATCAAATTAGTTTTGGTGTGAATTGGGTAACCCTAAATTACTTTTGTTACATATTTCATTACTTATTATTGATATTGTATGTAAAATATTTTCAGCAATGTGTATAACAAACGGAATATTTTAATTAATACAATTATTATCACTTAATGGACTAATTAGAAACGGTTACATTACTTAATGTAAATTCCAATAGCAAGTTTGCTAAAATCTTTCAGTCGATGAATAGTAGTCTATCTGTAATTTATTGTAAATTTAAGACCATATTCCAAAGGATCATTTCTTTAGTATGTTGTTCTTGATGCAAGTTTGAATCTTGTTAAATTTTGACCCACGATGATGATTGCTAGTGGTCAGTTCTGAGCGGGAAACTGCCTGCATATTCCAGGTCCTGATGACCGTTTGACACACCTCGGTGTTCAGATGAATTGACTACCAGCTGAGTGGATCAAAATTACTTTTTTCATGCTCCCTAGGTGGCTCTCTAACTATATTAACATCCTAAAATTTCATTGATTTATTCAAATTTTATGTTGTATTGTATAGTACTTGAATATATTTCTACCGGTTAGTAACTATAATTTTATATGCCATATACCGTATGCGGGCTAAGATAAGTGTCCATTACAAAATCCCGAAAACTATTTTTGCATACTAGGTAAGAATTTCCAACAGAGATCTTTCGGAGATTAAAAAGTTAAATTATGTTCTTAAGCTATTGTGTATTTGTAACTTTTCAAATTTCCAACTGTCTGTAACAATACACATGAAATTATGAGAAGCAAAATTACCATTCATTTTACTGAAATTGTATCCGCTAATTGAGACTTCAGTGAAATAAAAATATGGAACTTTATCAAGATTTAATATTTTAAAAGTATAAATTTATCAAACTGCATTTTAAAAAAAGTCCAATTTTTGAAAGGTAAAACTTTACTATGATTTATTTTTTAAAGTTAAAAACTCATCAGGATACATTTCTATAAAATATTTTATGAGAAATGGCAAATTGGATATGATTCTAAATAATATCTATTTTCTTTACATTTCGTATGATCTCAATTTGAATAAAAAATCTCACATGTAAAAACAGATATCACTAATCTAAAATTGATTCATTTTAGCGACTATCCAGTACATTTCATCGCTATGTATAGTTTCAGCTTGTACGTATGTAACAACTTCAACATTCAATTGATAGATGCAAAATGTAAGAGTCTCCCCTAAAACTAGCTCCCTTTCTAAATCCGATAACAAATATTGCATTTGATACATACTTTCATTACTTTTTATTGATTTTGTATGTAAAATACTTTCAGCACTGTTTATAACATCTCTCGAAATTCATTTAATATAATTTTCCCTGCATGAAAAACTTATTGGACAATGTTATAATGCTCATTGGAAATTGCAATAGTAAGTTTGTTGAAATCTCTCAGTCGAAGTTTAGTAGTATTTCTGAAAATATAAGCTACGCTTAAGACCATACTCCAAAGGATCATTTCTTTGTAATGTTGTTCTTGAAGCAAGTTTTAATCTTGCCAAATTTTGACCCACGGTGATGATTGTAAGTGGTCAGTTCTGAGCGGAAAACTGACCGGATTCTCCGGTTCCTGATGTCCATTCTGCACACTTTGGTGATCGGATGAGCTGACTACTAGCTAAGTGGTTCAAAATTACTTTTTTGTTGCTCCCTAAGATAGCTCTATTACTCTATTGACAATTTGAAATTTCATTGATGTAGACAGAATTGACATAAGAATGATATTGATTTTCAAAATATTTCAAATGTCATGCATATCAAATCACCTCTGCATTTATAGTTTCTGATGATACGTAGGTGTCTGCATTCAAATAATACTTTCAAAATGACAAGGTGCCCCATCAAATTAGTTTTGGTGTAAATTGGGTAACCCTAAATTACTTTTGTTACATATTTCATTACTTATTATTGATATTGTATGTAAAATATTTTCAGCAATGTGTATAACAAACGGAATATTTTAATTAATACAATTATTATCACTTAATGGACTAATTAGAAACGGTTACATTACTTAATGTAAATTCCAATAGCAAGTTTGCTAAAATCTTTCAGTCGATGAATAGTAGTCTATCTGTAATTTATTGTAAATTTAAGACCATATTCCAAAGGATCATTTCTTTAGTATGTTGTTCTTGATGCAAGTTTGAATCTTGTCAAATTTTGACCCACGATGATGATTGTTAGTGGTCAGTTCTGAGCGGGAAACTGCCTGGATATTCCAGGTCCTGATGACCGTTTGACACACCTCGGTGTTCAGATGAATTGACTACCAGCTGAGTGGATCAAAATTACTTTTTTCATGCTCCCTAGGGGGCTCTCTAACTATATTAACATCCTAAAATTTCATTGATTTATTCAAATTTTATGTTGTATTGTATAGTACTCGAATATATTTCTATCGGTTAGTAACTATAATTTTATATGCCATATACCGTATGCGAGCTAAGATAAGTATCCATTACAAAATCCCGAAAACTATTTTTGCATACTAGGTAAGAATTTCCAACAGAGATCTTTCGGAGATTAAAAAGTTAAATTATGTTTTTAAGCTATTGTGTAATTGTAATTTTTCAAATTTCCAACCGTCTGTAACAATACACATGAAATTATGAGAAGCAAAATTACCATTCATTTTACTGAAATTGTAACCGCTAATTGAGACTTCAGTGAAATAAAAATATGGAACTTTATCAAGATTTAACATTTTAAAAGTATAAATTTATCAAACTGCATTTTTAAAAAAGTCCAATTTTTGAAAGGTAAAACTTTACTATGATTTATTTTTTAAAGATAAAAACTCATCAGGATACATTTCTATAAAATATTTTATGAGAAATGGCAAATTGGATATGATTCTAAATAATATCTATTTTCTTTACATTTCGTATGATCTCAATTTGAATAAAAAATCTCACATGTAAAAATAGATATCACTAATCTAAAATTGATTCATTTTAGCGACTATCAAGTACATTTCATCGCTATGTATAGTTTCAGCTTGTACGTATGTAACAACTTCAACATTCAATTGATAGATGCAAAATGTAAGAGTCTCCCCTAAAACTAGCTCCCTTTCTAAATCCGATAACAAATATTGCATTTGATACATACTTTCATTACTTTTTATTGATTTTGTATGTAAAATACTTTCAGCACTGTTTATAACATCTCTCGAAATTCATTTAATATAATTTTCCCTGCATGAAAAACTTATAGGACAATGTTATAATGCTCATTGGAAATTGCAATAGTAAGTTTGTTGAAATCTCTCAGTCGTAGTTTAGTAGTATTTCTGAAAATATAAGCTACACTTAAGACCATACTCCAAAGGATCATTTCTTTGTAATGTTGTTCTTGAAGCAAGTTTTAATCTTGCCAAATTTTGACCCACGGTGATGATTGTAAGTGGTCAGTTCTGAGCGGAAAACTGACCGGATTCTCCGGTTCCTGATGTCCATTCTGCACACTTTGGTGATCGGATGAGCTGACTACTAGCTAAGTGGTTCAAAATTACTTTTTTGTTGCTCCCTAAGATAGCTCTATTACTCTATTGACAATTTGAAATTTCATTGATGTAGACAGAATTGACATAAGAATGATATTGATTTTCAAAATATTTCAAATGTCATGCATATCAAATCACCTCTGCATTTATAGTTTCTGATGATACGTAGGTGTCTGCATTCAAATAATACTTTCAAAATGACAAGGTGCCCCATCAAATTAGTTTTGGTGTAAATTGGGTAACCCTAAATTACTTTTGTTACATATTTCATTACTTATTATTGATATTGTATGTAAAATATTTTCAGCAATGTGTATAACAAACGGAATATTTTAATTAATACAATTATTATCACTTAATGGACTAATTAGAAACGGTTACATTACTTAATGTAAATTCCAATAGCAAGTTTGCTAAAATCTTTCAGTCGATGAATAGTAGTCTATCTGTAATTTATTGTAAATTTAAGACCATATTCCAAAGGATCATTTCTTTAGTATGTTGTTCTTGATGCAAGTTTGAATCTTGTCAAATTTTGACCCACGATGATGATTGTTAGTGGTCAGTTCTGAGCGGGAAACTGCCTGGATATTCCAGGTCCTGATGACCGTTTGACACACCTCGGTGTTCAGATGAATTGACTACCAGCTGAGTGGATCAAAATTACTTTTTTCATGCTCCCTAGGGGGCTCTCTAACTATATTAACATCCTAAAATTTCATTGATTTATTCAAATTTTATGTTGTATTGTATAGTACTCGAATATATTTCTATCGGTTAGTAACTATAATTTTATATGCCATATACCGTATGCGGGCTAAGATAAGTATCCATTACAAAATCCCGAAAACTATTTTTGCATACTAGGTAAGAATTTCCAACAGAGATCTTTCGGAGATTAAAAAGTTAAATTATGTTTTTAAGCTATTGTGTAATTGTAATTTTTCAAATTTCCAACCGTCTGTAACAATACACATGAAATTATGAGAAGCAAAATTACCATTCATTTTACTGAAATTGTAACCGCTAATTGAGACTTCAGTGAAATAAAAATATGGAACTTTATCAAGATTTAACATTTTAAAAGTATAAATTTATCAAACTGCATTTTTAAAAAAGTCCAATTTTTGAAAGGTAAAACTTTACTATGATTTATTTTTTAAAGATAAAAACTCATCAGGATACATTTCTATAAAATATTTTATGAGAAATGGCAAATTGGATATGATTCTAAATAATATCTATTTTCTTTACATTTCGTATGATCTCAATTTGAATAAAAAATCTCACATGTAAAAATAGATATCACTAATCTAAAATTGATTCATTTTAGCGACTATCAAGTACATTTCATCGCTATGTATAGTTTCAGCTTGTACGTATGTAACAACTTCAACATTCAATTGATAGATGCAAAATGTAAGAGTCTCCCCTAAAACTAGCTCCCTTTCTAAATCCGATAACAAATATTGCATTTGATACATACTTTCATTACTTTTTATTGATTTTGTATGTAAAATACTTTCAGCACTGTTTATAACATCTCTCGAAATTCATTTAATATAATTTTCCCTGCATGAAAAACTTATAGGACAATGTTATAATGCTCATTGGAAATTGCAATAGTAAGTTTGTTGAAATCTCTCAGTCGTAGTTTAGTAGTATTTCTGAAAATATAAGCTACACTTAAGACCATACTCCAAAGGATCATTTCTTTGTAATGTTGTTCTTGAAGCAAGTTTGAATCTTGCCAAATTTTGAGCTACGGTGATGATTGTAAGTGGTCAGTTCTGAGCGGAAAACTGACCGGATTCTCCGGTTCCTGATGTCCATTCTGCACATTTTGGTGATCGGATGAGCTGACTACCAGCTAAGTGGTTCAAAATTACTTTTTTGTTGCTCCCTAAGGTAGCTCTATTACTCTATTGACAATTTGAAATTTCTTTGATGTAGACAGAATTGACATAAGAATGATATTGTTTTTCAATATATTTCATATGTCATGCATATCACATCACCTCTGCATTTATAGTTTCTGATGATAAGTAGGTGTCTGCATTCAAATAATACTTTCAAAATGACAAGGTGCCCCATCAAATTAGTTTTGGTGTGAATTGGGTAACCCTAAATTACTTTTGTTACATATTTCATTACTTATTATTGATATTGTATGTAAAATATTTTCAGCAATGTGTATAACAAACGGAATATTTTAATTAATACAATTATTATCACTTAATGGACTAATTAGAAACGGTTACATTACTTAATGTAAATTCCAATAGCAAGTTTGCTAAAATCTTTCAGTCGATGAATAGTAGTCTATCTGTAATTTATTGTAAATTTAAGACCATATTCCAAAGGATCATTTCTTTAGTATGTTGTTCTTGATGCAAGTTTGAATCTTGTTAAATTTTGACCCACGATGATGATTGCTAGTGGTCAGTTCTGAGCGGGAAACTGCCTGGATATTCCAGGTCCTGATGACCGTTTGACACACCTCGGTGTTCAGATGAATTGACTACCAGCTGAGTGGATCAAAATTACTTATTTCATGCTCCCTAGGGGGCTCTCTAACTATATTAACATCCTAAAATTTCATTGATTTATTCAAATTTTATGTTGTATTGTATAGTACTTGAATATATTTCTACCGGTTAGTAACTATAATTTTATATGCCATATACCGTATGCGGGCTAAGATAAGTGTCCATTACAAAATCCCGAAAACTATTTTTGCATACTAGGTAAGAATTTCCAACAGAGATCTTTCGGAGATTAAAAAGTTAAATTATGTTCTTAAGCTATTGTGTATTTGTAACTTTTCAAATTTCCAACTGTCTGTAACAATACACATGAAATTATGAGAAGCAAAATTACCATTCATTTTACTGAAATTGTATCCGCTAATTGAGACTTCAGTGAAATAAAAATATGGAACTTTATCAAGATTTAATATTTTAAAAGTATAAATTTATCAAACTGCATTTTAAAAAAAGTCCAATTTTTGAAAGGTAAAACTTTACTATGATTTATTTTTTAAAGTTAAAAACTCATCAGGATACATTTCTATAAAATATTTTATGAGAAATGGCAAATTGGATATGATTCTAAATAATATCTATTTTCTTTACATTTCGTATGATCTCAATTTGAATAAAAAATCTCACATGTAAAAACAGATATCACTAATCTAAAATTGATTCATTTTAGCGACTATCCAGTACATTTCATCGCTATGTATAGTTTCAGCTTGTACGTATGTAACAACTTCAACATTCAATTGATAGATGCAAAATGTAAGAGTCTCCCCTAAAACTAGCTCCCTTTCTAAATCCGATAACAAATATTGCATTTGATACATACTTTCATTACTTTTTATTGATTTTGTATGTAAAATACTTTCAGCACTGTTTATAACATCTCTCGAAATTCATTTAATATAATTTTCCCTGCATGAAAAACTTATTGGACAATGTTATAATGCTCATTGGAAATTGCAATAGTAAGTTTGTTGAAATCTCTCAGTCGAAGTTTAGTAGTATTTCTGAAAATATAAGCTACGCTTAAGACCATACTCCAAAGGATCATTTCTTTGTAATGTTGTTCTTGAAGCAAGTTTTAATCTTGCCAAATTTTGACCCACGGTGATGATTGTAAGTGGTCAGTTCTGAGCGGAAAACTGACCGGATTCTCCGGTTCCTGATGTCCATTCTGCACACTTTGGTGATCGGATGAGCTGACTACTAGCTAAGTGGTTCAAAATTACTTTTTTGTTGCTCCTTAAGATAGCTCTATTACTCTATTGACAATTTGAAATTTCATTGATGTAGACAGAATTGACATAAGAATGATATTGATTTTCAAAATATTTCAAATGTCATGCATATCAAATCACCTCTGCATTTATAGTTTCTGATGATACGTAGGTGTCTGCATTCAAATAATACTTTCAAAATGACAAGGTGCCCCATCAAATTAGTTTTGGTGTAAATTGGGTAACCCTAAATTACTTTTGTTACATATTTCATTACTTATTATTGATATTGTATGTAAAATATTTTCAGCAATGTGTATAACAAACGGAATATTTTAATTAATACAATTATTATCACTTAATGGACTGTATATTCGGGGGTATATACTTTATGTTGGCTCAATCAATCATCTAATTATTACTTCATTTCAAATACTTTTCTTTTCACCTAATTGCTCTAACAATTTTCAACAATCAAATTCTTCCACTTATTTTGGTAGCGTGGTTATTAATTACTGCCGAGCGGCCATTTAAACAACATGAGTTCGTCTTATTCGAAAATAAGATTATAATTCAATAAGTTGCAATTAATTTCTGAATTACAAGGATAAGGAAACGCATAATAAACTTAATATTATAATGAACTAAGTAAGCACATAAAAATACAAATGGATAATGGTAATAACCTTCATGAACAAGTGAATAAACATTGTAGAAGATAGTTATTTCTAAAGAGCTTAAATATGAAATACTACAATTAAAATCAATAACCTGAATACGATTACAATAATAATAAGTAGGGAAGGCTTAACTCAATATACTTTACACGGCACATTTGAGGGGTTTGGGTTGCAAGGGGTCCAGCTTCCAGTCTCAACACTTAGGAAATCTCCTTCTTAGAACCAGAGACTATTCAAACACTTGTTAAATATCTCCCAACTCTATGACGACTGGCTACAGGCCTAAGCTTGCCTATCGGAACTATCAAGTCCGATCTCTGCTGAATCCCTCTCTGAACTACTTTTCTCTTAATCTCCTACGACCCTCTAAGTTCCAAATCCAGCCCACAAGATATAGTTCTAACTCTCAATTGGTCAACTCAAAGGAGAGTAATAATCTTAACCCCACCAACTGACCAATGGACTTTCTGTATTTCGCCCAAAAGGCGGTCCTTATACCAACTTAACATCTTGAAACTATACTCTCAAATATGTATGCGAACCCATTACCCTTGACGGTTTCAATCAATCGCCGAACCACAGGAACCAAAATACTATTTCGTAGCCCGGAAACTTAAAACCAAAACCTATTTCAAACGCCATTAAATCCTACTGAGTTGGTATTTCTAACTCTTGAGAACCCTCCTAACAAGTGAACTAGAGCACATCTGCGTAGACTATGTGGTTTCCCTATGTCTGTTTACAAAATAATTTCAGTTCACTTTACAGCCCAATTAACTTTCTACTGAATTTGGTAGTCACCCTTAACTAAAAGACCTGATAAATAATGACATATCCAGAAGTCACCACTAAATATTATACACAGCCCCCTCTCTAAAATGTGAATTCTGGATCTAAATATTCGATCTATCGTGGTATCCCCTAACATTTATCTACAATTTTCTATGACAAGCCTCTCTACGCGTCGTTTTCTATACGAGTTTGCCTGGGTTAACTAAACCTCCCCGTTAAAAGAATAATATCCTACCTTAATGAATACAACATAAATGTTAATTGCCCTATAAATTAATACCAATACAAAATAAATCTTAAAATTAACACAATATCTTAAATTTAACATAATATTATAGAATTCAAATACATTTACAATAAGGAATACTATATAGAGGTTCATTCCTTATCTGCATGAATAATTAATTAAGTAAATTATAATCCATATTACTTGAGGATCTATTCCATGATATAGGATATGAATAAATTCATTCCATATAATTATGTAAGAATACAGAATATAGTACACTTAAATTAACTTAACTCTAACTTAAATATACCTATTTAATATATATTGACACTTTATGTGTAGGCTCGTGAAACCACCTAATTCATTTTAATTAGTAAGAGTCACTTCGAAATTAAATGTATAGCATCACTATTAAGGTTCAAATAATTTATGACCTAATTTAATTGATCACTTCACTTGTGAGATTGTTTTTAAAGATAGGCTCTATTACTCAGCCTTAGGATGAATATATAGAATAACGCATGTTATTCCTTTTCATGGTACCGTGAGATAGAGATTCCACACAGAGGTGAGATTACAAGAAACTGCTTAATTTCTCTTCAGTCGTTGACGCACAGTGTCGTGCGCAGAGCCTCGTGAACGACAATTGCATACAGTTGCAATCCCGGTGTAGTTCCTAGGGCACCCACATCGTTGAATAGTGCCTGATGAACTCATGTAGTCGAATAGTGCCTGTTGCACTCGTGTCGTTGAATAGTACCTCGGGCACTCTTGTAGTTGCATAGTACCTGGTGTACTCATGTAGTTGAATAGTGTCTGTTGCACTCGTGTTGTTGAATAGTACCTAGGGCACTCTGGTAGTTGCATAGTACCTGGTGTACTCATGTAGTCGAATAGTGCCTGTTGCACTCGTGTCGTTGAATAGTACCTCGGGCACTCGAGTCATCAGCGGTCGATGTGATTGCTTAGTGGTGCTGTGCGAGTCTCTGAGGAGGCCATCAAAACGTCTGGGCAGATCGTCGATGCATGCCTCTTCTCTTTCCCCACTCAAGGTGTGGTTGACTCCACTCATCACTCCCTCAAGTCGAAGTCTCTCGACTGTATATCTCGCAATGAGCCCAGTACAGATTGGCGTGTTGGGGTCCCCTCGGTACTGTAATTTAAGAGTGTCAATGAGTAAATGTATATGAGTCTTTCAAGTAAGCCTTCCCATTCTATAAAATACTTTAAAATCAATATTTATTCTACTAGTCTACCTACATTTATAATTGTTTAGGAGATACGTCATTCTCCGAAACTTTTCAGTGACAATTTAATTACTTATAAGATAATACATTTTGACCTAACTAGCATCGATAACTTCGCACATTTATGAATTCAACATGATTTTAATCCAGGGATTAAATTCCCTTGGAGTTATTCGCTCTTCCATAGTTATTCAAATGAACTTGATAAAGTAGCTGGAGCTCAAATTAATTAACCAAATTACCTATGGTCAATCCTCTTCACCACATACATATTCCAATATTTCATCCTAAACCGAGAACATATACTCACGTTATACTTCCTTTGTGGAATACCTGTATATCACCATCTGCGGTCTGGGTGATTGAACCCTTCTCCTCGTCTGTCTCCTCGTCAGACTTCCCATGGCCATCATCACCAGAAATCGACTGTTCGTTAGTCCAATCACGTTAATCTATTGTAACTACCACTATTACTACTATTCTACTATCTACATACATCAATGGCTATACTACGGTTATTAATATTTACTATCAATTCTACTCATCCTGTGACAATTATTACCTTTCAGTTGTCTACCTGTATTTCCGATCTCAGTGACGGTACATCAGCTTCTGCGTTACAGAAATCATAGCCTTCAATGGTCATCACCCACTCTGGTCCCTTTAATTTTATTACCTCGATCCGCATTGCTCTCCGCCTCTCTTTAACCAACCACAAGCGATTAGTGCTTGAACATCAGGTCGTCATCTACAAAGCTCTCTTGGCTTGTCACACTCAGTTGCCTCATCTTGGCATCCCGTAGGAATATCGGTTTACGATAGCCGTGCTCGAAAGCAGTTAATTAACACTCAATTGGCCAAATTGATTAATGAAATTAAGACGGCACCAGTCATAATAAACAACCTCGCCACACCTCCTTTAAGATGGGCGGCCGACCAACGGTACGTACCAACTACATTAGTTGTACTACCTTCACCAGCTGGAATTTCCAAATAAAATATGCGCATATTACTTACCTGCGGAGAGATGCGATCACCAGATCATCAACCATAAAAACTATATGGCTCCCAATAACATACCATTATCGACCAGACTTCAATTGTTATACAGCTCTAAGATGCAACTTAAGCTAAGGTTAACCATTTAAATCTACTTATATTAGTTTTTCATGCAACAAATGTCTACTCTTAAATATATTAGCAAACTAAAATTAATATTATACTCTCCATCGGTCTCCAACTCATTTCATCTGAACATGTGTGATCACTAGAAATCATGTCCTCATTACCGACGGTGTTTTAATTTTTCCAGCCGAACGTAAATTGTACCTCAGCGGAGTTTTGGAAGCGGCCTCAATTGTTGGCACTTTAGGTTCTTTTATAGGCAGTCTAGGTTCCTCTATCGGCACCCCAACAATGTATATGCCCTCATCCTCTCGATCTTCATCTTCGCTACCATTGGAGATTGTTTTCTTTTCTTCTTCATTGGTAGGATGAATTTCAGCATATTCTTCTGCAATGTACGGTTCATCTTCACTCACCTTTCCTAGTTTAAGTCTGTTGACATGTACTACCTGTGAGGAATTTTTCTTGCTGTGTATTAGCTTTATTCTAACATTCACCTCTCCCAGCACTTCAGTGACCCGATAAGGTCCAATCCAATTTGGAAGAAATTTGGCATTGGGTGCTCTGTGCTTTTTACTATTATATAGAAACACAACATCCCCTTCTAAAAATTCATGTTTTCCTTTGGGCTTCTGGTACCTGACGTTACGCTCATGGGCTCTATTACTAGCTAATCGAGCTTCTCTGAATGCCTTCTGCATTCGGGAAAAGATAGACCCAGACGTGTCGTCTTGCAGCGAATAGTTTAACACTTCATTCCGAAGTAACTCTCCATAAGGTAAGATAGGGTCTCTCCCGTGGAAAAGGTAGTATGGAGTGTTGCCAACCGAATCATGATATGAAACGTTTAGTGCCAATGTGGCACTCGGCAAACTTCTATCCCATTCCATTACATCAGCTTGAATCAGCGACGATAAAGTGTTCTTCAGTAGCTTGTTGAAAGCTTCTGTCATGCCATTACTTTGAGCATGATATGGCGTTGTGAAGTGCAGTCTCGTTTGTAACTGCTTTGCCATTTCTTTAAACGTGCTTGCGGTAAATTCTCTCCCATTGTCAGTTACAATACTCCCTATACCGCCAAACGTGCAGACATAATCCAACATTGTTTTAGCCACAGTCTGGGCCGTTTTGTCTGGGATAGGATAAGCTTGCACATAACGAGTGAAATGGCAAACGATGGTCATTATATACTTGTTTCCTAAGTAAGAGGTGGGTAAGGGTCCAATCAAATCGACTCCAACCCTCTCTAAAGGGTGATTAACCGTTGGTAACTTTTGAATGGGGGCCTTCGTAAGCCCGCTAAAGTTCCTTTTCTGGCAGGTTATGCATTTTCCTACATAGGTTTGGATATCCGATTTCATATTGGGCCAGTAGAATAATGAGCAAGCCTTGCGTAGCGTCTTTCTAACGCCAAAGTGAGCACTGAGTGTACTATCATGACTTAAGAAAAGAGCGTTCTTCCGAAGTGATTTTGGCACTACTAATCTGGCTCTCAATGCATTTTCTTCATTTCCTTGTGATGCCATATAATAAAGGCATCCGTTCTTCATAGCAAATGAGTCTAACTCGTCTGGAGAATTAATTTCATTAGAAGTTTCTTCCAGGCCATCTATAACCTTTTTCCAAACATCTTCGTTCATTTGCTTTTCCCTAACCACTTCTGGGGAAAATATTCTCGCAGGATCGAAATTATCGGCACTTCTGGTAACGCAGGCAACGTTCCGAGAGAGTGCATCGGGTATGAAGTGATCTTTACCTGGTTTATATATTATTTCGAAATCAAAATCACCGAGATACAAAGTCCAACGCGTGATACGAGGAACAGTGTTTTTAGTCTGGAATAGGAATTTTAAGGGGGCATGGTCAGTATGAACAGCAAACTTACCTCCTGCTAGGTAGAACTCGAAATGTTTCACTGCAGCAACTATGGCCAGTGCTTCCTTTTCAGATACGGTATAATTTACCTCAGGTGCCTTCAACTTCCTAGAATAGTAACTTACCGGGTAATCTAAACCGTCAACTGACTGTACTAATACAGCCCCTACACAGCTGTTGCTTGCGTCTGTGTGTAGCTTAAATTGATTTCCGAAGTCTGGATAAATAAGGACAGGCGCTTCGCTCAAGACTTGTTTTAATTTATCGAAGGCTTGGGAATGTTTAGTTTCCCATTTAAACTTGGTATATTTCTTGGTCAGATCAGTCAGTGGAGCTGATATTTCGGAAAATCCAGGAACAAATCTCCGATAATACGACGTCATACCTATAATGCTCCTCACTTCCCTCTTAGTGGTTGGTTCTTTCAGTTCTCTAATTGCCGATACCTTCTCAGGGTCCACCTCTACACCTTCTTCCGATACAATATGCCCTAAGTATCTAACGGATTTCTTTGCAAGAGAACATTTATCAGGTGCTATTTTCAGTCCGGAATTTTCAACTAATGTCAAAATTCTGTCCAGGTCTTTCATATGTTGCTCGAAAGTGCTTGAAAACACCAAAATGTCATCTAAGAATACTTGAGCGCATTTTCCTAACTCCGTGTCTAGTATTTCTTGCATACATCTTTGAAATGTGGCTGAGGCATTGCAAACACCCATAGGCATCCGTCGGTAGCAATAAGTGTTATCATCAGTCGAAAAAGCCGTCTTCAGTTTATCTTTCTCACTAATTGCTATTTGCCAATAACCCTTCTTACAATCTAAGCTGGAGAAGTATCTAGCTCCCTTCAAAGATCCTAGTACTATATTTGTATTCGGTAGAGTAAATTTGTCTTTCTTAGTCACTTTATTCGGGCCTCGGAAGTCGATACAGTATCTATAGCCTTCCTTTTTCTTGACACAAACGGATGGGCTCCGCCACGGGCTTGCGCAAGGCTCAATTACCCCCATTTCCAACATTTTATCAATCTCTACCTTCATTATATCTTTCATATGATAAGGTATAGGCCATTGTCTAGTGAACACTGGTTCATGATTTTCTGTGTCAATAGTGTGCTCGACTAAATCGCATTTACCTATATCTGTGGCATGTTGCGATATACCACCTTTGTGCTTATGCCAAATAGTCTCAACCTGAGCCTTCTGCTCTTCGTCCAAATGAACCAAACTGGGCATATTCCCCATTTGTTCTCCTAACCCTATCTCCTCGACACATTCGTCATCCCCATAGATAACGTCCCCGGTATTCACGTTAGCACACCTGCGGTACCCCTCAGATTGCCCCACATCACATCTTAGGAAATTATACCTAGATGTCCCTATTCTAGCCTGACTGCGCTCAAAATTAAATGACGCTTCACCTAGTCTACTTAACACATCTACCCCTATCAAAATATCCCCTGGAAAGGATTCGGCTTCTACTATGAGTAACTCGTGGTGTATGGATTCCTTGTCAAAATGTAAGGGTAGTGTTACTCTCCCTAGTACCTCAATGCTGTGATTAGACACCGATTTAATTATCACTGAACTATTTTTGATCCTATAATTGTACACACCGGATAACTCTTCCAGAAAAGAGGATTTAACTATTGAGCAACAGGATCCAGTATCTAACAAGCATATACTAGACTTACCTGCAACTTTGATGCTTATGATAGGTCTCGGAACCTGTTCCGATATTCCAGGGGTGTCAATTAGTTTTTTGAAACATGCTCTATTTCAGGGAGATTCGATCTTTTGTGCGGGTCATACCTACCTTCGCGAAAGTTACTACGCCACGAGCCTCCTCCCGAGTAGTTTTGCGCACCTCTGTTATTGAGTCTCATCTCTCGGCAATTACGCTGCATGTGCCCAAACTGGCCACAACCCCAACATTGAATGTTCCTTCTAACCTCATGCGGTTTCAGTCTTTTTTGGTTCAACTGTACCTCGCATACTTGTCGCGTACCATCATTCACATAATCTTCACAGCGTTTCGCGGCCTTTACAGTATCATTAAAATCAGTGTGCACAGCTGCTATCACCAGTCCTTTCGGGGGCGTGGGTTCGAATCCCACCGCTGCCACCAGTGTATATTCGGGGGTATATACTTTATGTTGGCTCAATCAATCATCTAATTATTACTTCATTTCAAATACTTTTCTTTTCACCTAATTGCTCTAACAATTTTCAACAATCAAATTCTTCCACTTATTTTGGTAGCGTGGTTATTAATTACTGCCGAGCGGCCATTTAAACAACATGAGTTCGTCTTATTCGAAAATAAGATTATAATTCAATAAGTTGCAATTAATTTCTGAATTACAAGGATAAGGAAACGCATAATAAACTTAATATTATAATGAACTAAGTAAGCACATAAAAATACAAATGGATAATGGTAATAACCTTCATGAACAAGTGAATAAACATTGTAGAAGATAGTTATTTCTAAAGAGCTTAAATATGAAATACTACAATTAAAATCAATAACCTGAATACGATTACAATAATAATAAGTAGGGAAGGCTTAACTCAATATACTTTACACGGCACATTTGAGGGGTTTGGGTTGCAAGGGGTCCAGCTTCCAGTCTCAACACTTAGGAAATCTCCTTCTTAGAACCAGAGACTATTCAAACACTTGTTAAATATCTCCCAACTCTATGACGACTGGCTACAGGCCTAAGCTTGCCTATCGGAACTATCAAGTCCGATCTCTGCTGAATCCCTCTCTGAACTACTTTTCTCTTAATCTCCTACGACCCTCTAAGTTCCAAATCCAGCCCACAAGATATAGTTCTAACTCTCAATTGGTCAACTCAAAGGAGAGTAATAATCTTAACCCCACCAACTGACCAATGGACTTTCTGTATTTCGCCCAAAAGGCGGTCCTTATACCAACTTAACATCTTGAAACTATACTCTCAAATATGTATGCGAACCCATTACCCTTGACGGTTTCAATCAATCGCCGAACCACAGGAACCAAAATACTATTTCGTAGCCCGGAAACTTAAAACCAAAACCTATTTCAAACGCCATTAAATCCTACTGAGTTGGTATTTCTAACTCTTGAGAACCCTCCTAACAAGTGAACTAGAGCACATCTGCGTAGACTATGTGGTTTCCCTATGTCTGTTTACAAAATAATTTCAGTTCACTTTACAGCCCAATTAACTTTCTACTGAATTTGGTAGTCACCCTTAACTAAAAGACCTGATAAATAATGACATATCCAGAAGTCACCACTAAATATTATACAGGACTAATTAGAAACAGTTACATTACTTAATGTAAATTCCAATAGCAAGTTTGCTAAAATCTTTCAGTCGATGAAGAGTAGTCTATCTGTGATTTATTGTAAATTTAAGACCATATTCCAAAGGATCATTTCTTTAGTATGTTGTTCTTGATGCAAGTTTGAATCTTGTCAAATTTTGACCCACGATGATGATTGTTAGTGGTCAGTTCTGAGCGGGAAACTGCCTGGATATTCCAGGTCCTGATGACCGTTTGACACACCTCGGTGTTCAGATGAATTGACTACCAGCTGAGTGGATCAAAATTACTTTTTTCATGCTCCCTAGGGGGCTCTCTAACTATATTAACATCCTAAAATTTCATTGATTTATTCAAATTTTATGTTGTATCGTATAGTACTTGAATATATTTCTATCAGTTAGTAATTATAATTTTATATACCATATACCGTATGCTGGCTAAGATAAGTGTCCATTACAAAATCCCGAAAACTATTTTTGCATACTAGGTAAGAATTTCCAACAGAGATCTTTCGGAGATTAAAAAGTTAAATTATGTTCTTAAGCTATTGTGTATTTGTAATTTTTCAAATTTCCAACTGTCTGTAACAATACACATGAAATTATGAGAAGCAAAATTACCATTCATTTTACTGAAATTGTAACCGCTAATTGAGACTTCAGTGAAATAAAAATATGGAACTTTATCAAGATTTAACATTTTAAAAGTATAAATTTATCAAACTGCATTATAAAAAAAGTCCAATTTTTGAAAGGTAAAACTTTACTATGATTTATTTTTTAAAGTTAAAAACTCATCAGGATACATTTCTATAAAATATTTTATGAGAAATGGCAAATTGGATATGATTCTAAATAATATCTATTTTCTTTACATTTCGTATGATCTCAATTAGAATAAAAAATCTCACATGTAAAAATAGATATCACTAATCTAAAATTGATTCATTTTAGCGATTATCCAGTACATTTCATCGCTATGTATAGTTTCAGCTTGTACGTATGTAACAACTTCAACATTCAATTGATAGATGTAAAATGTAAGAGTCTCCCCTAAAACTAACTCCCTTTTAAATCGGATAACAAATATTGCATTTGATACATACTTTCTTTACTTTTTATTGATTTTGTATGTAAAATACTTTCAGCACTGTTTATAACATCTCTCGAAATTCATTTAATATAATTTTCCCTGCATGAAAAACTTATAGGACAATGTTATAATGCTCATTGGAAATTGCAATAGTAAGTTTGTTGAAATCTCTCAGTCGAAGTTTAGTAGTATTTCTGAAAATATAAGCTACGCTTAAGACCATACTCCAAAGGATCATTTCTTTGTAATGTTGTTCTTGAAGCAAGTTTGAATCTTGCCAAATTTTGACCTACGGTGATGATTGTAAGTGGTCAGTTCTGAGCGGAAAACTGACCGGATTCTCCGGTTCCTGATGTCCATTCTGCACATTTTGGTGATCGGATGAGCTGACTACCAGCTAAGTGGTTCAAAATTACTTTTCTGTTGCTCCCTAAGGTAGCTCTATTACTCTATTGACAATTTGAAATTTCATTGATGTAGACAGAATTGACATAAGAATGATATTGTTTTTCAATATATTTCATATGTCATGCATATCACATCACCTCTGCATTTATAGTTTCTGATGATACGTAGGTGTCTGCATTCAAATAATACTTTCAAAATGACAAGGTGCCCCATCAAATTAGTTTTGGTGTGAATTGGGTAACCCTAAATTACTTTTGTTACATATTTCATTACTTATTATTGATATTGTATGTAAAATATTTTCAGCAATGTGTATAACAAACGGAATATTTTAATTAATACAATTATTATCACTTAATGGACTAATTAGAAACGGTTACATTACTTAATGTAAATTCCAATAGCAAGTTTGCTAAAATCTTTCAGTCGATGAATAGTAGTCTATCTGTGATTTATTGTAAATTTAAGACCATATTCCAAAGGATCATTTCTTTAGTATGTTGTTCTTGATGCAAGTTTGAATCTTGTCAAATTTTGACCCACGATGATGATTGTTAGTGGTCAGTTCTGAGCGGGAAACTGCCTGGATATTCCAGGTCCTGATGACCGTTTGACACACCTCGGTGTTCAGATGAATTGACTACCAGCTGAGTGGATCAAAATTACTTTTTTCATGCTCCCTAGGGGGCTCTCTAACTATATTAACATCCTAAAATTTCATTGATTTATTCAAATTTTATGTTGTATTGTATAGTACTTGAATATATTTCTATCAGTTAGTAACTATAATTTTATATACCGTATGCGGGCTAAGATAAGTGTCCATTACAAAATCCCGAAAACTATTTTTGCATACTATGTAAGAATTTCCAACAGAGATCTTTCGGAGATTAAAAAGTTAAATTATGTTCTTAAGCTATTGTGTATTTGTAATTTTTCAAATTTCCAACTGTCTGTAACAATACACATGAAATTATGAGAAGCAAAATTACCATTCATTTTACTGAAATTGTAACCGCTAATTGAGACTTCAGTGAAATAAAAATATGGAACTTTATCAAGATTCAACATTTTAAAAGTATAAATTTATCAAACTGCATTTTAAAAAAAGTCCAATTTTTGAAAGGTAAAACTTTACTATGATTTATTTTTTAAAGTTAAAAACTCATCAGGATACATTTCTATAAAATATTTCATGAGAAATGGCAAATTGGATATGAGTCTAAATAATATCTATTTTCTTTACATTTCGTATGATCTCAATTAGAATAAAAAATCTCACATGTAAAAATAGATATCACTAATCTAAAATTGATTCATTTTAGCGACTATCCAGTACATTTCATCGCTCTGTATAGTTTCAGCTTGTACGTATGTAACAACTTCAACATTCAATTGATAGATGTAAAATGTAAGAGTCTCCCCTAAAACTAGCTCCCTTTTAAATCGGATAACAAATATTGCATTTGATACATACTTTCTTTACTTTTTATTGATTTTGTATGTAAAATACTTTCAGCACTGTTTATAACATCTCTCGAAATTCATTTAATATAATTTTCCCTGCATGAAAAACTTATAGGACAATGTTATAATGCTCATTGGAAATTGCAATAGTAAGTTTGTTGAAATCTCTCAGTCGAAGTTTAGTAGTATTTCTGAAAATATAAGCTACGCTTAAGACCATACTCCAAAGGATCATTTCTTTGTAATGTTGTTCTTGAAGCAAGTTTGAATCTTGCCAAATTTTGACCTACGGTGATGATTGTAAGTGGTCAGTTCTGAGCGGAAAACTGACCGGATTCTCCGGTTCCTGATGTCCATTCTGCACATTTTGGTGATCGGATGAGCTGACTACCAGCTAAGTGGTTCAAAATTACTTTTTTGTTGCTCCCTAAGGTAGCTCTATTACTCTATTGACAATTTGAAATTTCATTGATGTAGACAGAATTGACATAAGAATGATATTGTTTTTCAATATATTTCATATGTCATGCATATCACATCACCTCTGCATTTATAGTTTCTGATGATACGTAGGTGTCTGCATTCAAATAATACTTTCAAAATGACAAGGTGCCCCATCAAATTAGTTTTGGTGTGAATTGGGTAACCCTAAATTACTTTTGTTACATATTTCATTACTTATTATTGATATTGTATGTAAAATATTTTCAGCAATGTGTATAACAAACGGAATATTTTAATTAATACAATTATTATCACTTAATTGACTAATTAGAAACGGTTACATTACTTAATGTAAATTCCAATAGCAAGTTTGCTAAAATCTTTCAGTCGATTTATAGTATTCTATCTGTGATTTATTGTAAATTTAAGACCATATTCCAAAGGATCATTTCTTTAGTATGTTGTTCTTGATGCAAGTTTGAATCTTGTCAAATTTTGACCCACGATGATGATTGTTAGTGGTCAGTTCTGAGCGGGAAACTGCCTGGATATTCCAGGTCCTGATGACCGTTTGACACACCTCGGTGTTCAGATGAATTGACTACCAGCTGAGTGGATCAAAATTACTTTTATCATGCTCCCTAGGGGGCTCTCTAACTATATTAATATCCTAAAATTTCATTGATTTACTCAAATTTTATGTTGTATTTTTATAGTACTTGAATATATTTCTATCGGTTAGTAACTATAATTTTATATGCCATATACCGTATGCGGGCTATGATAAGTGTCCATTATAAAATCCCGAATACTATTTTTGCATACTAGGTAAGAAATTCCAACAGAGATCTTTCGGAGATTAAAAAGTTAAATTATGTTCAAGCTATTGTGTAATTGTAATTTTTCAAATTTCCAACCGTCTGTAACAATACACATGAAATTATGAGAAGCAAAATTACCATTCATTTAACTGAAATTGTAACCGCTAATCGAGACTTCAGTGAAATAAAAAATATGGAACTTAATCAAGATTTAACATTTTAAAAGTATAAATTTATCAAACTGCATTTTTAAAAAAGTCCAATTTTTGAAAGGTAAAACTTTACTATGATTTATTTTTTAAAGTTAAAAACTCATCAGGATACATTTCTATAAAATATTTTATGAGAAATGACAAATTGGATATGATTCTAAATAATATCTATTTTCTTTACATTTCGAATGATCTCAATTTGAATAAAAAATCTCACATGTAAAAATAGATATCACTAATCTTAAATTGATTCATTTTAGCGACTATCCAGTTCATTTCATCGCTATGTATAGTTTCAGCTTGTACGTATGTAACAACTTCAACATTCAATTGATAGATGCAAAATGTAAGAGTCTCCCCTAAAATTAGCTCCCTTTCTAAATCGGATAACAAATATTGCATTTGATACATACTTTCATTACTTTTTATTGATTTTGTATGTAAAATACTTTCAGCACTGTTTATAACATCTCTCGAAATTCATTTAATATAATTTTCCCTGCATGAAAAACTTATAGGACAATGTTATAATGCTCATTGGAAATTGCAATAGTAAGTTTGTTGAAATCTCTCAGTCAAAGTTTAGTAGTATTTCTGAAAATATAAGCTATACTTAAGACCATACTCCAAAGGATCATTTCTTTGTAATGTTGTTCTTGAAGCAAGTTTTAATCTTGCCAAATTTTGACCCACGGTGATGATTGTAAGTGGTCAGTTCTGAGCGGAAAACTGACCGGATTCTCCGGTTCCTGATGTCCATTCTGCACACTTTGGTGATCGGATGAGCTGACTACTAGCTAAGTGGTTCAAAATTACTTTTTTGTTGCTCCCTAAGATAGCTCTATTACTCTATTGACAATTTGAAATTTCATTGATGTAGACAGAATTGACATAAGAATGATATTGTTTTTCAAAATATTTCAAATGTCATGCATATCAAATCACCTCTGCATTTATAGTTTCTGATGATACGTAGGTGTCTGCATTCAAATAATACTTTCAAAATGACAAGGTGCCCCATCAAATTAGTTTTGGTGTAAATTGGGTAACCCTAAATTACTTTTGTTACATATTTCATTACTTATTATTGATATTGTATGTAAAACATTTTCAGCAAAGTGTATAACAAACGGAATATTTTAATTAATACAATTATTATCACTTAATGGACTAATTAGAAACGGTAACATTACTTAATGTAAATTCCAATAGCAAGTTTGCTAAAATCTTTCAGTCGATGAATAGTAGTCTATCTGTGATTTATTGTAAATTTAAGACCATATTCCAAAAGATCATTTCTTTAGTATGTTGTTCTTGATGCAAGTTTGAATCTTGTCAAATTTTGACCCACGATGATGATTGTTAGTGGTCAGTTCTGAGCGGGAAACTGCCTGGATATTCCAGGTCCTGATGACCGTTTGACACACCTCGGTGTTCAGATGAATTGACTACCAGCTGAGTGGATCAAAATTACTTTTTTCATGCTCCCTAGGGGGCTCTCTAACTATATTAACATCCTAAAATTTCATTGATTTATTCAAATTTTATGTTGTATCGTATAGTACTTGAATATATTTCTATCAGTTAGTAATTATAATTTTATATACCATATACCGTATGCGGGCTAAGATAAGTGTCCATTACAAAATCCCGAAAACTATTTTTGCATACTAGGTAAGAATTTCCAACAGAGATCTTTCGGAGATTAAAAAGTTAAATTATGTTCTTAAGCTATTGTGTATTTGTAATTTTTCAAATTTCCAACTGTCTGTAACAATACACATGAAATTATGAGAAGCAAAATTACCATTCATTTTACTGAAATTGTAACCGCTAATTGAGACTTCAGTGAAATAAAAATATGGAACTTTATCAAGATTTAACATTTTAAAAGTATAAATTTATCAAACTGCATTATAAAAAAAGTCCAATTTTTGAAAGGTAAAACTTTACTATGATTTATTTTTTAAAGTTAAAAACTCATCAGGATACATTTCTATAAAATATTTTATGAGAAATGGCAAATTGGATATGATTCTAAATAATATCTATTTTCTTTACATTTCGTATGATCTCAATTAGAATAAAAAATCTCACATGTAAAAATAGATATCACTAATCTAAAATTGATTCATTTTAGCGATTATCCAGTACATTTCATCGCTATGTATAGTTTCAGCTTGTACGTATGTAACAACTTCAACATTCAATTGATAGATGTAAAATGTAAGAGTCTCCCCTAAAACTAACTCCCTTTTAAATCGGATAACAAATATTGCATTTGATACATACTTTCTTTACTTTTTATTGATTTTGTATGTAAAATACTTTCAGCACTGTTTATAACATCTCTCGAAATTCATTTAATATAATTTTCCCTGCATGAAAAACTTATAGGACAATGTTATAATGCTCATTGGAAATTGCAATAGTAAGTTTGTTGAAATCTCTCAGTCGAAGTTTAGTAGTATTTCTGAAAATATAAGCTACGCTTAAGACCATACTCCAAAGGATCATTTCTTTGTAATGTTGTTCTTGAAGCAAGTTTGAATCTTGCCAAATTTTGACCTACGGTGATGATTGTAAGTGGTCAGTTCTGAGCGGAAAACTGACCGGATTCTCCGGTTCCTGATGTCCATTCTGCACATTTTGGTGATCGGATGAGCTGACTACCAGCTAAGTGGTTCAAAATTACTTTTTTGTTGCTCCCTAAGGTAGCTCTATTACTCTATTGACAATTTGAAATTTCATTGATGTAGACAGAATTGACATAAGAATGATATTGTTTTTCAATATATTTCATATGTCATGCATATCACATCACCTCTGCATTTATAGTTTCTGATGATACGTAGGTGTCTGCATTCAAATAATACTTTCAAAATGACAAGGTGCCCCATCAAATTAGTTTTGGTGTGAATTGGGTAACCCTAAATTACTTTTGTTACATATTTCATTACTTATTATTGATATTGTATGTAAAATATTTTCAGCAATGTGTATAACAAACGGAATATTTTAATTAATACAATTATTATCACTTAATGGACTAATTAGAAACGGTTACATTACTTAATGTAAATTCCAATAGCAAGTTTGCTAAAATCTTTCAGTCGATGAATAGTAGTCTATCTGTGATTTATTGTAAATTTAAGACCATATTCCAAAGGATCATTTCTTTAGTATGTTGTTCTTGATGCAAGTTTGAATCTTGTCAAATTTTGACCCACGATGATGATTGTTAGTGGTCAGTTCTGAGCGGGAAACTGCCTGGATATTCCAGGTCCTGATGACCGTTTGACACACCTCGGTGTTCAGATGAATTGACTACCAGCTGAGTGGATCAAAATTACTTTTTTCATGCTCCCTAGGGGGCTCTCTAACTATATTAACATCCTAAAATTTCATTGATTTATTCAAATTTTATGTTGTATTGTATAGTACTTGAATATATTTCTACCGGTTAGTAACTATAATTTTATATGCCATATACCGTATGCGGGCTAAGATAAGTGTCCATTACAAAATCCCGAAAACTATTTTTGCATACTAGGTAAGAATTTCCAACAGAGATCTTTCGGAGATTAAAAAGTTAAATTATGTTCTTAAGCTATTGTGTATTTGTAACTTTTCAAATTTCCAACTGTCTGTAACAATACACATGAAATTATGAGAAGCAAAATTACCATTCATTTTACTGAAATTGTATCCGCTAATTGAGACTTCAGTGAAATAAAAATATGGAACTTTATCAAGATTTAATATTTTAAAAGTATAAATTTATCAAACTGCATTTTAAAAAAAGTCCAATTTTTGAAAGGTAAAACTTTACTATGATTTATTTTTTAAAGTTAAAAACTCATCAGGATACATTTCTATAAAATATTTTATGAGAAATGGCAAATTGGATATGATTCTAAATAATATCTATTTTCTTTACATTTCGTATGATCTCAATTTGAATAAAAAATCTCACATGTAAAAACAGATATCACTAATCTAAAATTGATTCATTTTAGCGACTATCCAGTACATTTCATCGCTATGTATAGTTTCAGCTTGTACGTATGTAACAACTTCAACATTCAATTGATAGATGCAAAATGTAAGAGTCTCCCCTAAAACTAGCTCCCTTTCTAAATCCGATAACAAATATTGCATTTGATACATACTTTCATTACTTTTTATTGATTTTGTATGTAAAATACTTTCAGCACTGTTTATAACATCTCTCGAAATTCATTTAATATAATTTTCCCTGCATGAAAAACTTATTGGACAATGTTATAATGCTCATTGGAAATTGCAATAGTAAGTTTGTTGAAATCTCTCAGTCGAAGTTTAGTAGTATTTCTGAAAATATAAGCTACGCTTAAGACCATACTCCAAAGGATCATTTCTTTGTAATGTTGTTCTTGAAGCAAGTTTTAATCTTGCCAAATTTTGACCCACGGTGATGATTGTAAGTGGTCAGTTCTGAGCGGAAAACTGACCGGATTCTCCGGTTCCTGATGTCCATTCTGCACACTTTGGTGATCGGATGAGCTGACTACTAGCTAAGTGGTTCAAAATTACTTTTTTGTTGCTCCCTAAGATAGCTCTATTACTCTATTGACAATTTGAAATTTCATTGATGTAGACAGAATTGACATAAGAATGATATTGATTTTCAAAATATTTCAAATGTCATGCATATCAAATCACCTCTGCATTTATAGTTTCTGATGATACGTAGGTGTCTGCATTCAAATAATACTTTCAAAATGACAAGGTGCCCCATCAAATTAGTTTTGGTGTAAATTGGGTAACCCTAAATTACTTTTGTTACATATTTCATTACTTATTATTGATATTGTATGTAAAATATTTTCAGCAATGTGTATAACAAACGGAATATTTTAATTAATACAATTATTATCACTTAATGGACTAATTAGAAACGGTTACATTACTTAATGTAAATTCCAATAGCAAGTTTGCTAAAATCTTTCAGTCGATGAATAGTAGTCTATCTGTAATTTATTGTAAATTTAAGACCATATTCCAAAGGATCATTTCTTTAGTATGTTGTTCTTGATGCAAGTTTGAATCTTGTCAAATTTTGACCCACGATGATGATTGTTAGTGGTCAGTTCTGAGCGGGAAACTGCCTGGATATTCCAGGTCCTGATGACCGTTTGACACACCTCGGTGTTCAGATGAATTGACTACCAGCTGAGTGGATCAAAATTACTTTTTTCATGCTCCCTAGGGGGCTCTCTAACTATATTAACATCCTAAAATTTCATTGATTTATTCAAATTTTATGTTGTATTGTATAGTACTCGAATATATTTCTATCGGTTAGTAACTATAATTTTATATGCCATATACCGTATGCGGGCTAAGATAAGTATCCATTACAAAATCCCGAAAACTATTTTTGCATACTAGGTAAGAATTTCCAACAGAGATCTTTCGGAGATTAAAAAGTTAAATTATGTTTTTAAGCTATTGTGTAATTGTAATTTTTCAAATTTCCAACCGTCTGTAACAATACACATGAAATTATGAGAAGCAAAATTACCATTCATTTTACTGAAATTGTAACCGCTAATTGAGACTTCAGTGAAATAAAAATATGGAACTTTATCAAGATTTAACATTTTAAAAGTATAAATTTATCAAACTGCATTTTTAAAAAAGTCCAATTTTTGAAAGGTAAAACTTTACTATGATTTATTTTTTAAAGATAAAAACTCATCAGGATACATTTCTATAAAATATTTTATGAGAAATGGCAAATTGGATATGATTCTAAATAATATCTATTTTCTTTACATTTCGTATGATCTCAATTTGAATAAAAAATCTCACATGTAAAAATAGATATCACTAATCTAAAATTGATTCATTTTAGCGACTATCAAGTACATTTCATCGCTATGTATAGTTTCAGCTTGTACGTATGTAACAACTTCAACATTCAATTGATAGATGCAAAATGTAAGAGTCTCCCCTAAAACTAGCTCCCTTTCTAAATCCGATAACAAATATTGCATTTGATACATACTTTCATTACTTTTTATTGATTTTGTATGTAAAATACTTTCAGCACTGTTTATAACATCTCTCGAAATTCATTTAATATAATTTTCCCTGCATGAAAAACTTATAGGACAATGTTATAATGCTCATTGGAAATTGCAATAGTAAGTTTGTTGAAATCTCTCAGTCGTAGTTTAGTAGTATTTCTGAAAATATAAGCTACACTTAAGACCATACTCCAAAGGATCATTTCTTTGTAATGTTGTTCTTGAAGCAAGTTTTAATCTTGCCAAATTTTGACCCACGGTGATGATTGTAAGTGGTCAGTTCTGAGCGGAAAACTGACCGGATTCTCCGGTTCCTGATGTCCATTCTGCACACTTTGGTGATCGGATGAGCTGACTACTAGCTAAGTGGTTCAAAATTACTTTTTTGTTGCTCCCTAAGATAGCTCTATTACTCTATTGACAATTTGAAATTTCATTGATGTAGACAGAATTGACATAAGAATGATATTGATTTTCAAAATATTTCAAATGTCATGCATATCAAATCACCTCTGCATTTATAGTTTCTGATGATACGTAGGTGTCTGCATTCAAATAATACTTTCAAAATGACAAGGTGCCCCATCAAATTAGTTTTGGTGTAAATTGGGTAACCCTAAATTACTTTTGTTACATATTTCATTACTTATTATTGATATTGTATGTAAAATATTTTCAGCAATGTGTATAACAAACGGAATATTTTAATTAATACAATTATTATCACTTAATGGACTAATTAGAAACGGTTACATTACTTAATGTAAATTCCAATAGCAAGTTTGCTAAAATCTTTCAGTCGATGAATAGTAGTCTATCTGTAATTTATTGTAAATTTAAGACCATATTCCAAAGGATCATTTCTTTAGTATGTTGTTCTTGATGCAAGTTTGAATCTTGTCAAATTTTGACCCACGATGATGATTGTTAGTGGTCAGTTCTGAGCGGGAAACTGCCTGGATATTCCAGGTCCTGATGACCGTTTGACACACCTCGGTGTTCAGATGAATTGACTACCAGCTGAGTGGATCAAAATTACTTTTTTCATGCTCCCTAGGGGGCTCTCTAACTATATTAACATCCTAAAATTTCATTGATTTATTCAAATTTTATGTTGTATTGTATAGTACTCGAATATATTTCTATCGGTTAGTAACTATAATTTTATATGCCATATACCGTATGCGGGCTAAGATAAGTATCCATTACAAAATCCCGAAAACTATTTTTGCATACTAGGTAAGAATTTCCAACAGAGATCTTTCGGAGATTAAAAAGTTAAATTATGTTTTTAAGCTATTGTGTAATTGTAATTTTTCAAATTTCCAACCGTCTGTAACAATACACATGAAATTATGAGAAGCAAAATTACCATTCATTTTACTGAAATTGTAACCGCTAATTGAGACTTCAGTGAAATAAAAATATGGAACTTTATCAAGATTTAACATTTTAAAAGTATAAATTTATCAAACTGCATTTTTAAAAAAGTCCAATTTTTGAAAGGTAAAACTTTACTATGATTTATTTTTTAAAGATAAAAACTCATCAGGATACATTTCTATAAAATATTTTATGAGAAATGGCAAATTGGATATGATTCTAAATAATATCTATTTTCTTTACATTTCGTATGATCTCAATTTGAATAAAAAATCTCACATGTAAAAATAGATATCACTAATCTAAAATTGATTCATTTTAGCGACTATCAAGTACATTTCATCGCTATGTATAGTTCCAGCTTGTACGTATGTAACAACTTCAACATTCAATTGATAGATGCAAAATGTAAGAGTCTCCCCTAAAACTAGCTCCCTTTCTAAATCCGATAACAAATATTGCATTTGATACATACTTTCATTACTTTTTATTGATTTTGTATGTAAAATACTTTCAGCACTGTTTATAACATCTCTCGAAATTCATTTAATATAATTTTCCCTGCATGAAAAACTTATAGGACAATGTTATAATGCTCATTGGAAATTGCAATAGTAAGTTTGTTGAAATCTCTCAGTCTTAGTTTAGTAGTATTTCTGAAAATATAAGCTACACTTAAGACCATACTCCAAAGGATCATTTCTTTGTAATGTTGTTCTTGAAGCAAGTTTGAATCTTGCCAAATTTTGAGCTACGGTGATGATTGTAAGTGGTCAGTTCTGAGCGGAAAACTGACCGGATTCTCCGGTTCCTGATGTCCATTCTGCACATTTTGGTGATCGGATGAGCTGACTACCAGCTAAGTGGTTCAAAATTACTTTTTTGTTGCTCCCTAAGGTAGCTCTATTACTCTATTGACAATTTGAAATTTCTTTGATGTAGACAGAATTGACATAAGAATGATATTGTTTTTCAATATATTTCATATGTCATGCATATCACATCACCTCTGCATTTATAGTTTCTGATGATAAGTAGGTGTCTGCATTCAAATAATACTTTCAAAATGACAAGGTGCCCCATCAAATTAGTT
This sequence comes from Caprella mutica, assembly GCA_947561585.1. Lineage (NCBI taxonomy): Eukaryota > Metazoa > Arthropoda > Malacostraca > Amphipoda > Caprellidae > Caprella > Caprella mutica. The sequence goes on from CANNZV010001501.1 coordinate 124,930, forward strand.
TTGGTGTGAATTGGGTAACCCTAAATTACTTTTGTTACATATTTCATTACTTATTATTGATATTGTATGTAAAATATTTTCAGCAATGTGTATAACAAACGGAATATTTTAATTAATACAATTATTATCACTTAATGGACTAATTAGAAACGGTTACATTACTTAATGTAAATTCCAATAGCAAGTTTGCTAAAATCTTTCAGTCGATGAATAGTAGTCTATCTGTAATTTATTGTAAATTTAAGACCATATTCCAAAGGATCATTTCTTTAGTATGTTGTTCTTGATGCAAGTTTGAATCTTGTTAAATTTTGACCCACGATGATGATTGCTAGTGGTCAGTTCTGAGCGGGAAACTGCCTGGATATTCCAGGTCCTGATGACCGTTTGACACACCTCGGTGTTCAGATGAATTGACTACCAGCTGAGTGGATCAAAATTACTTTTTTCATGCTCCCTAGGGGGCTCTCTAACTATATTAACATCCTAAAATTTCATTGATTTATTCAAATTTTATGTTGTATTGTATAGTACTCGAATATATTTCTATCGGTTAGTAACTATAATTTTATATGCCATATACCGTATGCGGGCTAAGATAAGTATCCATTACAAAATCCCGAAAACTATTTTTGCATACTAGGTAAGAATTTCCAACAGAGATCTTTCGGAGATTAAAAAGTTAAATTATGTTTTTAAGCTATTGTGTAATTGTAATTTTTCAAATTTCCAACCGTCTGTAACAATACACATGAAATTATGAGAAGCAAAATTACCATTCATTTTACTGAAATTGTAACCGCTAATTGAGACTTCAGTGAAATAAAAATATGGAACTTTATCAAGATTTAACATTTTAAAAGTATAAATTTATCAAACTGCATTTTTAAAAAAGTCCAATTTTTGAAAGGTAAAACTTTACTATGATTTATTTTTTAAAGATAAAAACTCATCAGGATACATTTCTATAAAATATTTTATGAGAAATGGCAAATTGGATATGATTCTAAATAATATCTATTTTCTTTACATTTCGTATGATCTCAATTTGAATAAAAAATCTCACATGTAAAAATAGATATCACTAATCTAAAATTGATTCATTTTAGCGACTATCAAGTACATTTCATCGCTATGTATAGTTTCAGCTTGTACGTATGTAACAACTTCAACATTCAATTGATAGATGCAAAATGTAAGAGTCTCCCCTAAAACTAGCTCCCTTTCTAAATCCGATAACAAATATTGCATTTGATACATACTTTCATTACTTTTTATTGATTTTGTATGTAAAATACTTTCAGCACTGTTTATAACATCTCTCGAAATTCATTTAATATAATTTTCCCTGCATGAAAAACTTATAGGACAATGTTATAATGCTCATTGGAAATTGCAATAGTAAGTTTGTTGAAATCTCTCAGTCGTAGTTTAGTAGTATTTCTGAAAATATAAGCTACACTTAAGACCATACTCCAAAGGATCATTTCTTTGTAATGTTGTTCTTGAAGCAAGTTTGAATCTTGCCAAATTTTGAGCTACGGTGATGATTGTAAGTGGTCAGTTCTGAGCGGAAAACTGACCGGATTCTCCGGTTCCTGATGTCCATTCTGCACATTTTGGTGATCGGATGAGCTGACTACCAGCTAAGTGGTTCAAAATTACTTTTTTGTTGCTCCCTAAGGTAGCTCTATTACTCTATTGACAATTTGAAATTTCTTTGATGTAGACAGAATTGACATAAGAATGATATTGTTTTTCAATATATTTCATATGTCATGCATATCACATCACCTCTGCATTTATAGTTTCTGATGATAAGTAGGTGTCTGCATTCAAATAATACTTTCAAAATGACAAGGTGCCCCATCAAATTAGTTTTGGTGTGAATTGGGTAACCCTAAATTACTTTTGTTACATATTTCATTACTTATTATTGATATTGTATGTAAAATATTTTCAGCAATGTGTATAACAAACGGAATATTTTAATTAATACAATTATTATCACTTAATGGACTAATTAGAAACGGTTACATTACTTAATGTAAATTCCAATAGCAAGTTTGCTAAAATCTTTCAGTCGATGAATAGTAGTCTATCTGTAATTTATTGTAAATTTAAGACCATATTCCAAAGGATCATTTCTTTAGTATGTTGTTCTTGATGCAAGTTTGAATCTTGTTAAATTTTGACCCACGATGATGAGTGCTAGTGGTCAGTTCTGAGCGGGAAACTGCCTGGATATTCCAGGTCCTGATGACCGTTTGACACACCTCGGTGTTCAGATGAATTGACTACCAGCTGAGTGGATCAAAATTACTTATTTCATGCTCCCTAGGGGGCTCTCTAACTATATTAACATCCTAAAATTTCATTGATTTATTCAAATTTTATGTTGTATTGTATAGTACTTGAATATATTTCTACCGGTTAGTAACTATAATTTTATATGCCATATACCGTATGCGGGCTAAGATAAGTGTCCATTACAAAATCCCGAAAACTATTTTTGCATACTAGGTAAGAATTTCCAACAGAGATCTTTCGGAGATTAAAAAGTTAAATTATGTTCTTAAGCTATTGTGTATTTGTAACTTTTCAAATTTCCAACTGTCTGTAACAATACACATGAAATTATGAGAAGCAAAATTACCATTCATTTTACTGAAATTGTATCCGCTAATTGAGACTTCAGTGAAATAAAAATATGGAACTTTATCAAGATTTAATATTTTAAAAGTATAAATTTATCAAACTGCATTTTAAAAAAAGTCCAATTTTTGAAAGGTAAAACTTTACTATGATTTATTTTTTAAAGTTAAAAACTCATCAGGATACATTTCTATAAAATATTTTATGAGAAATGGCAAATTGGATATGATTCTAAATAATATCTATTTTCTTTACATTTCGTATGATCTCAATTTGAATAAAAAATCTCACATGTAAAAACAGATATCACTAATCTAAAATTGATTCATTTTAGCGACTATCCAGTACATTTCATCGCTATGTATAGTTTCAGCTTGTACGTATGTAACAACTTCAACATTCAATTGATAGATGCAAAATGTAAGAGTCTCCCCTAAAACTAGCTCCCTTTCTAAATCCGATAACAAATATTGCATTTGATACATACTTTCATTACTTTTTATTGATTTTGTATGTAAAATACTTTCAGCACTGTTTATAACATCTCTCGAAATTCATTTAATATAATTTTCCCTGCATGAAAAACTTATTGGACAATGTTATAATGCTCATTGGAAATTGCAATAGTAAGTTTGTTGAAATCTCTCAGTCGAAGTTTAGTAGTATTTCTGAAAATATAAGCTACGCTTAAGACCATACTCCAAAGGATCATTTCTTTGTAATGTTGTTCTTGAAGCAAGTTTTAATCTTGCCAAATTTTGACCCACGGTGATGATTGTAAGTGGTCAGTTCTGAGCGGAAAACTGACCGGATTCTCCGGTTCCTGATGTCCATTCTGCACACTTTGGTGATCGGATGAGCTGACTACTAGCTAAGTGGTTCAAAATTACTTTTTTGTTGCTCCTTAAGATAGCTCTATTACTCTATTGACAATTTGAAATTTCATTGATGTAGACAGAATTGACATAAGAATGATATTGATTTTCAAAATATTTCAAATGTCATGCATATCAAATCACCTCTGCATTTATAGTTTCTGATGATACGTAGGTGTCTGCATTCAAATAATACTTTCAAAATGACAAGGTGCCCCATCAAATTAGTTTTGGTGTAAATTGGGTAACCCTAAATTACTTTTGTTACATATTTCATTACTTATTATTGATATTGTATGTAAAATATTTTCAGCAATGTGTATAACAAACGGAATATTTTAATTAATACAATTATTATCACTTAATGGACTGTATATTCGGGGGTATATACTTTATGTTGGCTCAATCAATCATCTAATTATTACTTCATTTCAAATACTTTTCTTTTCACCTAATTGCTCTAACAATTTTCAACAATCAAATTCTTCCACTTATTTTGGTAGCGTGGTTATTAATTACTGCCGAGCGGCCATTTAAACAACATGAGTTCGTCTTATTCGAAAATAAGATTATAATTCAATAAGTTGCAATTAATTTCTGAATTACAAGGATAAGGAAACGCATAATAAACTTAATATTATAATGAACTAAGTAAGCACATAAAAATACAAATGGATAATGGTAATAACCTTCATGAACAAGTGAATAAACATTGTAGAAGATAGTTATTTCTAAAGAGCTTAAATATGAAATACTACAATTAAAATCAATAACCTGAATACGATTACAATAATAATAAGTAGGGAAGGCTTAACTCAATATACTTTACACGGCACATTTGAGGGGTTTGGGTTGCAAGGGGTCCAGCTTCCAGTCTCAACACTTAGGAAATCTCCTTCTTAGAACCAGAGACTATTCAAACACTTGTTAAATATCTCCCAACTCTATGACGACTGGCTACAGGCCTAAGCTTGCCTATCGGAACTATCAAGTCCGATCTCTGCTGAATCCCTCTCTGAACTACTTTTCTCTTAATCTCCTACGACCCTCTAAGTTCCAAATCCAGCCCACAAGATATAGTTCTAACTCTCAATTGGTCAACTCAAAGGAGAGTAATAATCTTAACCCCACCAACTGACCAATGGACTTTCTGTATTTCGCCCAAAAGGCGGTCCTTATACCAACTTAACATCTTGAAACTATACTCTCAAATATGTATGCGAACCCATTACCCTTGACGGTTTCAATCAATCGCCGAACCACAGGAACCAAAATACTATTTCGTAGCCCGGAAACTTAAAACCAAAACCTATTTCAAACGCCATTAAATCCTACTGAGTTGGTATTTCTAACTCTTGAGAACCCTCCTAACAAGTGAACTAGAGCACATCTGCGTAGACTATGTGGTTTCCCTATGTCTGTTTACAAAATAATTTCAGTTCACTTTACAGCCCAATTAACTTTCTACTGAATTTGGTAGTCACCCTTAACTAAAAGACCTGATAAATAATGACATATCCAGAAGTCACCACTAAATATTATACACAGCCCCCTCTCTAAAATGTGAATTCTGGATCTAAATATTCGATCTATCGTGGTATCCCCTAACATTTATCTACAATTTTCTATGACAAGCCTCTCTACGCGTCGTTTTCTATACGAGTTTGCCTGGGTTAACTAAACCTCCCCGTTAAAAGAATAATATCCTACCTTAATGAATACAACATAAATGTTAATTGCCCTATAAATTAATACCAATACAAAATAAATCTTAAAATTAACACAATATCTTAAATTTAACATAATATTATAGAATTCAAATACATTTACAATAAGGAATACTATATAGAGGTTCATTCCTTATCTGCATGAATAATTAATTAAGTAAATTATAATCCATATTACTTGAGGATCTATTCCATGATATAGGATATGAATAAATTCATTCCATATAATTATGTAAGAATACAGAATATAATACACTTAAATTAACTTAACTCTAACTTAAATATACCTATTTAATATATATTGACACTTTATGTGTAGGCTCGTGAAACCACCTAATTCATTTTAATTAGTAAGAGTCACTTCGAAATTAAATGTATAGCATCACTATTAAGGTTCAAATAATTTATGACCTAATTTAATTGATCACTTCACTTGTGAGATTGTTTTTAAAGATAGGCTCTATTACTCAGCCTTAGGATGAATATATAGAATAACGCATGTTATTCCTTTTCATGGTACCGTGAGATAGAGATTCCACACAGAGGTGAGATTACAAGAAACTGCTTAATTTCTCTTCAGTCGTTGACGCACAGTGTCGTGCGCAGAGCCTCGTGAACGACAATTGCATACAGTTGCAATCCCGGTGTAGTTCCTAGGGCACCCACATCGTTGAATAGTGCCTGATGAACTCATGTAGTCGAATAGTGCCTGTTGCACTCGTGTCGTTGAATAGTACCTCGGGCACTCTTGTAGTTGCATAGTACCTGGTGTACTCATGTAGTTGAATAGTGTCTGTTGCACTCGTGTTGTTGAATAGTACCTAGGGCACTCTGGTAGTTGCATAGTACCTGGTGTACTCATGTAGTCGAATAGTGCCTGTTGCACTCGTGTCGTTGAATAGTACCTCGGGCACTCGAGTCATCAGCGGTCGATGTGATTGCTTAGTGGTGCTGTGCGAGTCTCTGAGGAGGCCATCAAAACGTCTGGGCAGATCGTCGATGCATGCCTCTTCTCTTTCCCCACTCAAGGTGTGGTTGACTCCACTCATCACTCCCTCAAGTCGAAGTCTCTCGACTGTATATCTCGCAATGAGCCCAGTACAGATTGGCGTGTTGGGGTCCCCTCGGTACTGTAATTTAAGAGTGTCAATGAGTAAATGTATATGAGTCTTTCAAGTAAGCCTTCCCATTCTATAAAATACTTTAAAATCAATATTTATTCTACTAGTCTACCTACATTTATAATTGTTTAGGAGATACGTCATTCTCCGAAACTTTTCAGTGACAATTTAATTACTTATAAGATAATACATTTTGACCTAACTAGCATCGATAACTTCGCACATTTATGAATTCAACATGATTTTAATCCAGGGATTAAATTCCCTTGGAGTTATTCGCTCTTCCATAGTTATTCAAATGAACTTGATAAAGTAGCTGGAGCTCAAATTAATTAACCAAATTACCTATGGTCAATCCTCTTCACCACATACATATTCCAATATTTCATCCTAAACCGAGAACATATACTCACGTTATACTTCCTTTGTGGAATACCTGTATATCACCATCTGCGGTCTGGGTGATTGAACCCTTCTCCTCGTCTGTCTCCTCGTCAGACTTCCCATGGCCATCATCACCAGAAATCGACTGTTCGTTAGTCCAATCACGTTAATCTATTGTAACTACCACTATTACTACTATTCTACTATCTACATACATCAATGGCTATACTACGGTTATTAATATTTACTATCAATTCTACTCATCCTGTGACAATTATTACCTTTCAGTTGTCTACCTGTATTTCCGATCTCAGTGACGGTACATCAGCTTCTGCGTTACAGAAATCATAGCCTTCAATGGTCATCACCCACTCTGGTCCCTTTAATTTTATTACCTCGATCCGCATTGCTCTCCGCCTCTCTTTAACCAACCACAAGCGATTAGTGCTTGAACATCAGGTCGTCATCTACAAAGCTCTCTTGGCTTGTCACACTCAGTTGCCTCATCTTGGCATCCCGTAGGAATATCGGTTTACGATAGCCGTGCTCGAAAGCAGTTAATTAACACTCAATTGGCCAAATTGATTAATGAAATTAAGACGGCACCAGTCATAATAAACAACCTCGCCACACCTCCTTTAAGATGGGCGGCCGACCAACGGTACGTACCAACTACATTAGTTGTACTACCTTCACCAGCTGGAATTTCCAAATAAAATATGCGCATATTACTTACCTGCGGAGAGATGCGATCACCAGATCATCAACCATAAAAACTATATGGCTCCCAATAACATACCATTATCGACCAGACTTCAATTGTTATACAGCTCTAAGATGCAACTTAAGCTAAGGTTAACCATTTAAATCTACTTATATTAGTTTTTCATGCAACAAATGTCTACTCTTAAATATATTAGCAAACTAAAATTAATATTATACTCTCCATCGGTCTCCAACTCATTTCATCTGAACATGTGTGATCACTAGAAATCATGTCCTCATTACCGACGGTGTTTTAATTTTTCCAGCCGAACGTAAATTGTACCTCAGCGGAGTTTTGGAAGCGGCCTCAATTGTTGGCACTTTAGGTTCTTTTATAGGCAGTCTAGGTTCCTCTATCGGCACCCCAACAATGTATATGCCCTCATCCTCTCGATCTTCATCTTCGCTACCATTGGAGATTGTTTTCTTTTCTTCTTCATTGGTAGGATGAATTTCAGCATATTCTTCTGCAATGTACGGTTCATCTTCACTCACCTTTCCTAGTTTAAGTCTGTTGACATGTACTACCTGTGAGGAATTTTTCTTGCTGTGTATTAGCTTTATTCTAACATTCACCTCTCCCAGCACTTCAGTGACCCGATAAGGTCCAATCCAATTTGGAAGAAATTTGGCATTGGGTGCTCTGTGCTTTTTACTATTATATAGAAACACAACATCCCCTTCTAAAAATTCATGTTTTCCTTTGGGCTTCTGGTACCTGACGTTACGCTCATGGGCTCTATTACTAGCTAATCGAGCTTCTCTGAATGCCTTCTGCATTCGGGAAAAGATAGACCCAGACGTGTCGTCTTGCAGCGAATAGTTTAACACTTCATTCCGAAGTAACTCTCCATAAGGTAAGATAGGGTCTCTCCCGTGGAAAAGGTAGTATGGAGTGTTGCCAACCGAATCATGATATGAAACGTTTAGTGCCAATGTGGCACTCGGCAAACTTCTATCCCATTCCATTACATCAGCTTGAATCAGCGACGATAAAGTGTTCTTCAGTAGCTTGTTGAAAGCTTCTGTCATGCCATTACTTTGAGCATGATATGGCGTTGTGAAGTGCAGTCTCGTTTGTAACTGCTTTGCCATTTCTTTAAACGTGCTTGCGGTAAATTCTCTCCCATTGTCAGTTACAATACTCCCTATACCGCCAAACGTGCAGACATAATCCAACATTGTTTTAGCCACAGTCTGGGCCGTTTTGTCTGGGATAGGATAAGCTTGCACATAACGAGTGAAATGGCAAACGATGGTCATTATATACTTGTTTCCTAAGTAAGAGGTGGGTAAGGGTCCAATCAAATCGACTCCAACCCTCTCTAAAGGGTGATTTACCGTTGGTAACTTTTGAATGGGGGCCTTCGTAAGCCCGCTAAAGTTCCTTTTCTGGCAGGTTATGCATTTTCCTACATAGGTTTGGATATCCGATTTCATATTGGGCCAGTAGAATAATGAGCAAGCCTTGCGTAGCGTCTTTCTAACGCCAAAGTGAGCACTGAGTGTACTATCATGACTTAAGAAAAGAGCGTTCTTCCGAAGTGATTTTGGCACTACTAATCTGGCTCTCAATGCATTTTCTTCATTTCCTTGTGATGCCATATAATAAAGGCATCCGTTCTTCATAGCAAATGAGTCTAACTCGTCTGGAGAATTAATTTCATTAGAAGTTTCTTCCAGGCCATCTATAACCTTTTTCCAAACATCTTCGTTCATTTGCTTTTCCCTAACCACTTCTGGGGAAAATATTCTCGCAGGATCGAAATTATCGGCACTTCTGGTAACGCAGGCAACGTTCCGAGAGAGTGCATCGGGTATGAAGTGATCTTTACCTGGTTTATATATTATTTCGAAATCAAAATCACCGAGATACAAAGTCCAACGCGTGATACGAGGAACAGTGTTTTTAGTCTGGAATAGGAATTTTAAGGGGGCATGGTCAGTATGAACAGCAAACTTACCTCCTGCTAGGTAGAACTCGAAATGTTTCACTGCAGCAACTATGGCCAGTGCTTCCTTTTCAGATACGGTATAATTTACCTCAGGTGCCTTCAACTTCCTAGAATAGTAACTTACCGGGTAATCTAAACCGTCAACTGACTGTACTAATACAGCCCCTACACAGCTGTTGCTTGCGTCTGTGTGTAGCTTAAATTGATTTCCGAAGTCTGGATAAATAAGGACAGGCGCTTCGCTCAAGACTTGTTTTAATTTATCGAAGGCTTGGGAATGTTTAGTTTCCCATTTAAACTTGGTATATTTCTTGGTCAGATCAGTCAGTGGAGCTGATATTTCGGAAAATCCAGGAACAAATCTCCGATAATACGACGTCATACCTATAATGCTCCTCACTTCCCTCTTAGTGGTTGGTTCTTTCAGTTCTCTAATTGCCGATACCTTCTCAGGGTCCACCTCTACACCTTCTTCCGATACAATATGCCCTAAGTATCTAACGGATTTCTTTGCAAGAGAACATTTATCAGGTGCTATTTTCAGTCCGGAATTTTCAACTAATGTCAAAATTCTGTCCAGGTCTTTCATATGTTGCTCGAAAGTGCTTGAAAACACCAAAATGTCATCTAAGAATACTTGAGCGCATTTTCCTAACTCCGTGTCTAGTATTTCTTGCATACATCTTTGAAATGTGGCTGAGGCATTGCAAACACCCATAGGCATCCGTCGGTAGCAATAAGTGTTATCATCAGTCGAAAAAGCCGTCTTCAGTTTATCTTTCTCACTAATTGCTATTTGCCAATAACCCTTCTTACAATCTAAGCTGGAGAAGTATCTAGCTCCCTTCAAAGATCCTAGTACTATATTTGTATTCGGTAGAGTAAATTTGTCTTTCTTAGTCACTTTATTCGGGCCTCGGAAGTCGATACAGTATCTATAGCCTTCCTTTTTCTTGACACAAACGGATGGGCTCCGCCACGGGCTTGCGCAAGGCTCAATTACCCCCATTTCCAACATTTTATCAATCTCTACCTTCATTATATCTTTCATATGATAAGGTATAGGCCATTGTCTAGTGAACACTGGTTCATGATTTTCTGTGTCAATAGTGTGCTCGACTAAATCGCATTTACCTATATCTGTGGCATGTTGCGATATACCACCTTTGTGCTTATGCCAAATAGTCTCAACCTGAGCCTTCTGCTCTTCGTCCAAATGAACCAAACTGGGCATATTCCCCATTTGTTCTCCTAACCCTATCTCCTCGACACATTCGTCATCCCCATAGATAACGTCCCCGGTATTCACGTTAGCACACCTGCGGTACCCCTCAGATTGCCCCACATCACATCTTAGGAAATTATACCTAGATGTCCCTATTCTAGCCTGACTGCGCTCAAAATTAAATGACGCTTCACCTAGTCTACTTAACACATCTACCCCTATCAAAATATCCCCTGGAAAGGATTCGGCTTCTACTATGAGTAACTCGTGGTGTATGGATTCCTTGTCAAAATGTAAGGGTAGTGTTACTCTCCCTAGTACCTCAATGCTGTGATTAGACACCGATTTAATTATCACTGAACTATTTTTGATCCTATAATTGTACACACCGGATAACTCTTCCAGAAAAGAGGATTTAACTATTGAGCAACAGGATCCAGTATCTAACAAGCATATACTAGACTTACCTGCAACTTTGATGCTTATGATAGGTCTCGGAACCTGTTCCGATATTCCAGGGGTGTCAATTAGTTTTTTGAAACATGCTCTATTTCAGGGAGATTCGATCTTTTGTGCGGGTCATACCTACCTTCGCGAAAGTTACTACGCCACGAGCCTCCTCCCGAGTAGTTTTGCGCACCTCTGTTATTGAGTCTCATCTCTCGGCAATTACGCTGCATGTGCCCAAACTGGCCACAACCCCAACATTGAATGTTCCTTCTAACCTCATGCGGTTTCAGTCTTTTTTGGTTCAACTGTACCTCGCATACTTGTCGCGTACCATCATTCACATAATCTTCACAGCGTTTCGCGGCCTTTACAGTATCATTAAAATCAGTGTGCACAGCTGCTATCACCAGTCCTTTCGGGGGCGTGGGTTCGAATCCCACCGCTGCCACCAGTGTATATTCGGGGGTATATACTTTATGTTGGCTCAATCAATCATCTAATTATTACTTCATTTCAAATACTTTTCTTTTCACCTAATTGCTCTAACAATTTTCAACAATCAAATTCTTCCACTTATTTTGGTAGCGTGGTTATTAATTACTGCCGAGCGGCCATTTAAACAACATGAGTTCGTCTTATTCGAAAATAAGATTATAATTCAATAAGTTGCAATTAATTTCTGAATTACAAGGATAAGGAAACGCATAATAAACTTAATATTATAATGAACTAAGTAAGCACATAAAAATACAAATGGATAATGGTAATAACCTTCATGAACAAGTGAATAAACATTGTAGAAGATAGTTATTTCTAAAGAGCTTAAATATGAAATACTACAATTAAAATCAATAACCTGAATACGATTACAATAATAATAAGTAGGGAAGGCTTAACTCAATATACTTTACACGGCACATTTGAGGGGTTTGGGTTGCAAGGGGTCCAGCTTCCAGTCTCAACACTTAGGAAATCTCCTTCTTAGAACCAGAGACTATTCAAACACTTGTTAAATATCTCCCAACTCTATGACGACTGGCTACAGGCCTAAGCTTGCCTATCGGAACTATCAAGTCCGATCTCTGCTGAATCCCTCTCTGAACTACTTTTCTCTTAATCTCCTACGACCCTCTAAGTTCCAAATCCAGCCCACAAGATATAGTTCTAACTCTCAATTGGTCAACTCAAAGGAGAGTAATAATCTTAACCCCACCAACTGACCAATGGACTTTCTGTATTTCGCCCAAAAGGCGGTCCTTATACCAACTTAACATCTTGAAACTATACTCTCAAATATGTATGCGAACCCATTACCCTTGACGGTTTCAATCAATCGCCGAACCACAGGAACCAAAATACTATTTCGTAGCCCGGAAACTTAAAACCAAAACCTATTTCAAACGCCATTAAATCCTACTGAGTTGGTATTTCTAACTCTTGAGAACCCTCCTAACAAGTGAACTAGAGCACATCTGCGTAGACTATGTGGTTTCCCTATGTCTGTTTACAAAATAATTTCAGTTCACTTTACAGCCCAATTAACTTTCTACTGAATTTGGTAGTCACCCTTAACTAAAAGACCTGATAAATAATGACATATCCAGAAGTCACCACTAAATATTATACAGGACTAATTAGAAACAGTTACATTACTTAATGTAAATTCCAATAGCAAGTTTGCTAAAATCTTTCAGTCGATGAAGAGTAGTCTATCTGTGATTTATTGTAAATTTAAGACCATATTCCAAAGGATCATTTCTTTAGTATGTTGTTCTTGATGCAAGTTTGAATCTTGTCAAATTTTGACCCACGATGATGATTGTTAGTGGTCAGTTCTGAGCGGGAAACTGCCTGGATATTCCAGGTCCTGATGACCGTTTGACACACCTCGGTGTTCAGATGAATTGACTACCAGCTGAGTGGATCAAAATTACTTTTTTCATGCTCCCTAGGGGGCTCTCTAACTATATTAACATCCTAAAATTTCATTGATTTATTCAAATTTTATGTTGTATCGTATAGTACTTGAATATATTTCTATCAGTTAGTAATTATAATTTTATATACCATATACCGTATGCTGGCTAAGATAAGTGTCCATTACAAAATCCCGAAAACTATTTTTGCATACTAGGTAAGAATTTCCAACAGAGATCTTTCGGAGATTAAAAAGTTAAATTATGTTCTTAAGCTATTGTGTATTTGTAATTTTTCAAATTTCCAACTGTCTGTAACAATACACATGAAATTATGAGAAGCAAAATTACCATTCATTTTACTGAAATTGTAACCGCTAATTGAGACTTCAGTGAAATAAAAATATGGAACTTTATCAAGATTTAACATTTTAAAAGTATAAATTTATCAAACTGCATTATAAAAAAAGTCCAATTTTTGAAAGGTAAAACTTTACTATGATTTATTTTTTAAAGTTAAAAACTCATCAGGATACATTTCTATAAAATATTTTATGAGAAATGGCAAATTGGATATGATTCTAAATAATATCTATTTTCTTTACATTTCGTATGATCTCAATTAGAATAAAAAATCTCACATGTAAAAATAGATATCACTAATCTAAAATTGATTCATTTTAGCGATTATCCAGTACATTTCATCGCTATGTATAGTTTCAGCTTGTACGTATGTAACAACTTCAACATTCAATTGATAGATGTAAAATGTAAGAGTCTCCCCTAAAACTAACTCCCTTTTAAATCGGATAACAAATATTGCATTTGATACATACTTTCTTTACTTTTTATTGATTTTGTATGTAAAATACTTTCAGCACTGTTTATAACATCTCTCGAAATTCATTTAATATAATTTTCCCTGCATGAAAAACTTATAGGACAATGTTATAATGCTCATTGGAAATTGCAATAGTAAGTTTGTTGAAATCTCTCAGTCGAAGTTTAGTAGTATTTCTGAAAATATAAGCTACGCTTAAGACCATACTCCAAAGGATCATTTCTTTGTAATGTTGTTCTTGAAGCAAGTTTGAATCTTGCCAAATTTTGACCTACGGTGATGATTGTAAGTGGTCAGTTCTGAGCGGAAAACTGACCGGATTCTCCGGTTCCTGATGTCCATTCTGCACATTTTGGTGATCGGATGAGCTGACTACCAGCTAAGTGGTTCAAAATTACTTTTTTGTTGCTCCCTAAGGTAGCTCTATTACTCTATTGACAATTTGAAATTTCATTGATGTAGACAGAATTGACATAAGAATGATATTGTTTTTCAATATATTTCATATGTCATGCATATCACATCACCTCTGCATTTATAGTTTCTGATGATACGTAGGTGTCTGCATTCAAATAATACTTTCAAAATGACAAGGTGCCCCATCAAATTAGTTTTGGTGTGAATTGGGTAACCCTAAATTACTTTTGTTACATATTTCATTACTTATTATTGATATTGTATGTAAAATATTTTCAGCAATGTGTATAACAAACGGAATATTTTAATTAATACAATTATTATCACTTAATGGACTAATTAGAAACGGTTACATTACTTAATGTAAATTCCAATAGCAAGTTTGCTAAAATCTTTCAGTCGATGAATAGTAGTCTATCTGTGATTTATTGTAAATTTAAGACCATATTCCAAAGGATCATTTCTTTAGTATGTTGTTCTTGATGCAAGTTTGAATCTTGTCAAATTTTGACCCACGATGATGATTGTTAGTGGTCAGTTCTGAGCGGGAAACTGCCTGGATATTCCAGGTCCTGATGACCGTTTGACACACCTCGGTGTTCAGATGAATTGACTACCAGCTGAGTGGATCAAAATTACTTTTTTCATGCTCCCTAGGGGGCTCTCTAACTATATTAACATCCTAAAATTTCATTGATTTATTCAAATTTTATGTTGTATTGTATAGTACTTGAATATATTTCTATCAGTTAGTAACTATAATTTTATATACCGTATGCGGGCTAAGATAAGTGTCCATTACAAAATCCCGAAAACTATTTTTGCATACTATGTAAGAATTTCCAACAGAGATCTTTCGGAGATTAAAAAGTTAAATTATGTTCTTAAGCTATTGTGTATTTGTAATTTTTCAAATTTCCAACTGTCTGTAACAATACACATGAAATTATGAGAAGCAAAATTACCATTCATTTTACTGAAATTGTAACCGCTAATTGAGACTTCAGTGAAATAAAAATATGGAACTTTATCAAGATTCAACATTTTAAAAGTATAAATTTATCAAACTGCATTTTAAAAAAAGTCCAATTTTTGAAAGGTAAAACTTTACTATGATTTATTTTTTAAAGTTAAAAACTCATCAGGATACATTTCTATAAAATATTTCATGAGAAATGGCAAATTGGATATGATTCTAAATAATATCTATTTTCTTTACATTTCGTATGATCTCAATTAGAATAAAAAATCTCACATGTAAAAATAGATATCACTAATCTAAAATTGATTCATTTTAGCGACTATCCAGTACATTTCATCGCTCTGTATAGTTTCAGCTTGTACGTATGTAACAACTTCAACATTCAATTGATAGATGTAAAATGTAAGAGTCTCCCCTAAAACTAGCTCCCTTTTAAATCGGATAACAAATATTGCATTTGATACATACTTTCTTTACTTTTTATTGATTTTGTATGTAAAATACTTTCAGCACTGTTTATAACATCTCTCGAAATTCATTTAATATAATTTTCCCTGCATGAAAAACTTATAGGACAATGTTATAATGCTCATTGGAAATTGCAATAGTAAGTTTGTTGAAATCTCTCAGTCGAAGTTTAGTAGTATTTCTGAAAATATAAGCTACGCTTAAGACCATACTCCAAAGGATCATTTCTTTGTAATGTTGTTCTTGAAGCAAGTTTGAATCTTGCCAAATTTTGACCTACGGTGATGATTGTAAGTGGTCAGTTCTGAGCGGAAAACTGACCGGATTCTCCGGTTCCTGATGTCCATTCTGCACATTTTGGTGATCGGATGAGCTGACTACCAGCTAAGTGGTTCAAAATTACTTTTTTGTTGCTCCCTAAGGTAGCTCTATTACTCTATTGACAATTTGAAATTTCATTGATGTAGACAGAATTGACATAAGAATGATATTGTTTTTCAATATATTTCATATGTCATGCATATCACATCACCTCTGCATTTATAGTTTCTGATGATACGTAGGTGTCTGCATTCAAATAATACTTTCAAAATGACAAGGTGCCCCATCAAATTAGTTTTGGTGTGAATTGGGTAACCCTAAATTACTTTTGTTACATATTTCATTACTTATTATTGATATTGTATGTAAAATATTTTCAGCAATGTGTATAACAAACGGAATATTTTAATTAATACAATTATTATCACTTAATTGACTAATTAGAAACGGTTACATTACTTAATGTAAATTCCAATAGCAAGTTTGCTAAAATCTTTCAGTCGATGAATAGTAGTCTATCTGTGATTTATTGTAAATTTAAGACCATATTCCAAAGGATCATTTCTTTAGTATGTTGTTCTTGATGCAAGTTTGAATCTTGTCAAATTTTGACCCACGATGATGATTGTTAGTGGTCAGTTCTGAGCGGGAAACTGCCTGGATATTCCAGGTCCTGATGACCGTTTGACACACCTCGGTGTTCAGATGAATTGACTACCAGCTGAGTGGATCAAAATTACTTTTATCATGCTCCCTAGGGGGCTCTCTAACTATATTAATATCCTAAAATTTCATTGATTTACTCAAATTTTATGTTGTATTTTTATAGTACTTGAATATATTTCTATCGGTTAGTAACTATAATTTTATATGCCATATACCGTATGCGGGCTATGATAAGTGTCCATTATAAAATCCCGAATACTATTTTTGCATACTAGGTAAGAAATTCCAACAGAGATCTTTCGGAGATTAAAAAGTTAAATTATGTTCAAGCTATTGTGTAATTGTAATTTTTCAAATTTCCAACCGTCTGTAACAATACACATGAAATTATGAGAAGCAAAATTACCATTCATTTAACTGAAATTGTAACCGCTAATCGAGACTTCAGTGAAATAAAAAATATGGAACTTAATCAAGATTTAACATTTTAAAAGTATAAATTTATCAAACTGCATTTTTAAAAAAGTCCAATTTTTGAAAGGTAAAACTTTACTATGATTTATTTTTTAAAGTTAAAAACTCATCAGGATACATTTCTATAAAATATTTTATGAGAAATGACAAATTGGATATGATTCTAAATAATATCTATTTTCTTTACATTTCGAATGATCTCAATTTGAATAAAAAATCTCACATGTAAAAATAGATATCACTAATCTTAAATTGATTCATTTTAGCGACTATCCAGTTCATTTCATCGCTATGTATAGTTTCAGCTTGTACGTATGTAACAACTTCAACATTCAATTGATAGATGCAAAATGTAAGAGTCTCCCCTAAAACTAGCTCCCTTTCTAAATCGGATAACAAATATTGCATTTGATACATACTTTCATTACTTTTTATTGATTTTGTATGTAAAATACTTTCAGCACTGTTTATAACATCTCTCGAAATTCATTTAATATAATTTTCCCTGCATGAAAAACTTATAGGACAATGTTATAATGCTCATTGGAAATTGCAATAGTAAGTTTGTTGAAATCTCTCAGTCGTAGTTTAGTAGTATTTCTGAAAATATAAGCTACACTTAAGACCATACTCCAAAGGATCATTTCTTTGTAATGTTGTTCTTGAAGCAAGTTTGAATCTTGCCAAATTTTGAGCTACGGTGATGATTGTAAGTGGTCAGTTCTGAGCGGAAAACTGACCGGATTCTCCGGTTCCTGATGTCCATTCTGCACATTTTGGTGATCGGATGAGCTGACTACCAGCTAAGTGGTTCAAAATTACTTTTTTGTTGCTCCCTAAGGTAGCTCTATCACTCTATTGACAATTTGAAATTTCTTTGATGTAGACAGAATTGACATAAGAATGATATTGTTTTTCAATATATTTCATATGTCATGCATATCACATCACCTCTGCATTTATAGTTTCTGATGATAAGTAGGTGTCTGCATTCAAATAATACTTTCAAAATGACAAGGTGCCCCATCAAATTAGTTTTGGTGTGAATTGGGTAACCCTAAATTACTTTTGTTACATATTTCATTACTTATTATTGATATTGTATGTAAAATATTTTCAGCAATGTGTATAACAAACGGAATATTTTAATTAATACAATTATTATCACTTAATGGACTAATTAGAAACGGTTACATTACTTAATGTAAATTCCAATAGCAAGTTTGCTAAAATCTTTCAGTCGATGAATAGTAGTCTATCTGTAATTTATTGTAAATTTAAGACCATATTCCAAAGGATCATTTCTTTAGTATGTTGTTCTTGATGCAAGTTTGAATCTTGTTAAATTTTGACCCACGATGATGATTGCTAGTGGTCAGTTCTGAGCGGGAAACTGCCTGGATATTCCAGGTCCTGATGACCGTTTGACACACCTCGGTGTTCAGATGAATTGACTACCAGCTGAGTGGATCAAAATTACTTTTTTCATGCTCCCTAGGGGGCTCTCTAACTATATTAACATCCTAAAATTTCATTGATTTATTCAAATTTTATGTTGTATTGTATAGTACTTGAATATATTTCTACCGGTTAGTAACTATAATTTTATATGCCATATACCGTATGCGGGCTAAGATAAGTGTCCATTACAAAATCCCGAAAACTATTTTTGCATACTAGGTAAGAATTTCCAACAGAGATCTTTCGGAGATTAAAAAGTTAAATTATGTTCTTAAGCTATTGTGTATTTGTAACTTTTCAAATTTCCAACTGTCTGTAACAATACACATGAAATTATGAGAAGCAAAATTACCATTCATTTTACTGAAATTGTATCCGCTAATTGAGACTTCAGTGAAATAAAAATATGGAACTTTATCAAGATTTAATATTTTAAAAGTATAAATTTATCAAACTGCATTTTAAAAAAAGTCCAATTTTTGAAAGGTAAAACTTTACTATGATTTATTTTTTAAAGTTAAAAACTCATCAGGATACATTTCTATAAAATATTTTATGAGAAATGGCAAATTGGATATGATTCTAAATAATATCTATTTTCTTTACATTTCGTATGATCTCAATTTGAATAAAAAATCTCACATGTAAAAACAGATATCACTAATCTAAAATTGATTCATTTTAGCGACTATCCAGTACATTTCATCGCTATGTATAGTTTCAGCTTGTACGTATGTAACAACTTCAACATTCAATTGATAGATGCAAAATGTAAGAGTCTCCCCTAAAACTAGCTCCCTTTCTAAATCCGATAACAAATATTGCATTTGATACATACTTTCATTACTTTTTATTGATTTTGTATGTAAAATACTTTCAGCACTGTTTATAACATCTCTCGAAATTCATTTAATATAATTTTCCCTGCATGAAAAACTTATTGGACAATGTTATAATGCTCATTGGAAATTGCAATAGTAAGTTTGTTGAAATCTCTCAGTCGAAGTTTAGTAGTATTTCTGAAAATATAAGCTACGCTTAAGACCATACTCCAAAGGATCATTTCTTTGTAATGTTGTTCTTGAAGCAAGTTTTAATCTTGCCAAATTTTGACCCACGGTGATGATTGTAAGTGGTCAGTTCTGAGCGGAAAACTGACCGGATTCTCCGGTTCCTGATGTCCATTCTGCACACTTTGGTGATCGGATGAGCTGACTACTAGCTAAGTGGTTCAAAATTACTTTTTTGTTGCTCCCTAAGATAGCTCTATTACTCTATTGACAATTTGAAATTTCATTGATGTAGACAGAATTGACATAAGAATGATATTGATTTTCAAAATATTTCAAATGTCATGCATATCAAATCACCTCTGCATTTATAGTTTCTGATGATACGTAGGTGTCTGCATTCAAATAATACTTTCAAAATGACAAGGTGCCCCATCAAATTAGTTTTGGTGTAAATTGGGTAACCCTAAATTACTTTTGTTACATATTTCATTACTTATTATTGATATTGTATGTAAAATATTTTCAGCAATGTGTATAACAAACGGAATATTTTAATTAATACAATTATTATCACTTAATGGACTAATTAGAAACAGTTACATTACTTAATGTAAATTCCAATAGCAAGTTTGCTAAAATCTTTCAGTCGATGAAGAGTAGTCTATCTGTGATTTATTGTAAATTTAAGACCATATTCCAAAGGATCATTTCTTTAGTATGTTGTTCTTGATGCAAGTTTGAATCTTGTCAAATTTTGACCCACGATGATGATTGTTAGTGGTCAGTTCTGAGCGGGAAACTGCCTGGATATTCCAGGTCCTGATGACCGTTTGACACACCTCGGTGTTCAGATGAATTGACTACCAGCTGAGTGGATCAAAATTACTTTTTTCATGCTCCCTAGGGGGCTCTCTAACTATATTAACATCCTAAAATTTCATTGATTTATTCAAATTTTATGTTGTATCGTATAGTACTTGAATATATTTCTATCAGTTAGTAATTATAATTTTATATACCATATACCGTATGCGGGCTAAGATAAGTGTCCATTACAAAATCCCGAAAACTATTTTTGCATACTAGGTAAGAATTTCCAACAGAGATCTTTCGGAGATTAAAAAGTTAAATTATGTTCTTAAGCTATTGTGTATTTGTAATTTTTCAAATTTCCAACTGTCTGTAACAATACACATGAAATTATGAGAAGCAAAATTACCATTCATTTTACTGAAATTGTAACCGCTAATTGAGACTTCAGTGAAATAAAAATATGGAACTTTATCAAGATTTAACATTTTAAAAGTATAAATTTATCAAACTGCATTATAAAAAAAGTCCAATTTTTGAAAGGTAAAACTTTACTATGATTTATTTTTTAAAGTTAAAAACTCATCAGGATACATTTCTATAAAATATTTTATGAGAAATGGCAAATTGGATATGATTCTAAATAATATCTATTTTCTTTACATTTCGTATGATCTCAATTAGAATAAAAAATCTCACATGTAAAAATAGATATCACTAATCTAAAATTGATTCATTTTAGCGATTATCCAGTACATTTCATCGCTATGTATAGTTTCAGCTTGTACGTATGTAACAACTTCAACATTCAATTGATAGATGTAAAATGTAAGAGTCTCCCCTAAAACTAACTCCCTTTTAAATCGGATAACAAATATTGCATTTGATACATACTTTCTTTACTTTTTATTGATTTTGTATGTAAAATACTTTCAGCACTGTTTATAACATCTCTCGAAATTCATTTAATATAATTTTCCCTGCATGAAAAACTTATAGGACAATGTTATAATGCTCATTGGAAATTGCAATAGTAAGTTTGTTGAAATCTCTCAGTCGAAGTTTAGTAGTATTTCTGAAAATATAAGCTACGCTTAAGACCATACTCCAACGGATCATTTCTTTGTAATGTTGTTCTTGAAGCAAGTTTGAATCTTGCCAAATTTTGACCTACGGTGATGATTGTAAGTGGTCAGTTCTGAGCGGAAAACTGACCGGATTCTCCGGTTCCTGATGTCCATTCTGCACATTTTGGTGATCGGATGAGCTGACTACCAGCTAAGTGGTTCAAAATTACTTTTTTGTTGCTCCCTAAGGTAGCTCTATTACTCTATTGACAATTTGAAATTTCATTGATGTAGACAGAATTGACATAAGAATGATATTGTTTTTCAATATATTTCATATGTCATGCATATCACATCACCTCTGCATTTATAGTTTCTGATGATACGTAGGTGTCTGCATTCAAATAATACTTTCAAAATGACAAGGTGCCCCATCAAATTAGTTTTGGTGTGAATTGGGTAACCCTAAATTACTTTTGTTACATATTTCATTACTTATTATTGATATTGTATGTAAAATATTTTCAGCAATGTGTATAACAAACGGAATATTTTAATTAATACAATTATTATCACTTAATGGACTAATTAGAAACGGTTACATTACTTAATGTAAATTCCAATAGCAAGTTTGCTAAAATCTTTCAGTCGATGAATAGTAGTCTATCTGTGATTTATTGTAAATTTAAGACCATATTCCAAAGGATCATTTCTTTAGTATGTTGTTCTTGATGCAAGTTTGAATCTTGTCAAATTTTGACCCACGATGATGATTGTTAGTGGTCAGTTCTGAGCGGGAAACTGCCTGGATATTCCAGGTCCTGATGACCGTTTGACACACCTCGGTGTTCAGATGAATTGACTACCAGCTGAGTGGATCAAAATTACTTTTTTCATGCTCCCTAGGGGGCTCTCTAACTATATTAACATCCTAAAATTTCATTGATTTATTCAAATTTTATGTTGTATTGTATAGTACTTGAATATATTTCTATCAGTTAGTAACTATAATTTTATATACCGTATGCGGGCTAAGATAAGTGTCCATTACAAAATCCCGAAAACTATTTTTGCATACTATGTAAGAATTTCCAACAGAGATCTTTCGGAGATTAAAAAGTTAAATTATGTTCTTAAGCTATTGTGTATTTGTAATTTTTCAAATTTCCAACTGTCTGTAACAATACCCATGAAATTATGAGAAGCAAAATTACCATTCATTTTACTGAAATTGTAACCGCTAATTGAGACTTCAGTGAAATAAAAATATGGAACTTTATCAAGATTCAACATTTTAAAAGTATAAATTTATCAAACTGCATTTTAAAAAAAGTCCAATTTTTGAAAGGTAAAACTTTACTATGATTTATTTTTTAAAGTTAAAAACTCATCAGGATACATTTCTATAAAATATTTCATGAGAAATGGCAAATTGGATATGATTCTAAATAATATCTATTTTCTTTACATTTCGTATGATCTCAATTAGAATAAAAAATCTCACATGTAAAAATAGATATCACTAATCTAAAATTGATTCATTTTAGCGACTATCCAGTACATTTCATCGCTCTGTATAGTTTCAGCTTGTA
Organism: Caprella mutica; assembly: GCA_947561585.1. Classification (NCBI taxonomy): domain Eukaryota; kingdom Metazoa; phylum Arthropoda; class Malacostraca; order Amphipoda; family Caprellidae; genus Caprella; species Caprella mutica. The sequence goes on from CANNZV010001501.1 coordinate 148,115, forward strand.
CGTATGTAACAACTTCAACATTCAATTGATAGATGTAAAATGTAAGAGTCTCCCCTAAAACTAGCTCCCTTTTAAATCGGATAACAAATATTGCATTTGATACATACTTTCTTTACTTTTTATTGATTTTGTATGTAAAATACTTTCAGCACTGTTTATAACATCTCTCGAAATTCATTTAATATAATTTTCCCTGCATGAAAAACTTATAGGACAATGTTATAATGCTCATTGGAAATTGCAATAGTAAGTTTGTTGAAATCTCTCAGTCGAAGTTTAGTAGTATTTCTGAAAATATAAGCTACGCTTAAGACCATACTCCAACGGATCATTTCTTTGTAATGTTGTTCTTGAAGCAAGTTTGAATCTTGCCAAATTTTGACCTACGGTGATGATTGTAAGTGGTCAGTTCTGAGCGGAAAACTGACCGGATTCTCCGGTTCCTGATGTCCATTCTGCACATTTTGGTGATCGGATGAGCTGACTACCAGCTAAGTGGTTCAAAATTACTTTTTTGTTGCTCCCTAAGGTAGCTCTATTACTCTATTGACAATTTGAAATTTCATTGATGTAGACAGAATTGACATAAGAATGATATTGTTTTTCAATATATTTCATAAGTCATGCATATCACATCACCTCTGCATTTATAGTTTCTGATGATACGTAGGTGTCTGCATTCAAATAATACTTTCAAAATGACAAGGTGCCCCATCAAATTAGTTTTGGTGTGAATTGGGTAACCCTAAATTACTTTTGTTACATATTTCATTACTTATTATTGATATTGTATGTAAAATATTTTCAGCAATGTGTATAACAAACGGAATATTTTAATTAATACAATTATTATCACTTAATTGACTAATTAGAAACGGTTACATTACTTAATGTAAATTCCAATAGCAAGTTTGCTAAAATCTTTCAGTCGATGAATAGTAGTCTATCTGTGATTTATTGTAAATTTAAGACCATATTCCAAAGGATCATTTCTTTAGTATGTTGTTCTTGATGCAAGTTTGAATCTTGTCAAATTTTGACCCACGATGATGATTGTTAGTGGTCAGTTCTGAGCGGGAAACTGCCTGGATATTCCAGGTCCTGATGACCGTTTGACACACCTCGGTGTTCAGATGAATTGACTACCAGCTGAGTGGATCAAAATTACTTTTATCATGCTCCCTAGGGGGCTCTCTAACTATATTAATATCCTAAAATTTCATTGATTTACTCAAATTTTATGTTGTATTTTTATAGTACTTGAATATATTTCTATCGGTTAGTAACTATAATTTTATATGCCATATACCGTATGCGGGCTATGATAAGTGTCCATTATAAAATCCCGAATACTATTTTTGCATACTAGGTAAGAAATTCCAAC
>CANNZV010001502.1:0-149458 GCA_947561585.1 Caprella mutica
ATATGAAACCTCCTCGATCTCGGCTGATTGTACCAGCAAATTCATAATCAGGTGAGTTCTCACGGTTCTTCCTTTTATCCACCTCTTCTTTGTCCATAGATGAGGGGGGGGGGGACCATTTCAATTCTTTGTTTCTTACTTCCTGCCCATCATATCTTTCCCAGTGTCTTCACGGTCATTCGTAATATTCTTCCATTTGTTCTGTTTGATCGTAGTATATTTTTTGTCCCTTTTTCTTTCAGTAGTAGAGAAGATCACTTCGATGCCACTGTCGGAATCACTCATTTGTAGTTTTATTGTTTAATTCAGAAGCATCAGTAGCTTCTTCAATTATTTTTTCTCTGCGTGGCTTGTATCAGCGTTCCTCGAATTAGTTTCCACGATGCACATCGGGGGTACCTTCTTTTCCGCAAGACTACTCGACAGGTTGCATTACGGCGGGACCGTACTTGGGAAAAATCTCATAATTTTTTTATTTTTTTTATTTCGTAAATAGCTTCCTAGTATCCTCCAGATGTTTGAGTGAAATATCTGAGCTCTAGACTCACAATAACGTACTAGGGGAAGAGAGAAAGGGAGAGGGGTGAGGGGATTATTTGGGTCGCGGTAGATGCTTTTCACAATACACACTCCCTATCCAGCACTAATAATTCGTAATAATTAATTATCTTGCCATATCTGCAATTAGTTCTTGATACTGAGACCATACACAATAGCGATTGACTGTTATACCGATCTGTCGCACTCGATATCTCACAAGGGGAAGATGTTAGGTTTCACAGCGCAACCAGGTACCCGGAAACTTAAATGCGTTTTTATGGCACTTCTAAAAACCGACAAATCTTGGTATTCAAAAGCCTAAGGCTTTTACAATTTTGAAGCTACAGTTTTTTTTGCATTCAATTTTTCAGGAAATTCTATAGAGCTATCTATCCTTGTTTTTTGATTTTCAAATCATTTTTAGAAATATTCTATTTTGAAAAATATTTAGTATCGGATTTTTTTACCGAAAAAATCAATATTTATAAAACCAATTCGAAAATAAAAAAAACAAGGATTGACCTTATTTGGTTCCCTTAAGTGGCCTAGTACGGTCCTTTAAGGAGACCGTACTTGAGAAAATCACATAATTCTAACTTTTTAAATTTCGAAAATAGCTACCTCATTAATGAAAATATTTTCAAAACCATGTATTAGGGAGTCTTATTTGCTGACCATTTTTGAATGTGTGACTTCCTTTGTTTCGACTGACTGTAGTAAATCGACGTCTCCAGAAAACTTCACTTCTTTAATTGACATCCTGCCACTCTAGTAACCTTTAATTAACCATATAATTATTTTAGTTAGACGACATCCTATTGAAGATGTCAAATGTTAGAATAGAATCTCAAATTTGCCGAAGACTGAATGAATTCTATTCTTCGGTGTCTTTTCTCAAGTGATGATATATGGTGTGGATTATTTGGTTCTAGGCTACGGGCAGGATAGGGACAACCCAGAGCATCTTCTTAATAAGAATGTCTATTGAAGATCGATTGAGATACAGAGTATAAGTCTATGCAGAGTACACTTTTAAAAAGGTGATACTGATACACAAGGGAAGTCTAAAGAAGTCTGAGCTAACGCCAGGTAAAAACTTCCGTAGCGTGGATCGCCTTATTGAGACTGAATGCAGAATAGCCAGAGACTACAGTATTTATAGTATGGATTGAGTAAAGGAATTCCCAGAAATTGACGGTTGACATCTTAAAAAAGGTATTTAAGCAATTAGCAATGCTCAAGATGTTATTACTTTTGACAGAAGTTTGACATCTTAAAAAGGTAGTTAGGCAAAGTTAATATTTACAAGACAGTTTAATCATTAAATGAATATTAATTTCTTAACAATGCTAGTGTATGCAAATTACTTAATCAGGCGGATTAATTACTATCCCTATAAGGCATTTTATTAGTCATTCCTTATCGTGAAACTGTCTTTCACTGCATGTTTTTCTAGGAGTTACAACATTCTGAAAGTTAACAAGATTTCATCGAAGTTGATACAATACCAATAGGTACAATAGTGCTTTGCAAGTAGTAATAATACTATTATTTAAATTAGTAATTAGATTGAAATGATTTAATTTTACCTAATTAATATTTAATGTGTTAGAGGGTATTAGAATACCCTCTAAAGCTGGCACGGGTGCACCTGTCATCGCTAAAAGTCCTCACTAAACAAATCTTAACCAATTTACTTTTGGATATCTCTTCTATATAAAAATCTACATCCATTGATAATCGCTAAAGAATAATTTTTTATTCAAAATAAAGTCAGCTAACAAAGATAAGAAACAAATATTTCTTATGTATTATTGTTTACTCTGTATATGGAGCTTGGATGTGCTCAAATATTCTTGCTCATCTACCAAGCCGCTAAGGATTGCAGTGAACTGATTATAGTGAGATATTCACTCTTATGTACTCAAAAAATTCGTACATTTCATGATTCGAGAGAGCTTTTACATACAGTAGAACTCTTCCTTAGTGAACTCCAACATGTTCTCTATAGAGAGTTTACTCTACTATTAAAGATATAAGAGATAGACAGAAAACTGCCCGTTTCATGGCAGGACTATACGAAATATTTTCACTCTTTTTGAAGTAAATTTCATAAAATAGGAATTTTCATCTCTCAGAACTCTAAAATTAAGGATGGTTCACTATACATCACTTGGTTATTGAAGAATTGCACTGGTAGATCTCCTGTTTCATGAAATACAACTGATTTACTATATAGAAATTTTTTTTTTGCATAATCAATATTTTATTTATTGTATGACATTCACGAAGTTCTGACTCATTGGCATCAGTTTTTATTTTTTGGTTATTTTATGTGCTGCAGAAAAAAATTACTCAAATTCATTAAATACCTAAATGCACAAAGATGTGGTCAATCAGAACATTTACTGTAAAAATCATTTTTCTCTCATACTAAATCATTTTAATTTAAGAAAATCGACTACATTATATGAAAACATCATGAGACAAAAATGGCCCATTAGGAGTAAAAGGGAATCTTACCTCTCCGTTATCTTTAACCTGTTAGTTAAATAAAACATTAACATTAGTTAAATAAAACATTTACATTAGTTAAATAAAATATTAACATTAGTTAAATAAAACATTAACATTAGTTAAATAAAACATTAATATTAGTTAAATAAAACATTAACATTAGTTAAATAAAACATTAACATTAGTTAAATAAAACATTAACATTAGTTAAATAAACATTAACATTAGTTAAATAAAACTTGTTAAACAACAAATTGTTAAAGTTATATAAAAAATGACTTATATTTATGCAAAATGCATCTCAAATTTTCAACTTCCAATTTACATTTCCCAAATTGAACATAGAAATGTAAAATCCATGAGGAATATTCCGCCGGGAAAAATTCCTGTCACCTTAATAGCAGACCTCGCACGAAGATCAACTTTTTCTGTAACAATAAAAATGGCAAATTATGTAATGTTCTATTTTTTAAATAACTTCAATTTTTAGGTCACGTCACAAATCACTCAATTGTCGCTACCTATCAATATTAAAATTCGTACTAGGTTAGGTATTAAAGAGTAAAGCTTTGAGAGCCGTTGTCACAATCGAGCGATTTTTGACCGTGACGTCAACAATTATATAGGCAACACACATATATAGAAATTAAGGGTTAAGCAGTCTGAATAACATGAATGGATCCATTACTGTATTCTATAATGAAATAAACAGTTTTTATAATATTTACTTATTCAATTATCTTAAATATGATTTTAGAGTGATGCTGTTATGACGTCACGCATACAACATACCTCGATTGTCCTTACAATATTTCAATTCTATTCCCCACTTTCGAAACTAGATGGAAGTGCAACACTTTTGAAACAGAAATTTGCGAGAGTGATGTATCTAATTAGCATAATTAGTATAATATCTTTGTCAGTACTCATGTATTCATTTGAGTTATAACAGCATTTACAAATTACTGTCCATATTTCATATGATCCCTGAATATTTCTAGCGTAGTAATGTATAGAGGTCACAATATCATTGTTGAATAATTTCATTGGTTCTTAATAACTTCATGTCCTATAAAACTATAAAAATGAACAGCTCTGAGTTGATATTAAAGATATAGAACCTTGAGATGTCAAACTAAGACGATGAAAAATTGACCTCAGAATATTGCGACAGAAAATCAATGATGAATGATTGAAGTCTCTGCATTTATTACTGTGTCCATGATATAAATTTAATGTATTGTTTAAAAAAATTAAACGAGATATCATTCATATTAAGGCTTATGTAGTTAAATGAATTTAGAATTATATACACTGCAGACAAAGTCTTTGGCAAATTTTAGTATTCAATACAATGACCGTGGTACTAAGTTTTCAGCGTAATGAAATATATCAAGCCTCAAATTTCAGACTTCATCATTTATTTAACATAATTTAGTTTTAATACAAAGTATGAGTGATAAACGTGCCATTACTGAGCTCCATCGCGAGACCAATAACAGTACACGGAAATCTGCCAGACGGAAAACGGCCGAATCGGAAAACTGCCAGGTAATTTATGTTCTGTTTTACTTTTCTGAAATATTATTTGTTTTTAACTCATTCTAAGAACATTTTAATTAATAAAAAACGGCGTTAGCCCTTCGTTAAGGGATTAAGGGGACATTCATTTTTACAGTTATAAATAAAGTAGGATATATAGATATTGGATTACTTAATATTCAATGGGAAATAGTATTTCAACAAAGGTACTTTATTAAACACACAGTAAACCAAGCTTCAAAACACATAAAACAACCATAATTACCATTTTTACTGATTTGTTATGTCACGTACATTTTAAAAACAAGAATAAAATTTATAAATATCTATATAGGGATTTTATATGTTTATAAGATTTATAATTTATATGTCGAATATTATAAATTAAGTATATGATTAAATCACTTATATGTATGTTCAATATTTATTACATTTACAAATTTATCCTCCATATCATTAAAACATTCATTTTTACTACTTCCATTTATATGTAAAAAGCATCATTAATTAATTTAGGTAGGTAATAGCAGTTTGATAATCAGAGATGTTTGATTGCAAATTTTAAATATTTCTCAAACATCGATCGAATTTGTTTTATAATGAGTACAAGCGAATATTAAGCTTAAAGGCTTGTTCAATTCTCAAACACAAAAAGAACTAATTAGAGACTAAACGCGTTATGAAATGATAATGTAGAGATGTGTTGTGTAAACTGAGAAATTGTACTCTGTCCCTAATACAATTATTTCTTTGTTTCTTCTTTTAGTATTTTCTAAGAAAGGTTTTATTTTTTATTTTATATATTGTATTTAATTTTTTACTGCAATATTTATATAATAATAGATTTTATATACTTTTCTAATCAATTTGTATACATTTAACTATATTTTTGTTTTGTATACTAAGTAAAGATGAATGTTCCATTAACTCCTTTTAGGGTGCGGCTGTACTAACAAGTACACTCCTTGTTTTGATTTCCAATTTGAATAATATATATAAAAGAACAATTCATGCCTGGTCTTCATTTTGGGTGTAAATTATTCCCAGAAGTATATAAACGTTCCTATAATAAGTTTCTCTTATTTTATACCTTCAAACGAATATTTAATAATTGATTGAAAATTACTCCCTAGATGATATACGAGACAATCGGTATACATTCTTTTTCTTGCCCTCTTCGGACTGAAAATTAGCAAGTAGAAAGTGAAACGGCTATTTGAGGGCTTCGATTACAAAATCTCTAAAAGCGCATGATATTAAATCTAAGCAATCAAATCTCATGTCTTTTTCAGCAAAATGATAAAAAAATATGTTACTAAATACTAAAATTTATTTCTAGATTAATCATGTTATTATGATATGAGAAAAGTTATGAACTATCGGGATGACTCTTTGAATTGTATCGATTTCATATTATAAAATCATTCAAATCATTTTCACATTGCAAAAATTCAGAATTTACTCGGACTTTAGCCATTCGATAATACCTCCTGCAATTTGCTTTGTCGAACCTTTCTGAATTACAATGGGTCTCAAATATTGGAATTTTCTAATTGTTATGGCGCATCGAAGGTAAATACATATACATAATTTGTCCACAAAACTTCAAAACTTTGGATCCTAGAATCATAGATATTTTTTACTGCTTCTACAACGCGTAGCTGATCACGATTGTAAATTTTGTGCGTGTTGATGGTGGTGCCTACGGAAATCAGAGTGATGGAGGAGTGTTTAGAAACAGAGATCTCAATAAATTTCTGGAGAGTAACTTATTTGGTGTGAAAATATCCACTAGTTTTGAACTTGCCATGTCCATAACAAAGGCAGCAACTGTCCTTCACCAAATGTTGGTAATGAGGGAAGGTATTGGTAATCTGGCGGATCAAAGCACTCGCTCTATATGTCAGATTTATATCATTTTCAACCTGTTATTGACAAGAAAATCGTTATATCTGATGAGAGAAGCAATTCTATGCATCATAAAAATACTAGCTCTGCAGTGAGGAACAGTTCTCGAAACTCACCAATAATCATAATATTCTCAAAGATAAATTTGTATCACTTGAAGGAATTGTACCGTAGCAATCATTCATCTGACCATGTAGCCGTTATAAATTGGTCTGTGACTGAGGGGGCAAACACGCGCTGGCTGAAGCGTGAATATTACATCAATGTGAACTACCCGCTTTCAATCTTCCGCAAGCGCCAGCAATCTTGAGCACGCTTGCACTAGCCTACTTTTGGTCTGGCAACCCTTAGTGTGTGGCCAGACAGAAAGCGAGAAAGACGGCGCGAGCGTGCGCGTGAATATTTAGTACATGTAATTCCGTAGGGGTGGCCAGACTAAAAGCAGGCTAGAGCAAGCGTGCTCAAGATTGCTGGCGCTTGCAGAAGATTGAAAGCGGGTAGTTCACATTGATGTAATGTTCACGCTTTTGCCGGCGCGTGTATGCCACCTTAGTCACAGACCAATGTATAATAACGGCTACATGGGTCAGATGAATGATGGCCGCGGTACACTTCCTTCAAGTACATAATACAAATTAATCTTTGAGAATATTATGATTATAGGTTGAGTTTCGAGAACTGTTCCTCACTGTTGAGCTAGTGTTTGTACGATGAATCGAATTGTCTCTGTCATCAGCTACAACGATGTCCATGTCAATACCTTCCCTCATTACCAACATTTTGTGAAGGACAGTTGTTGCCCTTGTTATGGATATGGAAAGAAGCTAAAAACTAGAGGATAGTTTCACATCAAATAAGTTAATCTCCAGAAATTTATTGAGATCTCTGTTTCTAAACACTCCTCCATCTCTCTGATTTCCGTAGGGAACCACGATCAACATGAACAAAATTTACCATCTTGATCTACGCGTTGCAATATTATATTATAAATTGCAATATTTGGGACAAGTTGTAATTCAGAAATGTTCGACAAAGCGAATTACAGGAGATATTATCGAATGGCTAAAGTCAGAGTTAATTCTGAATTTTGCATATGAAAATGGTTTAAATGATTTTATTATATGAAATCAATACAATTCAAAGAGTCATCCTGATAGTTCATAACTTCTCTCATATCATAATAACATGATTAATCTAGAAATAAATTTTTTATATTTAGTAACATATTTTTTATCATTTTGTTGAAAATGCCATGAGATTTGATAGCTTATATTTAATTTTATACGCTTCTAGATATTTTTTAATCAAAACTCTCAAATAGCCGTTTAACTTTCTACTTGCTAATTTTCAGTCTGAAGAGGGCAAGAAAAAGAATGTACACAGTTTGTTTTGTTTCGAATATCAGCTATGTAGGTATTTTCAATAAATTATTAAATATTAGTTTGAAGGTATGAATAAGTGAAACTTATTATAGAAACGTTTATACACTTCTGGGAATAATTTACACCCTAAACAAAGGCCAGGCAAGAATTGTTTTTTTTATATTATTAAATCAAAGAGTGTACAATCCTTTCTTTCAGCGTCATATTAGTGTTTCAGACAATTGTTGTGCACAGAGTATTACAAATATATACTGAACACAATTGTATGCGGTTGCAGATTAATGATCCTAGACCTTTTTTCTATAATATTATGTAATAAACTCATTTTTCCCCCGAAGCCTGGGGAGGACCTTTAACTTTAATACTAAACGCACGCACCAACACGCTTTCTGTTTGGCCACCTTTTATCGTGAAATTGTTTTGGCCAGCGCCAAGCTTCTGCTCGCGCCATCTTTCTTGCTTTCTGTCTGGCTGCACCCGTACAGAATTACATGCATTTAATATTCACGCGCACGCTCGCGCCATCTTTGTCGCTTTCTGTCTGGCCGCACCCTAAGAGCGAACGTCGTTTTCTATAAATTAAAATGTTATTAAATTCAGTAAGTGACTGGAAGTTTTCCGCCTGACAGTTTTCCGCTCCGGCAGTTTTCCGCCTGGCAGTTTTCCGCCCGGCAGTTTTCAGCTTGGCAGTTTTCCGGACACCCTAATAACAAACTCATAGTGAAGCATTTGAAGCTCCAAAATTGACCGTTTACTATACTGCTAGGAATTTCCAAGAACTATAATTTTGTAAAGTATCGAAGATCTTCATCGAAGTAGAAGACTAAAAGTCATTAATTCTGTCAAATCCCAAGTCCGGTGCAATCCAAGCTGATCATGAGGAGAATGGCCTGTGACATGAATGAGAATGAGAAAACAATGAGAAAACATTATTAAGAGATATGCATTATCAGCATACTAATTACTGTTTCAGGATTGGTCGCACTAAAGGTTTAGCCATAAACGACACTTCTCATGATCTAATTTCTCAGCGCTATGCACTTAAATGTTTTATTTATTTCAGCACTATGCACTGAACTGTTTTATTTATCTCAGCGCTATGCACTGAAACGTTTTATTTATCTCAGCACTATGCACTGAAATGTTTTATTTATCTCAGCGCTATGCACTGAAATGTTTTATTTATCTCAGCACTATGCACTGAAATGTTTTATTTATCTCAGCGCTAGATGATGTGATTTTATTTTCTCAGGGCTAAGCGCTAAACTTTAGGAAGAAGATTTCCACCTTTTTGAAAAATAGAAGATGGATTGGTATATCTTTCCCAATATTTAGTATTGAAAATATTATCACAAAAAAATCTCTGTGAAAAAGTACTATGGGCTGTTTTGCACCACAAATTTTTGTACACGATTATTAAAACTAGGTAGGTACCATTCGCATACGCATACCTATATATTTTATTCATTCTATTACTGAACATATAATGTATACCTTCTTTTCATTTATATTTAATTTAACCCATTGTTTGTTTTACTATACAAAAATATATAGGCTATATTTAGGAGTAAATTCAATGAAAAAGTAACAAACAGTTTTTTTTAACAATATAATTCAAGGATTGATAGAAGTATTTATTGAAAACAAGAATAACATTATTATTTGCTCATAATAATTTTGAGATGATTTAATTAAGTTCAAATAATATACGTCATGTTAATAATACCGCTTATAAATGACTTTGACTATCCAATAATCCTTCAGTTTTAAATGACTTTGAACTTAACCTTTAACCCGTTCGCTCTAAATATCTAATTTACTGATTCCTGGATGATGAACAAAATTAAGGCAATTCGATTGGATTTTTTCTTGAGTTATAAATGACCTTGACCTTTGACCTGATCGCTATCAAAGTTTAACCAGACGGTAATCTGGACATTGACCAATCGTTCCATAAAATTTCATCCAATTTGGTTGAAAACTTTTTGAGTTATGTGAATAGCAATATGATAAATAAATAAATGCCGCTAAAAATATCCTTCCGCATCTGCGAAGGTTATTCACGAAAATTTATTGTCTCAAGTTTAATATTACAAATTTACTTCAAAAAGGTATTAACAATTGATAAAGGACTTCGTAATGAAAGACACGCGGAGTAACAATTTAAGTGATAATGGTTGAATGGAGGTCCTTGTCATGCTTCTTCTGCTAATCTGCGCTATCGATCGACCACGCTGCGCCATCTTTCTTGATTAAGTTAGCAGGTTTGAATGACATCGATAATTACAAAATATATAGTTTAATGTGGGCGTTAACATGACCCAACACGATATTAGCTAGACCTAATGCTTGTTCTTTAATTATAGCCTTATATACTCAACCTTTTATCACACAGGTAATTAACGTTCAATACTTAGAGTACTAAAGACTCTAAGTGCATTACAGTGACCAGAAGTGTTTTAGTGCTCATGGTAACGATGGTGGTTCAATCAAATATTAGGCTGTATTAATTAGAAAAGTTTAAACAATGTATAATAAAGGCTGTCTTTAACTAGGAGGCTATTTGCTTACACTGTCATCAACTATGAAGCTGGTAGATTTACCAGCTTCCTAGTTGACGACAGGGCTGTCATTATACTCTGAATTTACCATTTTATTTATTGAAATTACTGAAACACATGAACTTACCTTAGATGTTGGTCTAGCAGATTTTTTATCCATTAAATTTGTTCATAATGAAAAATTTATCGCAATACATTATAATGTTTTAATATTAGCCATTATAACTGACAAAAAAAAAGGTATAAATTTTTTCCCAATATTTCAGAATGACAAAAGTGTACCAAGATCCATACAATATCAATAGCTACACAAACTAATAGCTAGACAATCAATAGCTAGAAAAAACAATAGCTAGACAATCAATAGCTAGAAAAAACAATAGCTAGACAATCAATAGCTACACAAACAAATAGCTAATATTTAGTGAAACTTTCCGCCATGTTACCAGTGTTTGTTCTACTAATCACTCTGGTAGTGGGTACTTCAGGACATGGAGGGAATGCCTGGCTCAAAGGTAAGTCATAGAAAAAACATACTTAAAGGTTCCTTAATCTTACACCTTACATTTTTAAGTTAAAGTGCGGGGTTGCGAGAAAAATCTAACATTTGATAATAAAAATATTAAAAGAGTTTCAGCATATTTAATAGTGTAATATTCAGTACTCTATGTTCTTTGTTCATCAAAAAATGGATATTTTCAATATTTTAGAATACGCCATCTTGTGGTAACTAGATTAATTTTTTTTGAGTAATTTTTGCCACCTTATTGTAATCCCATTAATAAAACCTTACGTAACGAACATTTATATTGTTTCATTTTTTTCTTATATTTGCAGTGTCTAACTAACTACTTATATTCCGTAAATTCACAGTTCACGGAAAGAGGGCTTTAGCAAAGACTACTGTGAGTCTAGTAAAGTGTTCGAGTACTGCGATTTTATCTTGCATCTAATTATACCTGCTAATGTATTTTTTTACAAATGTAGAGTAAGATAAGACAAAATTCACGAGGTGAAACTCCAAATTACATAAATCACCACAAAATATGATCTCAGAAATAAAAAACTGACATATGAAAAAATAAACATACTAAAAACACCGTTATCAATCTTAGGTACTGATTTTAAAACGGACAAGACACCAATTGTAACACTGGAAGATAAATCCCTCCATAGATGTCACATACTCTGCTGGGAACAGCCACACTCTACTGCCTTCAACTACAACGGTAAGAGAAACGGAAAACTACACACTTGTAGTGTAAATTGATCGTGGAAGAATTTATCGCTTTGTAAATTTATCTTATGGGGAATTCATCGCATGGTATATTTATCGCATGGTAGATAATACAAATAATAGAAAGGACAGCAGTTTATGGAATAGTTATCTAGGTTCACAACATACCACATGCAAAAGAACAAAAGGATTTTGTTTAATATTTAGCAGCAAACACTAGTTACTGTTTACATTAATTGGTTTGCAATTATGTTTAATGTTATATTGTGAGAAACTAATAAAACTAAATACTTAAATTTCAAAACTACTTTTTTTGTTTATATAGAATAGGGTAGTTTCACTTCGAAAAAAAAAGTGGTTGAGTGTACTTTTATAGGAACATTATTGTAATAGTAAATATGGTATATTTTCAATTGGATGTGGAATTTGCGGTTAAGTTGTTGTTCAAACTACGAGTAGCCAGTCAAATACGTAATTTGAGAAATAATACAAATTGAAAGTGATGCAGTTTCCACATATTAAATATTTTTAAAATCTACATTCTATCATATAAATTCAATCAATAAAGTTAACTAACATCACATATTCGCACAAATAAGCTGCTCTAATCACGAAAAATAAAGTAAGGTTTACAATTATTAATTCACCATGCGATATATTTATCATGCGATGAAGTTACCATGCGATGCATTTACCAGCGAAGAATTCACTGCAGTGAATTCATTGACAGGAGTGAAACTAATGAACCAAATATAGAAGTGGATAGGCAGATCCCATTCTTCAGAATCCAAAACAAAATGTAACTACGTACAATTCCTCCGTTGTTTTCTACAACTGACTTGAAATGTTAAGGAGAGACTGAATTATTCAAATTTTAGTATAAGCATTATTAATATTTTTTAATTTATTCATTTAAAATTATTTCCTTGAAGGTCCCCTTCAAGCAAATATTTTTATTGCTTTATTCAACGAGACTAATGTTTCTCATCATTTTGCTGCAAACTGCATCGAATTTGGTAGCATATTTTAAATTTTATATGCTTTTAAAGATTTTTATAATCAAAACTCTACAAAACCTATTTTTACTTCCGACTTACTAATTTAAGAAATTTTCATCCTGAAGAAAAAGATTGTACACCATTTATTTTGATTGTCAACTAGGTATTAGGTTTAATAAATCCATTTAATATTCGTGTAAAGGTATAAAATTAAATGAACTTATAATAGAATCGTTTAATATACTTCAGGAAACAATTAATATCTAAAATAATTTAAATAAAGGCCGAAAACTCATGGTTTGTTTATGAAATTGAAATTTGTAATCAAAACAAAGAGTGCACAATCTTTTTCTTGAGCATCAGATTAGTGATTCGCTCAATTGTTGCTCACAGAGTATAAAAATTCTTTAAAAACGAATAATAAAATATATACTGAACCGAATGGTATGCGGATTGCAGAATAATGATCGTTGACCTTAGTTCTATAATATTATGTTATAAACTCATTTTTTTCACGGAGCCTGGAGAGGACCTTTAACAACAATTAAGTATGAATGTAGGGTTATCATTCAGACCATCAATTACAATTGAAAATACATGTAAATTCAGAGCAGTATGGCTCTTTAAGCTTATTACTTCCTGGCCATACTATATGGATATTTAATTTCATATTTAATTGAAGAACACAATAGAAAGGAAGACAAAATTGAGAAATTCAGATATACAGGGTAACAGAATGCGGAGAAAGTCTTCGTCCTAACTTTATTCTTAATTTACTTACTCCCGGCTCATTTTTTATTAAATATGTTTACTTTCTTGGATTATTGATGCGATATTTCTAAAAAAATTATTATTTGTTTGAAATGAGTAAGCGTGAAGCTATTATTTAACTAATCGCTCGAGAATTCCAATCTAGAGATGTAAATGTTATAAATCAACATTTTTTAATATACAGAACTTGGAACATCAGATTATCGTCTCAGAAGTGAACGAACCCAGACAACTCTTACCCCGACGAAAACGAATATTTTTAATCTCACCCCAAGCCCCAAACGAAGAATCAGAAAGATGTAGAAGGATAAAAATTTAAAAAAAAAGTTGTGAAAAATGTTCTCAAGCTTTCACCTTTCAAATTAAGCAACCGTCACCAGCTTCTACTTCGGTAATGGTATGGGCCTCAATCTTTGAAGGTTGCAGATTGTCTCTCATCAAAGAAATCACCAAAGTGAATATAAACGCGTACATCACGGATATTTTTTACCTCAGTCTTTGTTAAAATGAAGAGAAATCTCAAAAATTAGCCTTTATATAGGCTATTTGAAGAATAGTGTGAAACAGTATCCAGAAGTTATATGAGAGTCATTTTCCTACTCTCTTGGAAAATGGAGATGTGGCATCCTTCCACTCCCTTTTTGTATCCTATGGATTTCTGTGTTTCCCTATTTTTGTAGGAGGTATAACCCACAACAATTTTGACACCCTAAAGAAGACTTTTAAACCAGAATAGGACGATCTAAAAGATCCTCCCATTGTGATTGTTAATTTTTAATTTCATTCTATCAATTCTATTTTTTATTATTCTATAAATTCAATTTTTATAGAGTTTGAGACTTTCACCGCACATTGTTATTAACTGTTTTATTGTCAACTAAAAAATAATTGAGAAGATTTTTTTATTTTCCTCTTCATAAATCGAATGAACTGAAATTATATGACCGACTGCATGAATTTGAGTACAAAACTGAGTTCAAAATAAGGTAAACTTATTTAAATCGTTGAAATTTAAGTGGGTAAGAAAGTCACTCTCGTCGCCAAATATATGGTCCTTGCTGCTGCTTGTGACCATCTCTGACATAAGGGAACGTACCAATATTAGGACTGAGTTCAAAAGTGGATAAATCAGGAATTTCTGAAGGTGAAAATGGATCATTTCCTACCAATTTTCGAGTTCTGTGATGTTTCTCGAAAAGACAAGTTTTCCTGAAGTAACTATACAGTAGGCAACATTGTCCACTCTTGATACATATTTCCTTACAAGTAAATTAGGGATATCTTGTCAAAAAATGCCCTAATATTTAATTTTCTCTAGAGAATATTTTATCCATTTAACTAATTGAAAAAGAAGCCGTATTTTGACTAATAATAGGAATTCATTATCATATGAGCTATGAATTCTTAATGCACAACCGAATTATTTTCTGTATCAATTAATTTTGTTACTACTTTCAGAGGCTATCAGATCTTGTGAACTGCTGAAGATTTTCGATGAAACCGCTCTAACTCCTTCTCCTGGCTGGAAAACATACACTCTGAGTACTGTGAGTTTCAAAATTATTTTTTAACTTAATATATCACTACGGTGAATTATTCCAACCTATTCATAAAATATATCTCCTAAAATAACTAGTTTATTAATTTCCTTAACATCGTAATGTATTGATTGTATATTCAAAAGAAAAAATTAAATGGTACAATGGAGGGACAACATAATAAGCTCAGTCTTTATGAGGGAACTATCATCAGAAACATGGAAACTCAAGAAAGATATTACATAAGACTCAGAATACCAATCAAACGATAATGAATTTTTGTCACCGCTGCACTAAGACTGTGTGTATCTTTTCATTCTAATCTTAGTAACCTAGCCCTCAAAAATTTGCTCACTAACCTAGCCGCTGGTCCGTAGGCGCCAGTCATTACTAAAACTCTAATAAAATCTTAACTAATTGACATTTCGATATTTTTTCTTCATAAATTTTTTGACTTGATATTTACACAACTATTGGTAAACGCCAAAGAATCCATTTCATTAATTGTATGGGTGGGGCTTAAGACTGCGTACGGACCTTAGCGAGGTGCGCAGTCTCTTAGATTCAGTAAGCCGCTATAAGGGTCACAGGTGGGTCTAGGACATTTCTTCCGCATACATCTCGTCCACGGACATTTCATCCACAGACTTTTCGTCCACGGACATTTCGTCCATGGACAATTTGTCCACGAATTGCTTTATTTTGTATTTTGAAGTGCATATGGGATATATTTTATTTTTTACTATTACATTAATAGCCAGGTATATAATATTTTTATAGTGATTTTTAAATTTTAGCCGAACCATTTCATATAAACGCATGAAAAATGTTTATCTATCGATTACATTTATGAAATTAGATATGCTAAACGGGTTGATTGTATCACCTCCTGTAATATTTTGCATTAATTAATGATTTATGAGTATTATGGATTTGAACTTATAGGGTACTAAGAAGACTAAAAGTGGAAACGTTAGAATGAGAATAAAATAATTACAATAGAGGTAAATACTAATTACTTTGAATGCTTTTATTATGAGTCCGACAATATGGAACAGTCCGGAAACACGGACGTGTTTATGTTTATATAATTTAACATAATACTAAAAAGTACCAATATCTAGCTATATATTTATATCACATTTAATTAACAATCATATGTTTAGTAGTATATTATACATGTATGTATTTTATGTAGTCACTATTTTCTACTTTTATATTGCAGAATATTTTAATAATATATAATGATCAATATGTACACTGCACAATATACATAATTATAATACAAAATAAAGCATTTCATGCACGAATTGTCCGTGGATGAAATGTCCATGGACAACCCGGGCAAGAAGGTTTTATGCCTGGGATATTCCCTTAATATCTACAATATTCCCTCCTAATCTGCACTCACAGTTTGAAGAAGAAGGGATATTCCTGTAACAATAATATTGGATAGTATTCAAATTCTTATACGAGGGAATGTTCCAGGAATATTGGAGAGTTACAGTATTCGGTCAGATATCATCCTAGGATATTCAGGGAATATCATATTTCTATAGTATTCCATGCGAAACAAATTGGAATATTCTTGGAATATATATTTTTGATAGTATTCCATTCTGAATATCCCATAAATATTCCAAGAATTATCAAGCTAGTTACGTATAATAGTATTCCCAAAAATAAAACGAAGGAATATCCCTGGAACATTTGGGATCTACAGTATTCTTAGTGAAACAATGACGGAATGTAACAGGAATCGAATGAAAAATTTTACTTCCTGAAATACTTTTGAATATCCCTGGAACTATTTCAATATTTTTGATAAGGAATATATCCCATTGGGTAATATGAAGGAATATTTCTGGAAGATGGGAAATTTAAAGTATGTATTTCAAACAACAAAGGAATGTCAATTGAATCGAACGATGATTTTTTCTATTTCCTTAGAATTTGGTTGTCTAATTTGAAAACTAAGAAATGTGGGTTTGTAAGATGAACTGTATTAATTTAGATTTCATATGTTCTCTTCTAATTTTTATCATATATACAATTTTTAACGCTACTTGTAGTTTTAAAAGATAGCGCAAGAGTTGAGCTCTTCCACTATGTCTATGAGGTGTTAGATTTCCGTGTTTGGTATGTCCTTCCAGGTTCATCTTCCATTCATACAAAACTCTTTCACAGAGCTTTTCTGCATCCATGAGCATTGTCACTGACTTCTGATGAGACTTCTTCTAAAATTCACTTTCCTTTCTGGTTGCTTTTTCCAGTCTCTTGTATTTCAAAACGTCATCGATATGGCATTTTGTTCTTAAGCAGATATTAAACCACCAAGTGAATTAAAAATATCGATCTAAATGAATAGAGTTTCGGATGAGCAAATTAAATGCTGGCTCCCTATTAGAAATTATTAGTACCTACAAAAATTAATTATTTCGTTTTTATGAAATCCGAAACTAGTAAAAGTTGCGAATCAGGTACACAGAATAATTTTTATCCAATTTAGTTTTCGCCTTGCAGCAGTGCTGACTGCTGTTCAGACGTTATAGACGGGCTATAAGAGACAGTAGTTTAGTTAGTGTCAATTCAAGAAAAAAAGAGGTTGGTATTGTGATTGCAAATGCTTAACGAATGTACACCATTGTTTATATTTTATCAACAGCAGTTATCACTCAACTATTTTAAATTTTTGTTTAAAGTTAAATATTTATATTTGGTGATAACGGAATAAGAGTAGGGTCAAGTAGTTAAATTGCGGTACACTAACTAACTGCGGCCTCTAACCACATAAACATCATAGCTTCAAAACACACGTTAAAAACTTAGATTAACAACTAAGCTTCTTTTGATAGCTATGCAACATTTTAATGTTATTTCGGTTCAGAATGTTTTTAGACTCTCTGGAGAAGAACGCAATTAAAAATTGAAGTGCCGTAATATACCTGCGTGACCCTACTTACCCTAGCTATCTTTAACGTACTATTTCAGTTTGTAGGCCTATAACTATTCATATATATACTTAGTTTATACTTTGATTGTAAATGGATTCACTATGTTAATTTATATTATGAAATGTTTATTAATATTTAGCTATAACCTAGGTTAAACAATACACATTCTCTAGCCTCTGTAAGTGAAATATAAAATTTCATAAAATTATTTCTTCAGTGACCTGTTCTTTAACTGATTAGAGTTTAATAGTAAAATTGTAAAAGTGCCAATAATGATTTTCAGTGTTAAAAATATTCATAGTAGTAGCTTTTCTTCGTTCATTCTTGTTTTACTTATATTTGATTTTTTAAATTTTTTTACCCATATTGTTTCTCAAAAACATTTTCTTATCTAAATCTGTATTCCCTTTAAGATCTACTTTTTCCTCTTTTAAAATTTGAAAGAATAATTTCACTTAGGTTTTTATTTAATTTATGGATTAACTAATTGAATACAGGTTATTGATAAATGATGACTAATTATTTTATTTCTCCGTAGGTACTACTACCACAGTTTCTGGCAATATGGTTGGCTAAGAAGTTACAAATCTAGAGACATGTCCTATTCATTTCATTGTGTGTACTATATAGTATGAAGCGCTTGCTCTAAAACTATAGCTGCACTGACACCACTATATTCAATATGAAGGAATTTAAGATTAATGACAAAATTAATTGCTCGATTGAATAAATTTGCTCCTCATTAAGTAAAGAACCAAATACAAAAGACTTTGTACTATATAGTTGTCACACAGGAAAGTGGCACATGTAAGCTACGCTACCACCAATCGATTGTAGTGGTCAATAATTTTGCAAAAAGAGACGATAGCACTGTTGAGTGTTGACTGCATTAACAGATGGAAAAGGAAAATGAGAAGGTGATGGTGAATGAAACCTGTGAGCCTTTCTTAACTAAAAATTGAAAACTTTACAAGTGAAAAGTACAACCATAGCGCTATAGAATAAGTGAGAAATATCGAGTGAAAATTACTGACAGCTAATAGATTGAGCCTTTATAACATGTAAAAAAGTTACACATGAATTAATTTATGTTTAATTAATTTAAGCCCTTTCTAAATCATGTGCGATTTGATATTTTAATAAAATGATTGACGTATGTTTAGCTTCTTTCATTCCATACCAGTACAAAGGGGAAATTGTGAAAATACCTAGATTTAAATAATGTGTCCTGAAATTTAAGTTTTTATATTCGTAGATTTTTAAAACAAAGTTATTTGTTCACGGTACACTTCTTGGTGTGTAGCTATGTGACAATTGAGCTATGCACTCAAGTAATTAGTGTTACACGGCCACTCGTAGTCTAAGTTATTTAGTTTCATTTATTCCCTCCTTTGAATTGAATTCCATTGATATTCCTTCATCGTGGCCTCTTCTTCTGAATGTTTTATTCCATTGTTATTCCTTCAATATTTCTTCTTCCTTTGGATGACTTATTCCATGGGTAATCCCTAAATATTCCCTCTTCCCTTGGATGACTTACTCCATAGGTATTCCTCCAATATTCCCTCTTACTTTGGATGCCTCATTCCTTAGGTATTCCTTCAATATTCCCTCTTCCTTTAGTTGTCTTATTCCATAGGTATTCCTTCAATATTCCCTCTTACTTTGGATGTCTCATTCTATAGGTATTCCTTCAATATTCCCTCTTCCTTTAGTTGTCTTATTCCATAGGTATTCCTTCAATATTCCCTCTTACTTTGGATGCCTCATTCCATAGGTATTCCTTCAATATTCCCTCTTCCTTTAGTTGTCTTATTCCATAGGTTGATCTTCAATATTCCCTCTTAATTTGGATGTCTCATTCTATAGGTATTCCTTCAATATTCCCCCTTCCTTTAGTTGTTTTATTCCATAGGTATTCTTTCAATATTCCCTCTTACTTTGGATGTCTTATTCCATTGGCATTCCTTCATTATTCCATTGAACTTCGTTTCCTTGATTCCCTAGATTTTCCCTTGTGATTTATGGGACTATTCCATAAAAGTGTCAAAAAACTGCATTCCCTGAATATCAAAAAATGATCATCATGGAATATTCCTTGGGAATATTCCAAGAAGGTTTTGGGAATATCCATTTTTTGCGCGGGAAATGTCCGTGGACGAAATGTCCGTGCACGGTCACAGGTAACTGATTGTAGAGAGACACTCACCCTTATGTACTCAATGAATTCGTGCATCTCAGGACTTGAGAGTTCTGACATACTCCTTATTTATTTGAATAAATGCTCATAATATGAGTATATTATCATACATCGCCTTTGCTTTTGTCTAATCGTATGTAATTATGTGAAAAAAAGTAAAAGTCATGGAAAGACAGCTTCCAATTCGGTTTAAAATCTAATTATTCATTTACTTTCATGAGGCCGCCTGGACCAGCGGTTAATTTACTAGGGTTAACTTTTTCCCATTATTTTGGATATACTTGAATAGGGTGATTGCCCTTTAAACACAGGATTGTGCAACAATAATGCCGAAGCGGAGATAAGGTGTTTCGCTTACCTAACTTCTATTTGTTCAAGAAGAAAGCAGTAAAAGCAAATTTAAAATCACAGCAATAAATTCATATGTAATTGAAAGATGTTCTTATCTTAGTGATTTTTGGCTGAATGGATAAGCATTCTAAGAAAAGTTTCAGTTGAAGGTCTTATTAAGTATTATCAGTAGAGTTCATCATTTATAGACAACTGAGCTGTCCGTAAATTTGATATTCTACAATAAATGAACACTGTGGAATAAAGAAGGATAAAAAATTGTCAAACTAAATAAATTGTATTTATACAAAAGACATATTTTTTTGTCATATAAAGAGGGACTTCTCTTTCGTTTTGTTAGAATCAATATTTACATTTCATCGGCCAATATAAATATTTGTGTTAATTTTATTGTAACTCAGCCTCAGAAAATTTGGTCTCGTTTTATAATGATTGTATTAAAGAGCAATAATAGAAAATTGAAATTATAAATACTAAAATGTGTAGTGTCATCAACCGTTGTATTATTAGTAATTTTGACATGTGTATAATGATGCGTAAATTAGTAATTTTGACATGTTTTGCCACATATTTAACATAAGATTTGATCGAAAAAAACTCGGTTTCGAGTTTTGACCGGAAAATTTTCAGTTTGGTAACTTTCGGTCTGAGGTATAAAAAATACTTATCAGTTTAGATGTATCGGGGTGTGACGCCTCCCTAGCCCCCCTGTCAGGTCATTGATAAATCATGAACAAACTAGCGAATACCGCAAACTACATAACGGCCATTTATGTTGAGAGGCCATTTATAACTCAGTGACCGAATTTTGGAGACCGAAATTTCCGGCCACAAAAAGAAGATTACAACAATATTTTTAACAACAAATCACAACTTTTCTAAACAAAATAAAAGTCCATATATTTTGTATTGTATAAACATAATGTCCAAAATTTAGGATAGTCCGTTTGGTATGTCCATAACTAGGAGTCCTATACTGTAACTTTATTTTCCCATACTTATCAGAAAGAGAAAACTCCATGTGCAGAAGGAAGTGCTTTCATTCCTTTCGACCTCTTGACTGAAGTTCCGAACAGACCAACACGGGCCGGTGAAAAGCTCACACCTGACAAAAATAGGTTCATCTGCAGTACGAATACTTGGATAAATGCTAAGTACAGCCAAGGGAAAACTGGTAAGTGCAGACAGAGAGGACATGGTAAATGGAGACTGGTGAGTGAAGACTGGTAGGTGTAGTCTGGTAAGTGGTGACTGATGAGAGAAGACTGCGTTTTATGTACCCTTTCGTCAAATTTACTACTGCAACCGATACAAGTCTTTCAGATTTTAATAGGATTGTATATAAATCAGACAGATTGTGCATTAGGTATTTTAGTTTCAAATGATTTAGTAAATAATTTTACATTGATCATCAATTACACAGGGAATGAAAGAGGTAAAATAACCAGTTATTGTTTTATTGGCACAAATATGAAATACCCAATTATTGAGCAATAGAGAGCT
The DNA here is from genome assembly GCA_947561585.1 of Caprella mutica. NCBI lineage: Eukaryota > Metazoa > Arthropoda > Malacostraca > Amphipoda > Caprellidae > Caprella > Caprella mutica. The sequence goes on from CANNZV010001502.1 coordinate 22,003, forward strand.
TCTAGGAGAATGACCTAAAAGAGGGTAGAACACCATATATTGGGTTCGCACCATGTGAAAGTCAAACCTTTTCTACCCAGGGAAAAGTTTTAAGATATGGTACAACTCAGGTCTTAGGCCTAATTTAAAAAAAATTCACATTATATAGTTAGGCCTGTATAGTGTATATATTGAATATGCAAACATGTGCATATAGAAAAGTAAATCAGCGTAGAACCCCAGATGGTATTAACGGTCTTTTTAGAGTTTGGTAATTGTGAAACGAAACAGCATGTAATTAATTATCAAAATTGGACACCCCTGAGAAACAAATATTATTTAAGAGATAATAAATAACATGGATTTAATAATGTATTGGAATTATAATTCATAACACTGGTGAGTGAAGACTAAGTGGAGACTAGTGAGCTAAAGTTCACTAACACCATTAACCAGTCATATGACTTATTTTAATATTTCAGACTGCTCTTTCACTTTACACTTGAATACCGATATGTATGGAGGTGATGTTGTTGATACCCAAATGAAATATTGGGAAATTTTCTCGAAATGTGAAGAGGATCCAAATTGCTACTCCGTTCTCTGTGTATTTGAAGGTACCGTTACAATTAGTTTGTCAAACCTGTAGAAATAAACTTTAACTAAGTTCTACAGTGAATAATTGTCATAAATAGAGATAACTTTTTAAAGAGTAAATATTATAGGAACTAAATAGAATATTTATATGATATGGCAAGAATATATAATCGTTTTATACTGGTTGATGGTAACACTGGCCGATAATCATCGGAAAATAAGTGGAAATATAACAATAAAGTAGTTAAGCATTTATAAAAACCTCTCTTACAGGTCCAAATTCTGACACAGAGCGATGCCTGGCCAAAAGTACGTCTCCAATATACGATCCTGCCAATGCTATCATGACTTACCTGAAAGATGCTTTCTACTGGACCTACGATTGTGTTTAAAACATCAAGATACAGAAAAACACTAAAGGGAATACCTTTCTTCATTTTCAATTACAAAACAGACGACAATAAAAAGTAATTGGGACAGTCAATGACTGACAATAACGTTTTTGTGCTTAGCTCGAGAGTCGCTCACATCTAACTACACAAAATATATTTGCCACCTGTCCATGTAACTTATTTAATGTTTATTCCCATCCAAAGATAGACTATCAACCAACAAACACGGGTAAATTTAAACTATTAAGCAGATACCATAAGCTTTGGATCATTAAAACCACAAAGACAAAAAATTGTTAACAGGCAATTTTTCAGGAAACTACAATGTCACCTGTGATGCTCCATGCGTGAATAACAAGACAATACCTTATTTTTTAAATGAATGAAACTAATCTTATACCGAATAATTCAACAGCAATGTGTCTGTTCTTCTCCATTCCACTTCTCTTCATTTTTTTTTATCACGTGAGAATTTACGAGTCAGTTACCACTAACTATCACTGATGCTAAACTCAATTCCCATCATTTACTGTATTTCAGTCTCTGATGTAACCCTTACAGACAAAATTGACAGTGACAATATATGATAACAATTTCATCAGATTTATCATCAATGATATTATCAAAGTTCTTATGGTGAAAAGATTTCCTACACAAAAGCTAATTGAAAGCAATAGTATTATATTTGAAAGCAATAGTATTATATAATGGGATTTATTTTACAAAGAAAACGGATCTTGATAGCATATCTGTTGAGGAATGCATTAAAGGCTGGAAAATTGTTATAATATGTCTTTATCGTCAGGTGTATTTCCTGATAAATTTAAGACGGCTATACTGGTACCAATTCATAAAAAGAGTGACACTGCTATAATTTCTAATTACCGACCGATTTCATTATTGCCCTTGTTTGGTAAGAGAAGTGTGTCGCTAAAAGATTAAGTTCTATTCTGGATAAGTTTTCTATATTAACTAATGACCAGTTTGGTTTTGGAAAAGGATCATCAACAGTTGGTGCACTTCCCAACTACACGAGCCACCTGTATGATTGCCTTGAAAATAAAAAACATGCTATTATAATGTCTTCATTGATTTCAGTAAGGCTTTTGACGCGGTCAAACATGATATTTTGTTATCTAAGTTAGAAATGTATGGTATTAGAGGAGTCGCTCACAATTGGTTTAGGTCTTATCTGTCCAGACGCAGCCCGCGTGTTAAAGTTGGCTCATCTATTTCTGATGAGTCTACAGTTATTGGGTTCAATTTTGTATCTGCCAAATATACTTCCTAACCTAAAAGTAACTCTTTTCGAGGATGACACCACGATGACTGGCGCCCGGGCAGATATCCATGAATTGATTCAGGAGGTAAATACCGGTCTTGGTGCGTTCGTAACTTGGACTTTTGCTAATAGACTCCTGTTGATGCATCGAAGACAAATGTGATTCTTTTCTCGAATCGGTTAGATTTTCGTTCAATTGAGTCTAGGATTGTAATTGATGATGACGATATCAAGTTTTGTGAAAGCACTAAATTTTTGGGGTTGGAAGTTGACAGTAACCTGAAATTTGGTTGCCATTTTTGAATATTGCAACAAAATGATCAAAGATAGTTGGAATTATCCATAAATTGAGCCGGTATTTGCCTCAAAGTTCACTTATTAAACTATATTATAGTATTTTTTTATCCTCATTTACTGTATTGTAATCTGATTTGGGGTGGGACCTATGCCGTACATCTGGGCACAATTGAAATTCTACAAAAGAGAGTTTTGCGAATAATCACGGGCAGTGAATTCCTAGCTCACACAAATCCACTTTTTTCAATACTAAAATATTTAAAGTTGAAGATATCCATAGGTATTTACTGGATATTTAAATGTACAAGAATATTTCCTCATTTAACACTGCTGAGCATACTGATTTTACCCGCCAAGCAAACGAACCAATAATTAATTACCATAGGATTGCAGTATCCAGACAAAGCATTAGTTTTGCTGGCCCTCAATTATGGCAAAATTTACCAAACCATTTAAAAGTCTGCCCTTCTCTTAAAACATTAAAATCAGCACTTAGGAAAAATCTGGTTGGTCATTCATTGGGTGATTTTCAATGAACTATCTATTAATACTGTATATATTTTTTTCTTTCTTCTTCTTTATGTCGGTGATTTATTTTCATTTTGATTTTGATTTATTTTTGTTCTGTAATGAATTCTAAGTTTTGAATGTACAATTTTTTTTTATTATTGTTGATGTATTACTAATACTTGTGTATGTTTGTATGTGTCTAAGTACATTTTTTTCTTTTGTATTCATATTAATAAATTTATTAGTGACCGTAATTAAAGGTCCCTGCGTATTGCGGGAATTTATACATATATGGGCTAGATTGTGAACCTTACTATTTTTATGTGTTTTGTTCTTTCAATAAAATTGTATCATTTTATTAGATTTAAACGAGATGTCATTTTTATTTGGGTTTAGTTGTATAGTTGATCATTTTATTGAGATTGTATTAGAAATCTCTCTTGATTATTCTTACTCTGTGTGTGTACCAAATATATTGAATTGTTAGTTAACTTCAATTAAATCATAAGTATATGTGCTATATTTAAGAATACATTATTATGGAAAAAAAGGAATTCCAATTCATTATTCAAAGTAATTTTAAGATTAAAAATTTAATTTAGGTCCAAATAATAAATCATTTAAAAAGGACATAAGCATGTTGAAAAATGAATCATAATAAAATATAAGAATTTGTTGATTGATAGGGAAGGACCATACCAATAAGATACTTCACAATTTTAAGCCATCCTTTTTTTCACGCTGTTAAACCCTCCTTATACTTATAGTGAACACCATAATTTGAACCATTATAAATATAATCTCATCATTACGCTGAGAAAAATAAACAACTCCAACTGATGCACTCAGGTGTTTCGAGTTCACCCTATGGCTTTGTCTTTAAAGCGAGACACTTTAGTGCTTCAAACTATAGTTTGAGTTCGATGTACTTTAGTGTAGATGCACTAAGGTGCATTATTTCGATGGACTTTATTGTCTCAAAATTTCCTTTGCTAAAATGATGAGAAAATTTTTCTCGTCATTTTAAGCTAAGACACTTTAGTGCATCCAAACTACAGTTTGATGCACTAAAGTATCTCGCTTTAGAGACAAAGCCATAAGGTGAACTCGAAACACCTGAGTGCATCAGAATTTCTCTGAGTGTACCTTCCAACTAGTTTGAACCACGTGAAACTGAATTTGATCCAAGTGAAATATAGTTGGGTAAATTTAATTTCCTAGCATCAAATTCAATTTCACTTGAATATGTTCTCTTCTCAACGCAACCTGAGCCACTATAAAAATTAATAAATTATAGTCAAGATCAAATAAATAATAATCATTAAGAAATAGTAAATTATAGTACAGTTAGTTCGTATTCATTTACCTTTTTAAATTAATTGTAACTTTTCCTTTCTATTTTATTTTTTATCTGTTTTTTTGCAAAAGACGATAAGAGTAAGTTTCATTGTGTACCATATTCGACATTTGTCGATATTTACATTTGAAATAATAACTGTCCATTTTACCTGATTTATAAATAGATATTTTCAATGACTTATTCTGTATGAGTAAATGGTTTTATGTCCATTTGACGTTATTATCAATGAAGCTATAAATTTTAAGGGTACCGTCACCCTCAAATCTGATAAAAAATCTAATTATTTTTTTATTGCATAGAATGATTTCTTATAGTACCCCGGATAACGTGTTAAAAGAATCTAGAAGTGCTTCATAAACAGATAGACAAAGTTGGAAATTATACCTGTCAGTCTGTGAAAAGACCTGTCAGCACAGGTATTGAAGGTTTATTTGGATCTCACATCAAATGATCTGTTGACTAGATGCATTAAAAAGAGGACACAACACCCAAACAAGAGCCTCGACGCTAATTTATGGAACCAGAATCATTTGAGTTAGACAATTTTTTTCCAAAAAAAATCTGTAAATTTGCTCTCATGAAAAGTTCCTTTTTTTTAACTGCAAAAGGAATCAACTCACACAGTTTTTGAGCTAGAGACAAGGAGTTTGCTTCATAAATGAATTGCTCACAATGTTACAAACGGGATTTTTTCAAATATCTCAATGTATGAGGAAGTATAGTCAGATATATGAAAAAATTGATGTGTTTGAAAAAAAATTCTTTTACAACTTTTCCTAGACGAATTTGTAAAAACAGCTCAGTTACTTTGTGGACAACTAAATTCAGAACAAGATTAAATCATCATCATGTATCTAACTCAAAAATTAGATGAGTTGAAGCCTTTTGAAAGTAGCCCCTAATTATTATTATTTTTTTTTTGGGGGGGTCCTAAATAAAAAATACTCCATTTGAATAGTTGCATTAACCCTGAAAATTTCAAATTTGAAATTAATTAAAAATATTTATTGTATTTTAGGAAGACATTCCCCTTAAAACATGTTTTGAGAAATGATATATAATTTTCAAATAATTTATATTATTTGATCAATGAATTCGTTCACATTATTCACGTTAAATACATCATTTAAACTGATGATAACAAATTACTTTTAATTTCAATATGGTTCGGTAACAAAATAAGGGCACTGTCAAAGTAATAAAGTTGGGATTGACACCGCTCAAGAACTATTTTGAACATCACATGAATTTTAGAATGACGTATATTAACAACCAATTTCCGAGCACTAAGAGCACAATTAAGTATTGAAACTTGTATTTTCCGAATCCCAAATTGGCCGAAAATGGATTTGCCGAAATTCAGATTTGCCGAAGGACAAAATTTCCGAAAGACAAATTTATCGAAAATCAAATTTAATGTATTTAAAAATAACATTCTGTTGGACGTTGTAGTTCTCATCATTATATCATATGCATAAAAAAACACATTTCTTATATGAGTTTTACTTTACTATTGCTATAAAAATTTGTATTCTGCTAATTCGGTATCATTTTGCTTAATTCATATATCTAACTGTATATATTAAATATTAATATGAATATGGCATTACTAAAAAAGGGTTGATAGAAATCAATCTTTTCACCTGAGTTCAAATTTATTCATACAAGTGACACTATCGTTGAAGCTAGAGGTATATTGTGATGATAAAAACATATCTAATAGTTATGTTATTCATTACTAACAATTTTTTTTATATTTTAAACGCAATAAATGGAATAAATATTAATAATGTCAGCCACAAAAAACCTTTTGTATGGTGTACTATTAACAACTGAATAAAAAATATGCAGTAAACATGGAATATTCACAAAATGAATAAACACGGTAGAAACACACAATCTAAATAAACAACCAAACGCTCAAATGAAAGAAATGCATCATAATCCCGTAGCTGACTGACTGGATAAAGCTTGGACGTCTTTAATTAAAATAAGAAAAGACAAAGAATCACTTAGTGGTACAAAGATTAACACAATGATTAACGAAGAGTTAAATTAATTAAAGGATCGTATAATGTACTAAAGGTTATTATTTCGTTGTTTCGTTACTTTTCTGTAACTTTTGTGTAATTTTACATTCTGTTTTAAATAAGTCTTTCGATAAATTTGTCTTTCGGCGAATCTTCACTTCGGCGAATCCGTTTTCGACAAATTTGGATTCCGGCAAATTCGTATTCGGAGAATCTTGTTCGGTAAATTAAGGTTCGGCGAATTAGTTTTCGGAGAATTTGGTTTCTTGCAAATTCGTTTTCGGAAAAACTGCCGGATACCGGTAAAAACTTCATAACATTTGACTGCAAGGTTTACATAAAATGGCACAATATGAAAATTTTATTTCTTACATAATAACTTATAATTTGAAATAAAATGAAAACTAAATATTAAGTAATTTCATGCATAAATTATTTTGAATTCAGGTTTCATACACAATTGTTATTTTTTATAATGTTTGCTTTGTAAATACAACAACCAACATTAAAAATGAATAGAACAATTAATTGTTAATATAATATTCACTTTAAAATCATCTCAACAAAAGTACTGGGTTAATTTCATATTCATTCATGATTCTGGTTGTAATTTACTTCACTAATTGACATCAATATGAACTTAGCTGAACCTAATGATAATTCTATATTTCTATTTATATCAAAGCTTTCTGTATTCACCTTCTAATTACCTTTAATTTAAGTTCAGTTGATTAATTAAAGTAATAGATAGCTAGAGAATTTAAATCTATTTCATTGACTAGAAGTTTTTTATTATTAGCTGAGTTTATTGAAACCTGCATTTACATTCAGGTTATGACACGTGATGGTTGCGTTGTGCTAAACCTCTACATTTTGAAATAATAAATGAATAGAATTTGAATGAGAATATAAATATAGCATCTATTTCTCCTCGCACATTGTAATATGAAGATTAAATAAGTTTCCCTTGCACGTAAATCATTCCATATCCTAGTTATAAGTCCACCAGTGGCACAATATAATTATTATATAATATGAATACTAAAAAGATTTTTAGTTTATTTTTCATGTATCGTTTACTGAAGTTAAAAGGATGAAGCATTAATAATTTAAAAATCTTGGAAATGACCTTTAAAGGTACCTTGATTCCATATCTTAATTATAGGTGGGTATTGTACTTAAAAATTAGTACATCTTTACAGGCTGAACCAAAAAAAGTGTTGAACCCTTCTCCATCTACAGTTAAATTTTCATTAATGTTTATCCATTTTTGTGAATATGCCAACGACTTAATTGATGGGTGGTGCAAATGGTCAGAAAATGGACAATGAAGTAAGTGCAAACATTAAAAATATCTTTATTAGACAAAATCCCTATTAATAAAACAGAATTATTCTTAGAAAAAAAAAACTTTTTAGGTCCTAATTAGGAATCCTCTCAAGAATTCACTCAGTATTCTCGAAAAAATTTCACTCTGATAATCCTTTTCCTAATTTTTCAGCTAGTGAAGTTATATAATAGATGAAATAAAAATCCAGTAGGAATAGTACTGTTCAATAAACTTTGGACTATCGCCAGCAGAACTGCGGTTAAGACTGACAATATATTTCTTGCTTCATGGCGGGACTTTTTGTCACCGAGATAAATGAACACAACTTCCTTTTAATGCATTTTGCAATAGAAACTTGATAAAAAAATGAACAAAGTTCCATGAGAATGAACGATGAGATCAAAGTTTGATAAGTAATATGAATATGGAATTCTAGTATATATTAATGATATCAAGTTCAGGTGATAGAAATGTATATTATCTAGTGAAATTAAAGATGCCCATACACTTTCATGAGATATTAGTCAAGCAAAATTTCAGTTAAATAGGTCAAATTGTGAAAACAAATATATACATAAATAGTTTGAAACTATTTCCGAATGATCAAATTATCGAAAGATCCAAAAAATCACAATTCTCATCTAACAGCTAGTCAAACTGTCCACCATGTTACCAGTGTTTGTTCTACTAATCACTCTGGTAGTGGGTACTTCAGGACATGGAGGGAATGCCTGGCTCAAAGGTAAGTCATAGAAAAAACATACTTCAAGTTTCATTCATATTACACCTGATTTTGTTGTTAAAGGGATTAGATTAAAACATTTGATAATATAGATTTTAATGCAATCAGCATATTTAATATATAATATATATTATATTGGTTCATCATCTTACTTGTGGCAAGTAGATGATATTTTTTGCGAGTCATAGTCGCCACCTAATTGTTGTATTGTATACATAGATATTTGTGTGTAATATTCATAACTGTAAATCTGTAAATAGTTTATCAATTAGTATAGTGTATGTACATCTCAAATTAAATTTTGAGATACGTGTAATTCTGTATAGTTACTTAATAGTACAATAATTCAAGATGATTTATTCACTTACAAAAAATTCATGGCATATATAAATAACTTAAATTATTCGATCATAACATTCGTTCAAATAAGATACTTAAAAATATATCATTTACACCTGTGATAACAAATTCTTTTAATTACCTTAGCAAAAATCTAATATTATTTATTTATTTGCAATCTTGTTATTCACATAACTCAAAAACAGTTCAACCTTTTGCCTGAAATTTAGTCTGACAATTAGTCGTTATCCAGGAATAATTTGATTAGATTTTGGGAGCGATCAGGACAAAGGTCAAGGTCATTTATAACGAAAAAAGTATTCGATGTAGTACAGTGGGGGGTTAAATTGCTCGAAAACAATTGCTCGAAAGACAATTGCTCGAATTATCAAATTGCTCGAATGAACAAAATTGCACAGTTTTCGATTTTATAAAATTCAGTTATCCATGAAGTGGAGCTGCACCTAACAATCCTTGTTTCTTTTTAGTAATTGATCATTAATCATTCTATAAATGATTTTAATTATTACACATTCTGCATAATCTTTTTTTAGACCGTTTGTGTTATCACGTATGTAACATGTGAATTGAAATCATGTGGTGAATCACTACTATTCATGTTTTTTTTATCCTAAAACCAGAAAATTTATTTATTACTAGCCTATCTGTATGTGGCACCTCAATAGGTGAAATAAATCAAAGTTATGGCAGAGTTTTAATAAATCTACAAAAATTTTCGGGTTTTATGATAAGAAAACATGAATAGTAGTGATTCACCACATGATTCCAATATACATGTTTCATACGAGATGACACAAACGGTCAAAAAAAAAAAGATTATGCAGAATGAGTAAAAATTAAAAACATTTATAGAATGATTAATGATCAATTACTTAAAAGAAACAAGGATTGTTAGGTGCAGCTCCACTTCATGAAAAAATGACTTTTATATAATCGAAAACTGTGCAATTTTATAATTCGAGCAATTTTGTTCATTCGAGCAAATTATTGTTCGTTCGAGTAACGGTAAATTTGTCCTCGGAAAATTCGTGCACTGAAAATTCGTCTTCGGAAAATTCGTACACGGAAAATTCGTCCATTAAACGCAAAATGATTAATTTATATATATGGAACAAAATGTTATGATAAATAATTTGATATAAAGTAAAGTTTAATGTATGTTAGTTGTAGTATACAGTTAATGTAGTTTGTTGTTTCTATTAGGTTTGTTGTACTGCACAATTAATGATTGTTTAAAGAAACATCAATCTTTATCGGTATGTAATAATTTTATTAATCTAATTTAAGAAAAAAATGTTTAGAGCCTTATTTATCGTAACATCTGAAGTTGTTGTTGACGTTAATGAAAATTTATACGAGGATGCAAATTGAGTATTTTAACTACTTTGAAGCTAGGTACATTGGAACAAAACGGGGAAGACGAAACCAAAGCGAAAACCCGTTATATCTAGTTTGATTTTGGAATGTTCAAGAAAAAGCATCCTAATATTTGAAAATTATTCGTGTTAAAATGAAGTAAGAAGAATTAAGCCAAACTAAAAGAAATCAAACGAAGACAAGTGACAAACAGCACAAAAGGCCAAAATATTGAGACATTGACGAACAAATATAAAGCTAGTATTGCAATGCACTCCGAATGAAACAGATCAAATTTTTTGACAACAGTTACTGTTGCCTATGTTTTGCATTGCTGAAGAAGTCCAGTTATTCAATTTAAATATTTGAATAAGTTATTTCTTTCATTTTTTAATTATAGATAACATAATAATTATATTAGCAATATAGAATGAATTTTTCATCAACAGTTATAACTGCTGAATATATGAGTTATTTTCATCTAACCAGATTTCATGTGACTGCCATTATATTTTAAATATATTGTTAATATTCAATAATATGTAGCTCTCTCTCTATTCTTAATTTAAGAAAACGGACTAGTTTTCCGTGAACGAATTTTCCGTAATGAATGTTTCGTGGACAAATTTTCCTAGCACTGAAAGGAGCATACGTGAACGCACACTGTTTGCAGCGGGTCTAGGCTGATTTTCCGCAACCAAATTTGCCGAGAACTAATTTGCCGAAACGGATTTCCCGAATACATTTTTTTCCGAATCCCAAATTGGCCGAAAACGTATTTGCCGAAATACGGATTTGCCGAAGGACAAATTTTCCGAAAGACGAATTTGTCGAAAATCAAATTTAATGTATTTAAAAATAACATTCTGTTGGACTTTGTAGTTATCATCATTATATCTTATTCATATAAAAACACATTTCTTATATGAGTTTGACATTACTATTGCTATATAAATTTGTATTCCGCGAATTCGGTATCATTTTGCTAAATTCATATATCCAACTGTAAATATTAAATAATAATATGTATATGGCATTACTAAAAAAGGGTTGATAGAAATCAATGTTTTTACCTGAAACAAATATATTCATGCAAGTAACACTATCGTTGAAGCTAGAGGCATATTGTGAAGATATTAACATATCTAATAGTTATGTTATTCATTACTAACAATTTTATATTTTGAACGCAATAAATGGAATAAATATTAATAATGTCGGCCACAAAACACCTTCTGTAAGGTATACTATTAACAACCGAATGAAGTAAACATGGAATATTCACAAAAATGAATAAACACGCTAGAAAGTTAGAAACACACAATCTAAAAACAACCAAACGCTCAAATGAAAGAAATGCAACATATGCTCCCATAGCTGAGTAACTGATTCTGACTGAATAAACCTCTTTAAAATAATAACACAATGATTAACGATGAGATAAATGAATTAAAGGATCATTTAACTAAGGATTATGATTTCGTTGTTTCGTTACTTTTCTGTAACTATTGTGTATTTTTACATTCTGTTTTAATTAAGTCTTTCGGTGAATTTGTCTTTCGGAAAATTTGGCGAATCTTCACTTCGGCAAATCCGTTTTCGACAAATTTGGGTTTCGGCAAATTTGTATTCGGAGAATCCGGTTCGGTAAATTAAGGTTCGGCGAATTAGTTTTCATAGAATTTGGTTTCGTAAAATTCGTTTTCGGAAAAACCGCCGCATACCGTTTGCAGCAATGTTTCTATACACAGAAGCTTGTAAGAAAGAATCGTGAGCTTATATTATCATTACATCGCTTCTAATCTTTCAAAACATAATATGACGTTCGATACCGTATTATACATGTTCAGTAAAGGGGATGTTCTTTACGGACCATAATGAGCAACCTAACGGTTTCTGTGATACTAGGAACTTCTTCGAGATTCATTTGAACAGCCCAATGCCAGTAATTACAACGGACTTTTATAGTGGCAGTGAAAACCAAGCTCTGATGAACTGCTAAGCCCTCCTTACCTGTGAAACGACTGGCGACTTCTGGTGAGATTCCTCCATTCAGGTCCTAATCCACTATATAAAATTACCTTTCAGTGTTCACTAATGAACTATACTTTTTAATATATCCCAAAGTACTACATAAGTACTTAAGTACTTAAACTAATATATGCTTATCTATAATTACGCTTTTTTCCCCTTAATTACTAATATCTAATTACTAAATACTTAATTACCAAATTCATAACTACAAAATCCCTAATTACTAAATTCCTAATTAGTAAGTCCCTAATTACGATTTGATTCCCTAATGGTTATTACTATAAAAAAACACACCAGTTTATTTCCTCTATTGATTTCATTTACGTTCGTATTCTAAATAATTGCATACACTTTTCAATTACAAATTTTCTCAATTTATCAATGGACCTAGCATATACTATATTTTCATTTCATTACAGGCTATGGTAATTGCGTGGCTGCACCGCAAGCCTTCTTCACTGAACCCCGTGCTGGCAAAATAAAATTCTTCACAAAAATAATCGAACCTATAGCCATTGAAAACTCACTCAGTTACTGTGGATGTGAATAGAATCAATATAGATTATAGAATCAATATATATATATATATATATAGTTTGAATGATGTTAGGACAATTTTTTGCCGGACAATTCGTCCCCGGAAAATTCGTATCCGGACAATTTGTCGTTGATTGAAAATAAAAGAGAAATTATTTTATTACAATTATAATTTTTTTTAAATTACAAATGAAACTAGTAAATATAAAATTATATTTCCATTGTAATATATTTTTACTGTGCTGGTCATGTTCGCAAATAATATTAAAGAAAATATATTAAAATTTCAGCAAAAAGACAATATTCAAAATGCTTATGTCGCCAGTATAGAAAAAACAAACGATTACCCAACATTGCTATATTATAGCAAAGAAAATGTTAAATTTCATGTATAAAATCACTGAAACAAGACTAAACTGTAACACAATGGTAACCGTTCTCTTTGTTGGCAGTAAAAACAATTGATTCATTATTGCAACGTCAATTCGAAAAAAGTTAGACAATTATATTAAAGATTGGCAAACTGTAGGCATCAATAAAATATTTCAGATTTGAGATATGAAAAGTAAAGAAATTTAGTCAAAAATTTGCAATGTGAGCGACAGCCTTCAATAAAGATATTTTATTATTTGCATCGTAATAGCTACTAATCCCATTTACCTACTAATCACATTTAAGGTATGCTTATTCTCATCCCTGCATTTTCTTTTTTGATGGGTATTATAGCACCTGGAGAACGTTGTTGAAATTTCGCATTAGCTCGGTTTTCTTCACTATTTAAATTTAATTGAAGCATCATTGAAAACGCACATATTTGCATGAATTCTACGTTGCAAAGAACCATTCAATGACGAGATGAAAAGATAGTACTGTCCTTTCCAATAAAAATATTATTATAAAAAATAATATAATTATTTATAAGGTAATTTCATTTACAAGCGCATTATACCAACCACATATTTTGCTGAATAAAAAGTTAGCTTCCTTCAAATGAATGCACTTCCACCTATAATAATTATATTATAATTTATATCAATTTTATTTTATCGGTGACGAAATGTCCAGGTGACGAATTGTAATACTGCGTATCAATTTCAGTCTTGTTTATGAATAATATATCATATAAATATTTTACAAATTACAAAGTAATGAAAGTAAATACACCAATCAGCAGTTACAAATAAATAATACAACGTAAGGTTAATATAAAAAAAAACACAACAAAATTCTAGGTTTATTTGATTACAGTTCATGAATCAAGTTGTAATTTATTGGTCATTGACATCAATATGAAATTAGATGAACTTAATGGTAGTTCTCTATTATATAAAATTTTATGAATTTACTTTTTTGTCACTCAGGTAATTGAAATCCAGTTGATTTATTGAATTAATAGATTTTATAAATGTATTCCAGTGACCAGAAATGTACAATCGCTCAGTTTATTTTAAATTTCGCATTTACATTCAGGTTGTGGTACTTTGTGGTTTTGTATTGCTAATCCACTACATTTTGTAATGCTAATCCACTACATTTTGTAATGCTAATCCACTACATTTTGTAATGCTAATCCACTACATTTTATAATGCTAATCCACTACATTTTATAATGCTAATCCACTACATTTTATAATGCTAATCCACTACATATTGTAATGCTAATCCACTACATTTTATAACAACAAATGAATAGAATTTGAATGAGATTATAGCTATTATAGCATCTATTTCTCTTCACACTTTGTAATACGAGAATAAGATAAGTTTCCCTTGTGCGTAAATAATAATGATTATTATTTTCTTAAGTTTGTTTTCTATATATAGTCTACTGACGTCATGATAGTCCATATATAATAAAAGAAATGTATTTTCCCGTATAAAATAATTCGAGCGTTTAAAAGTTAAGACACCAACAATAATTGAAAAAGGACTTCGTAGTAGAGGACAAACGGAGGATCAAGTTAGAATGGTTGTAGTAATATTATTTTATTGTAAAGGTAATTGGGTAATAATTATCTTTACAATCCTTCAATTTATATAATATTAATAATTTCCGATGATCTACAAATTTAACTATAAGCTATATGAAATATTATTATTTAAAATCCATGCATTATGGTCAAAATGTGGATAAGAGAGAAAATTAAAGATTTCTAATAATTCATCGGGAAATTTTTGAATTTATACATTTAACATAATGCTGGTTTGGATAAAACATATACGGTTCGAAAAGTGTAAAAGAGTAAATAATAAACAATATAGCATTATTATCTTCTCTTAACATGAACAACAACACTAGCAAGATGTATAATTAGGGAAAAACTGAGGATTAACTTGAAGAATCACAACAGATAATGGGTAAAATGGACAACAGCATCCATCATTCTTCACACTGAACAAAGAGTGTGCAATCTTTTTCTTAAGCGTCATATTAGTGTTTCCTACTATCATTTAACATCGAATATAAAAAATACATTGAAAAAATATTATATATACAGGGTCGTGCAGCTAAATTGGGACTAACTTTAACAGCACATATCTTCCGTAATTTCTAACCTATGACTAAATTCTTTTTTACAGACAATCTCTAAGCCCTCTGCTATAATATTTTAGATTATGATCTAGTATATTTCGCTAAAATATGGCGGAATTAAAGCGAAGAACGACCATATATGAAATGAGACGCGCCGGGAACTCTGTTTCAGACATTATTAAGAGCACTGGCTATGCGAAATCGACTGTTTATCGAGTTGTTGCTGCTTTTGATACCGAGGGTAAGGTTCAGTGAAGTCGACACAGTGCCCGCAGTGATCAAAAGAGAACCAAAACATTCCTTGCTGGGCTGAAAAGGACGTTGAAGTCAGACCCAAGCCAGCCAATGTCAAAACTAGCACAAAAAGGCAGCGTGAGTCGTAGCACCATCAGCAGGGCAGTCAAGGAAGACCTTGGTATGAAGTTATACGTAAGGAGAGTCCGTAACCTCCTAACTACCCGCTCCAGAGCCCTCAGAGCTGAAAGATGCTCAAAGATTCTGAACCATCTGAAACACCAAGGAGGACATGTCCGCGTTTTTGTTGACGAGAAAAAATTCGTTGTTGATGAGGTTGCAAATCGCCAAAACACTCGGGTAGTTGCCTCCTCCTGTGATGCTGAGCAAAAAATCCCGCTTCTGTGAAGGTTTTTGCAGCCGTCGCAAGTGATGGTAAGGTGATGCCTCCTCATTTCATCGATGCGGGTCTTAAAATCAACACAGCGAAGTACTTGAAAATTCTGAAAGATGTTTTGATGCCGTGGATACGTAGGAACTACGACCCCTTCAAAGTGATGCTCGTTCTAGACTCTGCGCCCGCGCATGGAGCAAAGAAAGTTCAGGATTTCCTGAAGAAGAATGTTCCTTTGATGGTCCCGAAGGATATTTGGCCCAGCAGCTCCTCAGATCAGAATGTTTGTGACTATTGGCTGTTTGGCGTCATTCGTCGGGCATTTCGTAATCTTGACCCCGAGGATGTAAAAAGAAGTTGTTCACGGTTTCGCTCGATAATCTCCCAAATTATTGACGCAAAATTTATGTTAGTCCCAATTTAGCTGCACGACCCTGTAAATACTTGTAGAATCAAATTCTATGTAGTTTTCAGATCAATTAAATATTGGTTCTAGGTAAATTGCTCGAAAACAATTGCTCGAATTATCAAATTGTTCGAATGAACAAAATTGTTCGAATGAACAAAATTGTTCGAATTATAAAATTGCACAGTTTTCAATTTTATAAAAGTCAGTTATTCATGAAGTGGAGCTGCACCTAACAATCCTTGTTTCTTTTTAGTAGCTGATCATTAATCAATCTATAAATGATATTAATTATTACTCATTCTGCATAATCTTTTTTTTTTTGGACCGTTTGTGTTATCTCGTATGTAACATGTAAATTGGAATCATGTGGTGAATCACTACTATTCATGTTTTTTTATCATAAAACCCGAATAAATTTGTAGATTTAATAAAACTCTGCCATAACTTTGAGTTATTTCACCTATTGAGGTACCACATACAGATCGGCTAGTAATAAATAAATTTTCGGGTTTTATGATAAAAAAACATGAATAGTAGTGATTCACCTCATGATTCCAATTCACATGTTACATACGAGATGACACAAACGGTCAAAAAAAAAAAGATTATGCAGAATGAGTAATAATTAAAATCATTTATAGAATGATTAATGATCAGTTACTAAAAAGAAACCAGGATTGTTAGGTGCAGCTCCACTTCATGAATAACTGACTTTCATAAAATCGATAACTGTGCAATTTTATAATTCTAGCAATTTTGTTCATTCGAGCAATTATTGTTCATTCGAACAAATTATTATTCGTTCGAGCAATTGTTTTTCGAGCAATTGTTCATTCGAGCAATTGTTTTTCGAGCAATTGTTCATTCGAGCAATTGTTTTTCGAGCAATTGTTTTCGAGCAATTGTTTTCGAGCAATTTACCAGCTACCTTAAATATTATTGTGTAATAGAGTCATTTTTTCAGGATCTGCAGACGACCTTTAAAACTGCCTAAAGATTCCACATCTTCATATTTAAATTAGAAGTAAGTTTTGTACCAAAAAATGAGTATATCTCGATCGAATTATGAATATTTTCAATAATTTTCTAAGACACATATATATACAAACATGAAATTTCAACCACATTTTTAAAGGAACATAAAATATCTTAGAATAATTTACAGTACAAAAAATATAACCTAATATCTAAGTTTTTAGCAGATAACAACGAATTAAAAGTGCTATTAAAATAACAAAGAGTATGAAATAAATGACCAAAATAATAATTATTACTAAGAATTTATTTCAATTAGTTTTATAATATGCATTGTTTTAAAATAGTTGTATATTACAATAGGTCTTCAACCAATCAGTTCTTAAAAAATTCTGGTTGGCATATCAGTATCTATAAAAACAACTAAATATCCACTTTTCAAAAACTTTGAGTGTCCGAGTTTTGTGATGTTAATTCCCCTACCAAATTTTTCAGTTACTTCAGGTTCTGAAGTTATGTATTAGTTATATAGAAAATTCAGTAGAAATAAACTTTGGACTATCAGGAAAGAAATATTGTTAAAACTGAAGTCGTTAATTAATCTTCCTTTATATTGGTACTTTTTGTCACTTTGGTAAATAAACAATACTTCCTTCAGGTGAATTTGACGACACAACCTGGATAAAAGAATGAACAAAGTTCATTTACAATGAACGATGGAATCAAAGTTTTTGGTGTAAATTTTACTACCATCTAAAAACTCAATAATACATGACGATGTAATTCATAACAGCCATGAACTGACTGTTCATAGAAATTAGTACAAACGAATTTCACAACTGAAAATTGAAAAAAATCATTTATCTACCAAACTATCAAAAGAAATAGCTAACAAAAAAAAAAGAATATTCTCCTAATATTTCAGATTGATAAACGTATCAAAAAATCCAAAAAACACCCATTCTCATCTAACAACTAGTCAAACTCTCCACCATGTTACCAGTGTTTGTTCTACTAGTCACTCTGGTAGTGGGTACTTCAGGACATGGAGGGAATGCCTGGCTCAAAGGTAAGGAAAAAAAACTGAATTCAGGGTTCTTCAATGTTTCACTTTAAATTATTTAAAACGACAAAAGAAAATCTAGGTAATGCTAAATTTCAACAACATCCTTGAGGTGCTGAAATAAATCAAAAATTGAAATACAGGGATACTAATAAACAATTAAACATATCTTAAATGTGATCAGCAATTACGATACAACAGTAATTATAAAATGTCTTTTTTGAAGACAGTTGCTATAACAATGTATAATTTAAATTTTTTTATTAATATTCATATCTCAAATCTGAAATATTGTTGCATAGAATTTGTAAATTTTTATCATGATTTGTTACTATTTCTTTAAATTGATAAGGCAATAATGAAACCATTTTTTGTATTGCCAAAAAAGAAAACTGTCAACATTAAGTTTCAGTTTAGTCTTTTCTTCAGTGATTTTACAATATAATATGAAATGTAACATTTTATCTGTTATAATATAGCAATGATAGTTGAGAGTTTATCTTTCTATCATGTCATAACTCACACGTACATGAGCACTTGAAATATTATCTTTTTATTTAAATAACTTTTTATTTTATTTTTGCGATCATGATCATTGACCACCTCAGTAAAAATAACATTATAACAACAAATAAATTTTATATATACTTGTTTTTATCTGTAAGTTTCAATAAGTTGAATTATTATAAATTAAATCTCCTTTATTTTCAATCAGCGACGAAACGTCCGGCGATGATTTGTCCAGGTGACGAATTGTCCAGCGACGAATTGTCCCATGTTGAATTGTCCGGGGACGAATTGTCCGGCAAAGAATTGCCCTAATGCCGGTTCAATCTTAGCTACATTATAGTGATTCTTTAACTGTGGGTAAATTACACTAAGCAGGGTGTACTTAAAATATTTGATAATTATAAAGTAACGGAGTAATTGTAGATTTATTTATTTTCAGTTAGCTGGTTACGCTAATTACTTTGCTGCAATATATTCAGTCCATATTTTATTGAAGTATAGCCTCTTAGTATTATATATTATTATATATTACATACACACTGATAAAATTAAACAACTCAAACGGGTGCACCCAGGTGTTTCGAGATTACTTTATAGGTTTGTCTCCAAAACGAGATGCACTTAGGTGTTTGAAGAGCTTGAAAGTGCTTTAGTCCGATGCACTTTAGTGTCTCAGCTGTTAAAATGATGTTAAATGATGTCTGTTAAAATGATGGGGAACTTACTCTCGTTATTATAGCAAATTTGAGACACTAAAGTTCATCGAACCGAGGCACTTCCAAAACACTTTTGAGTTCATCAAAACTGTAGTTTGATGCACTTATGTGTTTCGCTTTGGAGACAAACCTATAGAGTACATGCAGACCTCGCTTTAAGTACAACTCACTTTAGTAAAAGTGGTCCTTATTTCGAGTCATGATTCGAAATAAGAACCGTTCATAAACATAGAAAATGGAGACAATTTTCTGTGATTATTTCACGGTAACTAAAAAAATATCAAAATTATAATCCTGATGAGGTTATTAGAAGCAATTGGTTCAGAAATTCAACATGTCCCATTTTAGGATAAGTTCCGTATTATCGCACGGTTCCATATTTTCGAACACGTAAAAATCTTTTTTATAATATTCATTATTTAACTTTTATTTCAATTGGTATCATAAAAGTTAAATAATAATTATAATATTTTCTCTTCTGACGTGTCCGAAATTGTAGAACATACCAATAGCTTGGAATTTAGTACACTACTTCCAAAAATATTTCATAGAGCATAAAATTGTTGTTTGTTAAATGTAGCACAATAACTATAGAAGTCTAAGTATCTATTAATTACTCAACTATACTGAGTGAGAGTTTAGCTATGGGTGGATTTTAAAACATTTAATAAATGCACGACTTAAAACTTTTTCATTACAGTCACAAACAATGAAAGACTGTATATTATTAATAATATGCTCATATACGATTTACTCTAATAATACATTATTCTTTCTATAACTCATAGAAAATGAGGTCTAAATCAAGGAGTGACAATTATAAATTTTTTGTTACTATTATTCGCTTTAGTTACCGTTTGGTAACTAAACTAAGTCGTGATTTGGTAACTAAAGCGAGGGATGCCTGCAAACTTTCAACACCTTGGTACATCATAATTCTCTGAGTGCATTAACAGTATTATTTCCCATTTCATAGTTTAGGGTAGTGATATTATTTAAGAGGGTAACGTTATCGGATGGAGTAAATCATACATCTGATAGGTAGTTAAATTGTATGAATTTAGAGAAGTTTTATTGATAGTTTTAATCACAAAGGCCTATTTTTAAAGAATGAATGTGGTTAGCAATTGCTTGGTAGGTTAATATAAAATTTTAATATGTTGGTATCGAATTAAAGACAAATAATAGATGAACAAAAGAGAATTATATAATAAAATATATGATAGAATAGAAACATGGTATTCAACATACGACAGTTAGACTTGAAATTCATTTTGATCCATATTTTCACCGCCAATTCCTGACGATGTATAGAAATCTTTCTATTCGAAAGCTTAAGACAAAAAATAGCTTCAATGCTGAGTTTAATAACTCTCTCGATAAAAGAGAGATAAAATATGGAAGCGTAAACATACTAAATGTTCGATCAATGATAGTGCTATATTTTCAGTAACCATCTTTTCCACCATACCTTAGGTACTGACGTTAAAACGGACAAGACTCCGATTGTAACACTGGAAGATAAATCCCTCCACGCATGTCACTTACTCTGCTGGCAACAGCCACACTCTACTGCCTTCAACTACAACGGTAAGAGAAACGGAAAACTGCACTTGTAGTCATAGATAGACATGACACGTGCTGCAGGCAGGCCCTTTTTTTCATTTTCAAAATCACACCTCAGACCAATTACAAAATGTTTATAAAAGTAAATGTAAATCCTTTAAGATTTAATTTTCTATGAGTTGCAATAAAAGAAGATGGTTTAGAGTTAGCGTATACAAGATATAAATATAATATTTATTAGCCTAGGTCACTTTTAGTGAAATCAATTGGAATTCATTTTTCAGCATCATTATGGTTGCATTCTTCATGTTTAACACCCGTTGTGTATAACCTGAGACCAAATAAATCTACACACGACGGTTGATATTAGGTTAAGTAACTGTTAAAATAGCGAGTTTTCAATAGTATTAATATTGGTGTAACTTAACCCGTCATAAGTGTTCTTACCTGTTAAAATAAATGCAAAAGAGTTATTAAAAGATAATATCAATATAATCCCGTGTATTTCATGGCTACATTTTACATTTTTCAAGTTCAGAATGAAAAATTAAATAGTTTTTCTTATACGTTCGAAAATGTGGAAATGAACAATAATTCGTACCTTATCCTATTTATTTTGCATTAAATTCAATTTTAGGAGTATATATATATATTTGATATTGCTTGCCAGTAGCATATATATATATTTTTATTATTCTTAAGAAGCAGACACTAAATAATTAATAAATAAATAAACACACCACGGAAATGTGACGGCTCCCCCTGTGGGGTTATCTCATCAACTGTGAAACCTTCTAACGGTTCACTATATGGGTTACGTGTGATTAGAATCTTACTCTGTTTCTTTCTTTCAGATTCCTTTTTCTCAATATATCTCTTTCTACTAAATACTCATGGTACCATGCCCTAGAACCACCTTGCCAATATGGTTCCGACCTCAGGCCTCTGGTCCAAGCTTAACTGTATTTAGGATAATAACTTAGTATAATTAACACTTTAAAGAGAATATATTCGGTTATCAAGCAATGGTAAATACACTGTGTAACTTCACTAAAACACTCACAAGTAATGGTCTCACTAACTAAGACTTGAGATAAGGTGTGTATCTCATGCGAGTCGATTGGTAACTCGCTGTCTACCTACGAACTAACTCGTTCATTCTACAAAGCTTACATTTATAGTGGCATACTAACGACGTACTAACTATATCAAATCATTACATCAAATATCTCCCCCTTCCATTTAAATTGAAAATCATTTTTATAATATTTATTTCAAAACTTCATTTTCAATTAAACAATTCTAAAATTTAAAAACATAAATCCCATTTTAATTAATCCTAAAATTTAAAACATTAAAACTCAAATTGAAAAATTGTAAAATTCAAATTGAACAATCATAAACATCAAACCTATAACTGCAAGAATTTTAAACATTTATTTAATAATAATTCGTTTCTTCTCCTCTTTTTTTTCTGAATGCCGATATTAAATAGAGTCTTCAGAAATCCAAAAAGAAAATATACTATGTAACATATTGTGACATTTTTGCTTTAAACCATCAAAAAAAGTTATTTCAATTTAACTTATAAAATTTAATTTGTTTCAAACAAAGATCCAATTCATTTTATTTTTACGTAAGCTTCAATAAAATTATTTTACTTTCCAAAAAAATATTAAGTGTCACACTAAAATTAAACAATGTACCTTAATTATTCATAAATTAACAATTTTGAAGTTTTCTGACATGATTTTAAATTTGTTTAAAACAATTCTAATAATCATATTACATCATAGAAATTATATAAATTTTCTTATTTTTATTCAAATTCTGTGTCGTTTTATTTTAAAAGCAATTATAATTTCATAAATACTTTATATAATTATCATAATGGGTTCACTGACCTCTCTAAAATATTCTAAAAATTAACATTGATTCAACAATCATGCAATTAAAATTAACATCCTTCCGTTATAAAATAGAATTTCTACTTTTTAATTATTTTATTGAATAAAATTTACTATTAAATTCTTTCAGAAAAATTTAAAGTTCGTTTAATATTTTACTGCAAATTTGTTATAAATATAACCATTTCATTTATGTATATTAATTTAAAAATAGTTCATTCCTGCAAATTCCTAATTTATTTTGACTCTAAAATTTTCTAATCATCAAAATCTAATTTGTATTTCAAAATGAAAAAATATTTATTTCTAAATATTCACTTCTAAATATTCACAAATATTAACAGTATGAATATTAATTCAATTCATATGCTCACCTAATAGACCGCGTACTTCTATTATGTAAACAAGCTGAGTCATCAATTAATATAATAATTAAAATGCTGTGTCGGTAGTTTTTGTTACGATTCAAAGATTAATCTTCTGATCATTAAAAAAATATTAAAGTTCTTGATAACTTATATGTGGTATGTGGTTTCATGTGGTTGTGTGGATTTGTGGTTCTTTTTGTTTCTTGACTCCTTCGATGATATAGGTGTCCTTCCTAGCGTTACATTCATGACTTGATCAGAAAATGTTGGATCCATCTTTTTGATATGGTAACACTGTAATGGTTCCTCTGCTGTCCGTTCTTCTTTCTTCGTTTTTTGAATTCTGAAATCAGAGAAAATATTAGCATTTGTGGCCCCTGGCATAATCATTTTGTATAATAATTTATTAATCACCCATAGTGATTACTTATTTTCAAATTCACTCTTCAGTATTAATTTCATTTTCTTTGCGAATTCATAATATTAATATAATAGATATTTTAAATATAGACGTAAGTTAATTTATAATCTCATCATTTTTCCTGATTAATCTCTCATTAATATTGCTGATCGATGCAATACTCTTTCATCCTAGAAACTGAATAAAACATCTATCACTCTTTTGAATTGTGATATTATTTTATTCCACACACATTTCCTTTCGTGTAACCGTGTCTGCCTTTATTTTTTTATGCTGACCCATTCTTACTTCTCACATTCATGTTCTTACACCGTGATACTTACCTGGATCACCGGATGTCTATTTATTAACCGACTCAGACATTTTGAACTATCATCAATGTCTGCTGTCTGAAAACTCCTAGATTACAACTGCTTTTTCGCAAGATAAATTAATACATAATGGCATTTTATTTCGTCACTAGCAACATTTAATCTTTTAAAATAGCAATCCCTACTATTCTTTCCACTGGTACCGTAGATACACTGACTTTACTAATCACATGCATTCATCTCTACTGCACTACTCAGCGTCATAGTAGTTTCTTTAATCGCACTTTTGCGTTATTGTTATTAACCCTTAACCCATATCACACTGGTTACTCATAAAATTCTTTAATTAACTTGTTCGACCTTTTATCGAACCTCATTAATTTACTTTACGGTTTCACATACCGCTATATATATATAACTCATTTGAGAAAATCAAACTTTCTCTGAATCTGTGGTTTCAGCTTTTCCACGAACTACACATTACGGTTTCAGTTCTACCGAAAACTTTCCTGAGAAAATCAAGCTTTCTCCATGGTTTCAGTTTACCACAAACTCCAGTACGGTTTCAGCTTTACCGAAAACTTTCTTGAGAAAAATTAACTTTCTCCATGGTTTCAGCTTACCACTAACTACTATACGGTTTTCAGCTTACCGAAAACTTACCTGAGAAAAATTAACTTTCTCCATGGTTTCAGACTACTATACGGTTTCAGCTTACCGAAAACTTCATTTAACCCTAATTTTAACGTGACATGCACGGAGTTTCACAAATAACCACCGTCTCTAATCACTTACTTAAACATTTTATTTTATTTTTTTCTTTCTCCCGTCTCCTTTATACCTACTTACTGGTTTCATTCCATATTGAGTCAAACTGACAGTTGCCATATTCTTATTTAACTCGATCATACTTAATTGCTATAAATTTTCCTCCTAACAACACATTTAAACTTCAAGAACTTCTCTCTCTTTCTCTCCCTTCTTATTGAATAACAAAAGATTAGTGACTATCATATATTATTTTTTCATAAAAAAAAATCGCCATATATTCTACTTTACCTATGACTTATTTTATCAATCGTTTGGAAAAAAATTTACACTGATTATATTCTACTAATAAGATAATCGTCTGCACTGGGAAAATTAATAATTTAATAATATCAAAAAGTAATGGATGACTTATCTTTTTTATTCCTCCACAGCTCCTCTTCTTGTTCGTCTGTGTAGAATTTCTGACTGGGTATATGACTACCATGCAGTAACTGGTGACATTTCACTGGCAACAGCAACTCTGTTGTTTACTTAGTCACTGTTCTTATTTAACTTTTATACTTAAATTTCTCACTAAAATTGTCAAGTAGTATTCACACCTTCAACGTGTAAAAAATCTTCTCGTTTTATCACAAGTACTATCGTTGTTACTTAACGAACTTTAGTTGGTGTCTATGCTCAAGGAATTAACTGCAAGACTGATCAGAAGATGTTGACTACACTGACGCTACTTGCGACTGTGATTAGAGGATGTTCACTGCACGGTGGCTACCTGCGAACTGTGCTCAGGAGATGTTTTCTGAGCGGTGGCTACCTGCGAACTAACTCTTTCATTCTACAAAGCTTACATTTATAGTGACATACTAACGACGTACTAACTATATCAAATCATTACATCACAGAAATTATTAGGATAAATAAACTAATTATTAACTTTTGTTTTATTTGGTGTCCATGATACCTGCAGATATATAAATCAAAATATCCAGCTAATTACTTACCTACATATAATGGACGAGAGTTAAGCTATAGTTGATTTTTAATACAAATAAATCATTCACAACTTTTACTTGTCATCTCAGAGCTTCCATCATTTCAATATACACGAAGAGTAAACTCCAAAACCCTTTCCTTTAATCTAATTCCTAGCAAATGAATTGTTAAACAAGTTCCAAATAAGGAGAGTATGGGCTGATCCGACTCTTCGGGGCCATAAACAAGATTCCTGCACTAAAAACTGTTACTGATGGACATAGCGTCTTATTTCGCACAAAAGAAGGTTAATTCACATAAATGACCAAAAAGTGGGTGGCCACTGACCAATGGTATTTAAATGAAAAATATTTTTCATTACAGCACTCAAATAACTAATAGAATATAGCCATAGTTTCACTGATGACAATTGGAATTAATTTCATTTAAGCTATGAAACTCATGATTATAAGAACTGGCAGTTCTTATAAATTGTTTTCTGAATTATTCAATTTTGATACTTCTTTCAGAGGCCACCAGATCTTGCGAACTGCTGAAGATTTTCGATGAAAACGCTCTAACTCCTTCTCCTGGCTGGAAAACATACACTCTGAGTACGGTGAGTTTCGAAGGTATTTTCTTATTTAATATATCATAGATATGAATCAACGTAGAAATAATCATTCTTCTATTTTTCTGAAAAGCTTTCGAATAATAAAATATTCATCATCAGTATCCTAATTTTGACTAATCTAAAAAAATATGTATGGTCGATTAATGATAGTGTTATATTTCCAGTAACCAGTTTTTCAACCACATCTTAGGTACTGACAACAAATATAATTTTATATATAATAGTTTTATCTGTAATTTTTCAATTTTCAAAGAGTAGCTTTCAAAACCCTTTTCTTTTAATCTAACTCATCATATTATAATTCAGCTTGTTCCTTCCTAATAATTTGCCCCGTTTACATTGAGGCTTTTTTGCACACTCTGAGTGTTGAAACAACGGGCAAACGCGCAGTGCAGGGGCAAACCAGCGGGAAATTTGAGGCTCACTTCAACATTCACCTTGGCCATTCTTTTCGACACTCTGAGTGACACTCACTGTGGCTCAGTCAGTCCATTGATGCACCAGGAGGAGGATGTAAACATTGACGCTCCTGCAAAATGGCTGTTAACGAGTAGCGCTGCTGTTGAACAGCTAATTGAGTTATATAGGACTCACGAATGCCTTTGGAAATCAAGTAAAGCATATAAAAGTAGAAATTTAAGAGAAAGAGCAATAATGACGTTAAACAACATATAATATTATCCCTGCCTATAATAAAGAGCATTGTGTTTTCATATATAAATCCGTGACGCTCAAGAATTTTTTCCGAAAACTCAAAATTTTCCAAGACTCAAAATTTTCCGAATATATATATACTAAAAAATTTCCGAAAACTCAATATTTTTCCGAAAATTCATCAAATTCAATTTCCATTAAAAAACCATTATTTTCAACGGGATAGTACACTAGTTATTAATATTAGGTTGAGATGAAGAAGAAGTAAAAATTGAAATTCAAACTTCACGGAACCATGCAGCACCGCAGGGAGCGTAATAAAGTCAGCGAGTCGAAAAAATCTGATAAAATTTATGAAACAGATGAAATTTATGTATCCTCGCTTTGGTGCTATAAATTGCTTCATTTCATGTCATTACACTTCTCTTCATCGAATTTGAATATCAACTATGAACCCTCGCACCGTCTCAATCTGCCCGCCAAACGCTTTTCAAATGTGAACAGTCAAGACTCTTTTTGAGTGTGCACTTGCCCGTTGCCTGTGAATGTGAGCTTCCAATGTGAGTGTCAATGTAAACGGGGCTTAATTAGTGAGTCAGTGAGTACGTCCGCTACGCTTTCAGTAATTAGATATAAGCAAATTCGGTATGCATGATACCACAAACTAAACATCTTATCGTCTTTTATAATTAATTGTTCCTCTTATTTTCAATGTGTGCTTCAATTTGATTATATTTAGTACAAGGTGGGGCAATTGGAGGTGGGTAACTGAAGGTGGTGGAAGTGTAGGTGGAGGAAGTGAATATGGGGGAAGTGAATGACGGGGAAGTGAATGTGAGGGAAATGTTGGTGGGGGAAGTGAAGGAAGGTGGGGGAGGAACTGTTGATCTAAAATATAACTTATTTTAGAAAAAAATATTGTGTGGTGCTAAACAAAATACGTTAAACAGACACTCTATCAATAGTACCTCATAAGGTTGGTGTAAATTAAATTAATGTCTCCAATGGAATATTTATAAGGGATAATCTATATATACTATTATAAAATAAGCCGTGTCAGTAGGTCTGTCCGTCACAAAACGGGGTAAAATTAAAATACAAAGGATATTATTTTAAGAAGCATGTTACTAAACATATTTGCTGCGTTTATATGCTTTCTGTCCATATCAGTCATTTTATAATTAGTTTTATAAAAACATTTTTGTTGATTCTCATCCCTTGGAAGTTTCTCGGGTCTTGCTAGTAGTAAATGAATGAGTTACAAGCTCCAAAAATAAAAGTATGAGCTGATAGAAACAGGATTCCTGCACCTAAAATTTCTTGTTTAGATTAGTCAAAATTAAGATACTGATGATGAATAATTTATTATTCGAAAGCTCTTAAGAAAAATTGAAGGATGATTAATTTTTACGTTGTTTCACTTGCTCTTCAGTTTATAAATTCATTAAGATTTCCAGAAGGAGGCACATAACACAAAATATATGAATCATTGATATGATATCTTATTATCAGAGGTTATTTATACCCAAGCGTTGAAGGTATTTTTGGTTTCAAGCTTTCGAATAGAAAGATTTCTATTCATCATCAGGAGAAAAGTGGAAAACCTGGTCCTGATAATGAATTTTATGACCAATAGTTGTATGTTGGATACCGTCTTATTATTTCAGCTATTTATCCAATAGTTTATCAATATTAATTAATCTATTAAATATCAAAATATGAGACAAAAATTAAAAATTTGTTACTACCTATAGCTATTGTTGACTAAATTAATTCTCTAGAATAATTCTTATTTCCTTAATTATATCTGTAACAAAATCAAATGTGTTAAATAGTTCTCAAAAGTCTTCTTGTTTCTATGTATGTCCTCTATTCCTGTGTGTGTTCTCTATTCCTAAGCACTACTTGTTGCAATATGTGTGTCCTCTTGATTCATATGTGTGTGTTCTTGATCCTAAGTGTGTCCAGTTGATCCTAAGTGTGTCCTGTTGATCCTAAGTGTGTCTTGTTGATCATAACTGTGTCCTCTTGATCCATGTGTGTGTCCTCTTGATCCATGTGTGTGTCTTCTTGATCCATGTGTGTGTCCTCTTGATCTTAAGTGTGTCCTGTTGATCCTAAGTGGGTCATATTAATCCTAAGTGTTTCCTGTTGATCTTAAGTATATCCTGTTGATTTTAAGTGTTTCCTGTTGATCCAAAGTGTGTCTTGTTGATCCTAAGTATGTCCTCTTAATCATGTGTGTGTCCTCTTGATCCTGGTGATATGATATCTCCATAGCAAATTACTTCATTAATTTGTTTAACACATTGAAGTATTGATTATAAAATTATAAAAAATAAATAAGATGGGTATAATTGCGGGACAACATAATAAGCCCAGTCTCTTAAAGTGAGATATCATCAGAAAACAGGAAAGTACACAAGGCTCAGAATTTTTATTCACTTAATAGATATAAATATAATGAATAATAAAGGTGTTTCACCACTGCGCTACGACTCTGTGGATCCTCTAATTTCTTTAAACTTTCACACAAGGTTTAAAATACCAAAAGTGGAGTGTGATCTTCACTTATGTAGGTTTGAGTAGCACTAATACCCTGACCGTAAGAAGGGTCGCTTATCATAACTCTGATAGATTGGAAGGAATAAAAAAAGTGAATACACAATCGCACCAATTAATTTTTATATACTTTCAATGAACGAACGTGAAATTGTTCTAGTTTTAGCCATTTTTACTGCATGGATGAGAAAAAGAAGAAAGTTCCAGGTGAAGTTCTTATTTAGAAATAATTTTACCATACTCTTCAGAAAGAGAAAACTCCATGCGCAGAAGGAAGTGCTTTCATTCCTTTCGACCTCTTGACTGAAGTTCCGAACAGACCAACACGAGCTGATGAAAAGCCCACACCTGACGAAAATAGGTTCATCTGCAGTACGAATACTTGGATAAATGCTAAGTACAGCCAAGGGAAAACTGGTGAGTGGAGACTGGCGAGTGGTGACTTGTGAGTGGAGATGGGAGACTCAGTGTAGACTGAGGGGATACTAGTGAGAGGAGACTGGTGAGTGGAGAGTGGTGAATGGGTCCTGGTGAATGGAGAGTGAAGAGTGGAGACTGGTGAGGTGTGACTGCTGGGTGGAGACTGGTGAGTGGAGACTGGTGAATGGTGACTGCTGGATGGAAAATGGTGAGTGGAGACTGGTGAGTGGTGACTGCTGGGTGGAGACTGGTGAGTGGAAATTGAGTGGAGAATGGTGAGTGAAAGCTGGTGAGTGGAGACCGGTAAGGGAAATATGGTGAGTGGAGACTGGTGAGAGGAGCGAAAGTTACCAATCACCACTCACCATTAATACAACTACTTCTTATTTTCAGACTGTTCCTTCACTTCACACTTGCATACCGATTTGTATGGGAGAGATATTGTTGAATATCGAATGAAATATTGGGAAATTTTCTCGAAATGTGAAGAGGCTCCAGATTGCTACTCCGTTCTCTGTCTTTTCCCAGGTATCGTTACTGAGTTTCTCACAAATATGCATGTGTGCTCAACCGTATATTTACATTTAATCATCATCTGGTTTCTAACAGTTAGTAGTTTGTGATTGATCATCTTTATAATCATAATTGGAGATAACTAATTACAATAGTTTCTCACAAGCAATATTTAGTATTTAATGTTTAACACATAAAGTCTTATAGTTAATAACTTATTATTTAAAATGATAACTCTTTGACCACACCTTAGAGTGAGTTGCTTAGATAGAGATAATCTTTATAGAGGATATAATAAAATAATAGAGGAAGTAAATATGATAATTAGATTACATAGTTTATAATCTTTATATAGTGTACGATGGTGACACCGCAATCTGTTTGTTAAGCAACTAGGTTGTGATAGCCGCATCGGAAATTTAAAGACGATATAAGATTGAATCAATTAACTGTTTGTGTTACAATGTACGCCTAAAAATTAATCAATGAAACTCAAACAAGCAAACTTTCATTTCCTTACACAGTTTCAGATACTGACACCGATATATGCATGACCAAACACACGTCTCCAGTTTACGATCCTACCAACGCTGTCACGATAAACAAGCAGAACATTCTCTACTGGACCTATGATTGCGTTTAGAAGATATGAAACCCCAAAAAATTGCATCTTCTGTAACCATGGCACGTCCAACCGTTTCGACAAATCACCTAAGATTATAATCACTTTAGTCTGCAAGAATACTGACATTTTCCTTTCTCTTCGTGTTCGCCTTCAAACCAGTATAATATGAACAGTAAATGGAAATGTTTGTGACCACCATTATTTATGCATTGTATTTTATCGTTTAACCAGAAATATACTCCCAGGAAAAGAGCTCAGTAGGAAAATTGCCTACAATGAAAAATACCAAGATAGTTTACTTGAAGATAGAGGACTTAATAGATTCATAGAGAACTGACCATCTTATGGCAGATAACACAAAATACATAAGCACATAATTATTTAAATATATTTACTATGAAGAGTATATTTCTTTTCTCAGGAATCTAAAAATTGGGATAGTTCAGCATAAAGAAGAGGGGGGGGGGGGTTGTACTAGTAGAGCTCCTCTATAATGAACTACATCTAGTTTACTATATAGAAATGCATAGAAAACTGATAGATATTTTATAACAGACTAAACAAAATACGTTCACTATACACACTACACAGGCTATTCATTATGCAGTACTCTATTAATCACTATAGTTCACTATAGAGGACATATAATTATAGAAGAATTACGCACGCCCTCGATGTATGGATAATTGTATATCTGCAACAAAATGTATAATTTGAGTTTAACCATTATTGAGCTTTTTTTTACTTCTGTGCATTAATATCTGTGGGTTTTTTTCCTTGTGGATATGTTTCTTTGTGGATTCATATTTGTTCATTGAAATTTTTCAGAAAAAGTTGAAGTATGTGAGTTCATATAGTTCACTAAATTCAGTCTATTATTTTCTGAATATTCATTTTTTAAATTAGCAAGTAGAATGATCTCATCTATTGGTATTCAATTGGCTGAACGACTGAGGCACGTTATATTGAATGAAAACAGGGCATGATTCGAAATCATTTCTAAGAAATTTTAATTAAACAGAATCAAAACATTTCCAATCAAGGAACATTAGAATAAAGAAAAATAATATGTGATGATTACCAATTTCTTCAATGAAAAAAAAGACGGATTGAAGAATTTCCCTAGCAGAAGACAATAAAAGGTAATTAGTGTAACAACTGCATATCCTCATTTCTGTGCATCTCCCATCTTCAAGCCCTATGTTTTCAACCCAATCTAACCACACAAATATACATGCCACCAGCCCATGTAACCCATAATATTTCTTCCCATCCAAAGATGGTTCTAAGACAAATTACCGTCGGACAATTTGCCGCAGGACAATTCGCCGTGCGGACAACTCACCGCCAGGACAACGAAAACAAAGCAATAAAAGACCGAAAATTCTAATAGTTAATTCATCAAGACACTTCAGTTCGACGTACAATGTATCATACATGGATAGAATGCCAAAGTATTATTTTCTAAATAAGGAAAGAATTAATCCTATGTCGAATAAGCCATCTGCTATGGGTTTTGTCTTCTGCATTCTGCTTTTAGTTTCCCTAATTCAATAACCTAGTATTGTTATTTACTCCTGGTTTTATTATCGGGGGCAGCATTAAGGGACATCATTTTTTCTTAGTGAGAAACTGCATGATTCATGTCGGAGAGATGATCATTGACAGTCGGCACTAATTTATTCTGATGAAAAGCCTTATTTTTAGCACCTCTCCTACCCAGTCTCTTATGTATCAATTATATAAAAAATTGACGTTAATTGCGCATTTATACTCACAGGTCTAAGCTAATACAATTTCGTCCATTGAAGGTGTTGCTTATTTTAGATTCAACATGGACATTGGACATCTTAACTCTCCTCATTCCCTGCCATCCATTATGATTGATCAAACTAATGTGCAAGACGGAGAGAGCTTTCCTTTGGTAACGGGACATTCAGAATGAAATCAAGTTATAAGATTGAATGACGAATGACAGAGCAATTTTGAAGATATGATAAAAATGACAAAACTGTCTACTATTATTTCTCTAACTGGGAGCAGATGGATATCCTATGTAATCACAACAAGCTTAGACTTCAGAATGTCCTACATATGCTCGATCAGGAATATTTTTATCGGCTGAATCCTTAACTAACTTGAAACCAGTAAGGTAGTCCAAACAAACCACTGGATGGTACACTACTAAAATAATCATGAAAAGATCCTTCAAAACTATGTATATGTCTATTAAAACAAAATAGCTCAGAATTGATGCCTAACTTGAGATAAAGAATTGACCACAAAATGTGACAGAAAATCAATGATGAAAAATAATTGAAGTTTTTATTCCTATAAGGGTGACCGGAAAAATGCCCACAGGAAGAAAGCCCACAGGAAAAAATGCCCACAAGAAAAAAGCCCACAGTAAAAATGCGCACAGGAAAAATGCCCACAGAGAAAAATGCCCACAAGAAAAAAATTCCACAGGTATAAAAGCCCACAGGAAAAAAGCCCACAACTACAAAATTAAAAAAAAAACATGAAGGTGTTTTAAATAAGAACATAAGTTTACAAAGGCACGAATATTCAATTTGTTTTCAAAGTCTTGCACCTTTTGTCTTATTTTTAAAGCCTTCATCGCTAAGATTAATTGTATACTTGTTGAAATTAAATTTTGTATTATATAAATTTGAAAAACATCCGTGAATTTCAATTTACCATTTAGATTATATATTGCCCCCAGAGGGTCTATCCTGAATCTTTTAGAAGTGAATGGAAGAGAAGAGGGGTAGCGTCCCTTGGGTTCCGAACAGTTGTAATTTGGATTATGTATTATCTTTGATCATATTCTCCATAATTATAACTTTTTAACGCTATTTCCAGTTTTAGAGGATAGCGCTAGGTTTATGCTCTTCATTTTCCTCTTCCATCCGTGAATGCAGCCACTGGTGTTTGTGTCTCTTTTCGTCACATTCCTTGTTAAATGAATGCATTCACGTTGTAGTTCATTTTGCATCCACTAGCTTTGTCACCGACGGTGGTAAGTGACTTTGTTCTTGGAGCTACTTTTCTTTTTGACTGTTTCTTCCAGTACTTTTTTTAAATTTATTTTTGACGTAGGCGATATAGTCGAAAGGGCTGAAAGCTGACATTATACCCTATACTAAAATAAATCAAAAGTAGTACTTTATTTTAAAATATTAGCGTTAACTTATGCCCTTATTAAAAACATCTTTATGTTTTTCTGTATTTTAAAAATTAGGAAGTTGTGGGCTTTTTTCCTGTGGGCTTTTATACCTGTAAACTTTTTACCCTGTGGGCATTTTTCCTTGTGGGCATTTTTCATGTGGGCATTTTTCCTGTGGGCTTCTTTCCGGGAACCTCCTATAAGTAAGGCTTGATATTAATGTGATTTATTATATATTAAATTTAAATGAGATGTCATTCATATTTATGTTTGGGAAATTTATCATTTTAAAGTTTTTATATATATTAAAAATCTTCTCGTGATTATTCTGATTCTGTGTGTGCACCAAATAATTATAATGAATTTGTTAGTTCACTTTATATCATATATGGATATTCTATATTTAAGAAATATTCGATGTAACAAGTAATGAACAATGTTTTTACTTGATAATTCAAACATTAAAGTACTATCATCCACTATATGTGTTTCAAGTAATTTTGAAATTTATGTTCAAATAATATAGGCAAGTTGAAATGATCATGTCGAAATGTGAATCATATTCAAATATTACCATGTAAATTTAAAAAAAGATATTAAATCAAATATAATAACAATAGATTTTTATTTTTAACTTGCTAAAAGAATTTACATATGAGCTCTCTCAACGTAAGCTGAGACTCGATAAAGCACCATAGAAATTGAATTAAATCCATTATTCTTTTTAAATAGATTACTGTCCCTTCAATGTAATAAGTACAAAATATATAACCTAACGTCAGTTCAATAAAGATTTTAATTTGATGTAACATTGCAAAGTAATATCACAATTGAAAATAGGAGCAGGTTCGAAGCAGCGGTAAAGCCGATCGGAGTTGTCACCACGGCAGACAGGGAGCAGCGAAAGTGCAGCGCGGGAGTCAAACTGAGCGCTTTGGGGGTTAATTCCTATTTGCTTAGAGCACTGCCAAACTGCGGTTACGCGGCCCCTAGTCAAAACTGCTATAATAGTTATATAATATTACAGTCGTGGCTAGGGGCCGCGAGTCCGGAGTAAGGCAGTGCGCTAAACAAATAGGAACAGGTGCCCTGATTAGTTCTGCGCAGTTACGCCGGAGTAGAAGTGTCATCACGGTTTAACCACTGACTCGAACCTGCTCCTATTTTCTCTTGGGAACTATCGCTATTTGAGTTTCGTTGTAGATGAGTAAGATTTGTTGTGTATGCAAGGTTTGGGGCCGGTGAAATATTTAGAAGCCACAACTTGAATATTAAAGTAGGTAAGGCTTAATAAGACGAGTGAATCATTTCTAAAGCAGTAATAAAATAAATTTAGAGGTCTGATCAATATAAAGAATCGTCTCGTGGTTTTTTTAGCTACCAATAATACTCGTCCGATTGATTTGAGATTTTGACATAAGGTGTGAAATGCTCTAAATCTTTGAAGTTGTTCCTGTAAATTTTTCATTTTCGTCCCCCCCCCCCCATATTTTTTATTTATTTTTATTGTTTAAATAAAAAAATTTGGGATTGAAATTAAAAAAAATCTCAGTTGCCGATCTTAAGAATTTTGAGCTGAACAGAGTAGCTCCTATAAATTTTTCTGTAGGACCAACCTCTAAAAGTTACTGAGATATTGGAGTAAACAAATAAACGCATCAGGTCGCTTCGGGGGACCCCCCCCCCCCCCCTACCAAAAAAATTATACAACATTATTCTCTGCATTATTCGCACCCCTGACCCCCTTCCAGTCGCCAAAGTGAGCTGGTATTTTCTGTACGTTTTCTTGGGAGCTAATGTTAAAAAATCGGTAAAAATTGCAGAAATAAAAACAGACGCTCCCATTAAGAATTCTATGTGGTTCCCGGTCAGTTTAAGATTTTAGGTGGCTTTGTGAAATATAAAGACTTGTGATAGATAATATAGTTCGGTCTCACCGTGTCAGTTAGTTACTTGTCTTTAACGTTCATAGCCATCAAGAAGCTTATTTTCAGCTGATCTGTAAACTCACCATCTCATCTTTAATCTATAAATAATATTTGTGCGTGTTAAAGAATAGAAATAAAACTAAACCAAAATGAAGAACTGATCATTACCCAAATATAACAATAAAATTTAATGGTGTATGCACCATATTCATCACGTGTCGATATTGACATGTAAAATGATATCAGAACATTTAAACTGATTTTCATAAAGACATTTTCAATGAAATATTCTTTGTGAGAAAAAGGTTCTGTGTCTATTTGACGTTATAATCAATAAAACTAGATTTTAAAACATTTCTTTCACAGTTCGTAAGAGAAATGATGTATAATTATACAAATGGGTTAGGTACACAATGAGAACTTGATGCCATTTATTGAACAAGTTATTATTAAATTAATTTTAATTATTAGATCATTAATTTAGTACAAATTATATACTTTAAAAGCATTATTCACACTTGTGATGACAAAATATTTAAATTTTTAAATGGTTCTGCATAACTTCTATAAAAATAAGTACGGTCGGTGTACTCGGGCGTTAACATGAACTGATGCTAAATTAGCCAAACATAATAAAAATAATTTAGTTTGTTTCAAATGATAGCTTTATATACTTATCTTTTTATCACACCGGTGATTTGAGTTCAGTAATTAGAGTACTGGAGACTAAGTGTAATCCAGTGACCAGAAGTGTTTTAGTGTTCATGGTAACGGTGGTGTTGGTTCAATCTAATATCTGGAACAGTTCACTAATTTCAGCCCGCGACTGAACTGTTTATTTTTAAAGTTCCAAATGATTTTGTTCGTGTAATTGGGTATGGTAACGTCGCAATACTCGGAAAATGGGTGTTAATAAGAGTCAGAGTGGATAATATCAACCACTTTTCGAGTACTGCAATAGTAGTATCTTTTCATGATATTACAATATTTTCGCAAAAAGTTAAAAACACTTCATTAATTCCTATACCGATTTTTTTTTTGAAGTGTAAATTCAAGCAGTTCAATCAGTAAAGTTTTTTATTATAACAAAATATTTATCCAATCGCAAGTTTAAAATTACAAATCTACTTTATATAGGTATTAACAGTTTAAAAAGAACTTCGTAGTAGATGGTAAAGGAGGAACAAGTGAGAATGTTTTTTAGTTCATTTCTATAATACTGTAGCGGTCTCTGGCTGTTCTAAGAAATAGGCCAGTTACCCCTCCAATTTTTGTTTGTGCATTTTGTTTTCTTTTGTTCATTAAAATAAGATTTATTGTATTTTATTGTTTGATTTAGTAATCATATTGTTTTCTGCAATGGAAATTATTATATATATATCCAACAAAACATTATATTTATTTTGTAAATTAATATTATTTTCGTTTAATTTAGCGTAGTTAAAATTATATAGCTTCTAAGAGCTTTCAAATCAATTATCTGGTATCTCTTATAGTTTTCATTCTCTTTGATATGTTGCTATACGAGATATTTGTATGACGGTTACCACAGTCTGGGAATACACCTTGCCTTAACGGACTAAATACGGCGTTCAAGTTTGGCACACAAGGTAACCCTTATCGGACTAATTACGGCGACCGCGACGGTAACATTCCCAACGTCTTACAACTGGTGACCCTTTGGAGTAAGTGTCCACTGCTTCTCCACAAGCTAACTGGCCAGGCTTCCTCGCCGCTGCTGCCGGCAGCACCTCCTGAGGTGCCACGCTATCTCACTCTTTTCCCCGGCGCTTGCGGTTGCCTCTTCGCCTCCTGAGGTGCAAAAACTGCCCCCCCCCTACTCACAGCTGTCTTCGCTCACAAAAACAGTAGTTGCCCAGACCGTCACACGCACTAGGTCGGCACCTAACGCTTGACAAGTCAGAGATCATCGGTCAATATGGTGAACGAAGAGGAAAACCCACAACCATACCCTCCGCTAACACCTCCTCGAGTAGCAGCAGCTGTTTCCTTCTAAGTTCTAACTACCACCATTCTGGAAGCAGAACCCGGCAACCTGGTTCACTTTTGCAGAATAGTCCTTTAACCTTCGAAGCATCACAGTGAGCCGCACAAAGAACGACTATGTCGTAACTACATTGCCCTGTGAGCTGTTTTCAGAGATCGGTGACATCTTAGCGTCACCTGATGTTAACAATCCTTACACATCCTTAAAGGATACTCTGATCTCAAGGACTTCAATATCTGAACATGAGAGGCTGAGGCAGCTTCACTCCAAAACTGATCTGAGAGACAGGAAGCCTTCACAATTACTACGACATATGCAGAGTCTGCTGGGAGACACTGACGCCAATTTTGACGTAAATCAAAACGACTTTAAGCTAATGTACAACAAGTATTGGCAGCAACATCAACTGAGACAACGATCGACTCACTTGCGTAGATAGCTGACAGAGTACTGGATGTTAGCACTAACACAGTTTACGCTGTTAAACAGTCCGTGATTAAGTCAAGCAATAATCATCTAGAAAAACAAATAGCCGAATTCACTGAGTTAGTAACTGATTTATCAGTACAAGTGAAACAACTAAAAGACGACCAAAGCGGATCACGCTCGTCATACCGAACATACGACTGAAACAAGAACATAATGAATAAATGACCTGTGTTTCTATCACTACCGTTTTGGTAAGATTGCAAGTAGATGCGAGTCCCCTTGTAACAACAAGGGAAACGATCAACACGAGTAATGATGACGGCCACTACTCGCGACTGAAAGGTACTGTCCCTAACAGATCGTCACACAAATATATCTTTCCTTATAGAATCATAGACACTGGCTCAGATGTCAGCACCATATCTGCGACATCAGCTGACAAAAAGAAAGACTCAACAACATTTCTCCATGCTGCAAATGGAACGGTCATACCCGTCTATTGTGAACGATCAATAATTATTGATTTCCATCTTAGACGCGATTTCTGCTAGGTGTTCCTCGTCGCAGCCGTGCAACAACCTATCATCGGCGCTGATTTTCTGGAGCACTTCAACTTACTAGTGGATCTGCGCAAGCGTCGACT
Source organism: Caprella mutica (assembly GCA_947561585.1). Classification (NCBI taxonomy): domain Eukaryota; kingdom Metazoa; phylum Arthropoda; class Malacostraca; order Amphipoda; family Caprellidae; genus Caprella; species Caprella mutica. The sequence goes on from CANNZV010001502.1 coordinate 61,544, forward strand.
CATCGATACTGTCAATAGTTTGTCATCGGCTGGCAAATCTATATCAACAACGTACAACAATATTTCACTCATCCAGTGTCAAAGAAAATATGAGGACCTGTTGTGTAAATATCCATATATATTCAAGCCCATTAATAGAAAAGTTTCTGTTAAGCATTCTATCACACATCACATTGAAACTACGGGCCCACCTGTTTTCACAAGAGCTCGAAGACTACCTCCAGATCGTCTCTGACCTGCGAAAGCAGAATTCGAGCACATGTGCGTGCTTGGCATAGTCCGACGATCTCAGAGCAGCTGGTCATCAGCCCTGCACATGGTCCCTAAAAATAATGGAGACAGGCGTCCCTGTGGTGACTATCGCTCTCTCATTTCGCGCATTGTGCCTAACAGGTACCCACTTCTATTCATTCATGACACAGCCGCTTCACTTACTGGATACAAAATTTTCAGCAAGATAGATCTGAATAGTGATTAGAGCTTATAATCAAATTCCTAAATATAAATGAAGAAGACATTCCAAAAACGGCAATCACCACACCCTTTGGAATATTTGAACTTCTTCGAATGCCATTTGGATTGCTTAATGCAGCACATACATTCCAAAAATTCATAGACGAAGTTTTCCGGAATCTACCATTTACAGTTCCTTATTTAGATGATGTACTTATAACGAGTGAATCAAAGGAAGAGCATTTACATCACCTCAAACAAGTTTTCATTCGTCTAGAAGAGTATGGCATCTGTATAAATAATGGCATGTGTCAATTCGAAAGAACCTCTATCAACTTTTTGGGTTACAACATTTCTCCTGAAGGAATCACTCTTCTTCAAGAAAGTTGTGAAGTAATTCAAAATTATCTTCTTCCATCCGATCAAAGGGAGCTGCGCCGTTACTTGGTGATGATCAATTACTTTCGGAGATTCGTTCCACGATGCGCTGATATACTTGCACCATTGCACAGTATGATCAAACATTCTAAGAAGCCCATATCTTACTCCAAACGACTTTTTTTTACTTTATCTTGAAATAAAGTCTACGAAACCTCTCCCCCATCGTTGGAAATGCTTCGTTATCGAATCAAGGGGAAGAGTTTCATGTATTAAAGAACAAAGTCAAGTTTTATACAAGATTCAATTATTTGAAATTTTGTAGGAAAATAGATTTGTAGGTTCTAAAGTTTTGCCAAATAAAAACCTGAAACAAGGAATTTCACTCTCATGTTTTAACCCTTTTTTATACCTTTTTATTAATATTTTATTTGTAACTATACAGATTCTTAGAGAGAAAGATATGCTTAGATTTATGCTGTAAACAGATATCAATTAAATCAATCTGAACCGGAAGTATGAGTTTTCAAAAATTAGGCACATTATGATAAAATTATAAGTTTTTATTCTCCTCATTTTCCTAATATTTCAGATTGATAAAAATAGCAAAAGATCTAAAAATAACCATTCTCATCAAATAGCTAGTGAAACTCTTCATCATGGTACCAGTGTTGCTTTTACTATTAACTCTGATCGTGGGTACTTCAGGATTTGGAGGGAAAGCCTGGGTCAAAGGTAAGTCATATAAGAAAATATATTAGCACAAGGTTCATTAATATTAAACATAATTGTGTTGTTTCTAACTAAATCAGCTGCAATTATAGATGACCTCTAAACATAAATGACCGTTATGTAGTTTGCTGTATCCGCTAGTTTGTTGTACTGCTCACCTCACCGAATATTCGGAGACCAAAATTTCCGAAAAAAAATATCACATATACTTTCACAACCGTTAATGATGCTATTCGCTTTTAATAAATTCACTACACATTATAGTGTAGCTATCCTCCATCATCCCGTCTGGAAGAGCTGGAGCAAGTTTTGGTGGAAAGGTGACTGAAAATTATGATGGAAGAGTTCTAGAAGCTTAATGATTCCATTCCGAGATGTTTTGAAAGCAAAATTCATAGATAAATTATAAAGAATATAAGAAAGAGAGTTCATAATATAGAAAATTGTATCCTACATTTATGACAGTTGGTCATAAAATTCATTTTTTTTTGGTCTGTTTTCGCCATTTTCTGCTGACAATGAATAAAAACATCTGTTTATTCGAAAGCTAGAAATCGAAAATATCTTCAACGTTGAGTTTAAATAATCCCCTTGATAAAAAAATTAGAGATAATAAACATATGAAAATATTAACATACTAAATCCTCGATCAATGAATTTGTTATATTTCCCACCTTAGGTACTGATGTTAAAACGGACAAGACTCCTATTGTAACACTGGAAGATAGATCCCTCCATAGATGTCACATTCTCTGCTGGGAACAGCCGTACTCTACTGCCTTCAACTACAACGGTAAGAAAAACGGAAAACTTCATACTTATACTTATAGATAGGGAGGACACGTGCTACATCATACCAAAAATATTTTGGTGATCAATAATAAAACGAGGCACATAAGGGAAGGATTGACAGGTCTGATTTTTCAGAGTGGGGCACGTAAAACTTTTTCATTTTCTATAACTGACATGAATTGTTAAGAAGAAGTAATATTCCACCCCAGTGACAATGATCATTAGGGTAGCAATAAAAAGTCAAAGATTTTATTTTCAGATGGTCATTTGTTATATGCTTCGTACCCATGAACTCAGCCAATATCCTGACACAATTGGACAATATTTAGAAGTAGATCAAGTTAATTTTTGAAACTTTATCCTAATAGACAAAAATACAAATATTCATACCTAGTTTGGTAATTTATTTCAAAATGTAAATGTTGAGAAAGTTAATATTATGCTTTTACACCAATGGTTGGGAGGGGTTTGGAGGGGGTCGACTGATAGATTCCAACCCATTCAATGTTTTTGTTTTTTGCTTATATGTTGTTGTTTTGATTCTAGGACAAAAACTTCCGTGACAAAATCTCTCCATGTAAAAAAAGGCAATGATACCCCAGTCTTAAACCCCTGTGCAATAGTTCCCCTCATTCCCATCAAAAACCTGGTCAAAAAAGATCATGTAAAAGGTTTAGAAATAAGTTTTCGGTCAAAACCAATTTTACACCACTTTTCTCGAAGTCAAAATACCAAATTTAAAATAAAATAAAAATAAGTAGTATTTGATATCGCTGTTGCGTTGGCGATAATGAAAAAAATCAGCTTGCGATTGAATATCAAAATACCTCAACTGATAAAGAGCATTCATACAACCTTACTTCTGCTGTTCTATCACATGTGTATTGAAAAATAAACAGCTTGTGAACCCAAAAAAGGTTTAACTTACTACAATGAAAATGAAATTTGCCTAGTATTATATAAAATATTAATACATTATTAATATCAATAACTTACAAACCTAACCCGCAAAGTGGGGTGGAACTTACTGGAGTACAATATACCTAGGGTGGAATATACCGGGGTGGAATATACCATTTCTGACATAGGGGAACAAGCTGTACAGTACTTGGAAATTAGATGTTAAAATGGGTCATGATAGGTCAATCAAAATTTTTTTGAAGGTGAAAATGGTTCATGACCAATGCTAACGACCAGTTTCCGATCTCTGTAACGCTACTCGATTTGTGATCCTTAGGGAACGACCAGAGGGCAACATTGTCCACTCTTGATTTTCACTCCCCTACAAGTAAATTAGGAATATCTTGTCCGAAAATACACAATATTTATGTTTTTTTTTAAAATATTTTATCCATCAAAATATGATATATTTTTTTATAGAAAAGAAACATTATTTTACAATTTAATTCATTTAAACCAAATATATGTAGTATCAGATAACAGGTCACTGTCAAGATGGTACTAAACGCTCATAAAGCTTCAACCAATAGTGTCGCGTAACATGGATACATATGAAATGAGTTTAATAATAATTTCTTCAGAGTCAGAAGCGCTGTGAATAAACGCTCGTGTTACATTGCTCTTATAATCAACTGATAAGTATTTGGAATGATATTAAATAAATAATATTTAGCACACTCTATAACTACGCTACCACTGTGTCCTATAAGACTAGATACATTGATTACATCTGGGACTATAAAGCTTGTCGCCCACCTGATCGGAAACGACGCATCGGAACGGACACGAAGCATCAGACAAAAATCTAAACCATACATTTGAACGTGCTAACGCCCACCTGCTCGGATCGGAAACGAAACGACGCGTCGGATCGGAACGGAAACGACGCGGATATGTTTGAAAGAATATTCTTCTGATAGTTCTGATGCATCCGAGAGATTGCGCATGCGCAGAACTGTATTTGGAGAGACTGGGATGGAGATGGAAGATTGGAATAGCTGTGAATATCCTACTGCGTGATGAATACGTTGATATTAATACATAATCAATTAGTTTAATTCAATTAACTTTAATGATTATAAATCGGATCACGAAAAGTTATTGAAATAACTAAGAAGAATAACATTTTATTTACATGAATTGTATTTACATGAATTGTATTTACATGAATTGTATTTACATGAATTGTATTTACATGAATTGTGTTTACATGAATTGTATTTACATGAATTGTATTTACATGAATTGTATTTACATGAATTGTATTTACATGAATTGTATTTACATGAATTGTATTTACATGAATTGTATTTACATGAATTGTATTTACATGAATTGTATTTACATGAATTGTATTTACATGAATTGTATTTACATGAATTGTGTTTACATGAATTGTATTTACATGAATTGTATTTACATGAATTGTGTTTACATGAATTGTATTTACATGAATTGCATTTACATACATTTCATTTACATACATTTCATTTACATACATTTCATTTACATACATTTCATTTACATACATTTCATTTACATACATTTCATTTACATACATTTCATTTACATACATTTCATTTACATACATTTCATTTTCATACATTTCATTTACATACATTTCATTTACATACATTTCATTTACATACATTTCATTTACATACATTTCATTTACATACATTTCAATTACATACATTTCATTTACATACATTTCATTTACATATATTTCATTTACATACATTTCATTTGCATACATTTCATTTACATACATTTCATTTACATACACTTCATTTACATAAATTTCATTTACATACATTTCATTTACATACATTTCATTTACATACATTTCAATTACATACATTTCATTTACATACATTTCATTTACATACATTTCATTTACATACATTTCATTTGCATACATTTCATTTACATACATTTTATTTGCATACATTTTATTTGCATACATTTTATTTGCATACATTTTTTTGCATGCATTTTATTTGCATACATTTTATTTGCATACATTTTATTTGCATACATTTTATTTACATACATTTTATTTGCATACATTTTATTTGCATACATTTTATTTACATACATTTCATTTACATACATTTTATTTGCATACATTTTATTTGCATACATTTTATTTGCATACATTTTATTTGCATACATTTTATTTGCATACATTTTATTTGCATACATTTTATTTATATAAATTTAACTTGCATACATTTGTTTATACATGATTTTTTATATACATTTTTTTATATGTTTCTAACTAATTTTTTTTAAATAATTTTTTTTCGCTTTTATATTTCCAACATATTTTTTTTATATAAATTGTTTTCAACATATATTTTTTTGTATTTTTTGGGGGAAAAAAACATTAATTTTAATGGGGAAGTACACTTGTATGATAATAAATTAGAGAGATTCGAACTGAAAATTAAAAACAACAACGATACTACCGAATTTTTTTTATCAAATACCTATCGTATAAAATAGTTGTCATGATCGATAAATTTTAACTTTTAATTGTTATATTCTTATAAGTATGTATTGTGATGTCGGCTGTCGGCATCGTTTCTCTTCCGAAGTCATCTGAACTGGTGTGCGAACGAACGTCATGTCGTGTCCGTTCCGAGGCTTCGAGTGAGCTTCCGCGTCGTTTCCGATCCGATCAGGTGGGCGACAAGCTTTAAGGAGCTTCAACCAACTTGTCTTTCATTAACATCATAATGACAATTGAAATTTAATTTTGTTTGAGCTATTATTAATTAAGGCCCTATTATACGTACCGGCTTCCTACGGACCGTCCGGCCTGCAGGACCGTAGGAAAGTTTTGGATGACGGCCCAGAGCTATTGCACGTACTTGAACAGCCGTAGGAAGCTGGTTTACTCTGGCTCTGATAAATCTTTGAATTCAAAGATTTATCTTTGAAAATGGCAATTCTGTCAATGAGATGACCTTTTTTACACGCTATGACCTTGGCTGGCGTACAGCGGCCGTACGGCATATTAATAAAAACCTGGCGAAAGTTCATCCGGCCGGCTGTAGGTGAGTGTTCCTACGGCCGATATGCTATTATACGATCCGGTCTGGACGTAAGCCATCGCCGCAGGCCAAATTGGCCATAGGAAGCTGGTACGTGTAATAGGGACTTTAAGTTAACGCTTATGAGAATTGTTGAAATTTGAGTTTTAAAATAAAAATAATAAAAATGAACAGCAAAATGCTGTTTCACACAAGAGAATTATTTTCTGTATCAATTAATTTTGTTACTACTTTCAGAGGCTACCAGATCTTGTGAACTGCTGAAGATTTTCGATGAAACCGCTCTAACCCCTTCCCCTGGCTGGAAAACATACACTCTGAGCACTGTGAGTTTCAAAGTTATTTTTAAACTTAATATATCACTACAGTGAATCATTCCAACATGTAGAAGATATCTCCACAGAAGATCAGTTCATTAATTATTTTAACAAGTTGATGCACTTATTGTGAATTCAAAATAGAGAATGAAATGGGTATAATTTATTTGCTGAACAATTTTCAGAAAGTCTTAGAGTAGCAATAAAAACTCGCCAAACTATAATGAGAGATAGTTGTAGGAAAACTCTGTCTCGAAGAACTCGGTCTCAGTTTATAATGATTTTATTAAAGAACATTAACAGAAATAGTTGAAATTATGGATACTAAAATGTGTAATTTATTTATTAATAGCGGATAACATCATTAACCGTTCTAAAATGATACGTAACATTATTAATTTTGACATGTTTTGACATTTATTTAACAGGAGATTTGAGCGGAAAATTCGGTCTCGGAATATTCGGTCTGAGGTATAAATAAAACTTATGAATTAGATGTATCTGGGGTGCGTGTCACACGGTGTAAGGACAAGTGTCATGCGGATAACTGCCATGCGGACAACTGCCATGCGGACAACTGCCATGCGGATAACTGCCATGCGGATAACTGCCATGCGGACAACTGCCATGCGGACAACTGCCATGCGGACAACTACCATGCGGATTACTGCCATGCGGACAACTGCCATGCGGACAACTGCTATGCGGATATCTGCCATGCGGACAACTGCCATGCGAACAACTGCCATGCGGACAACTGCCATGCGGATAACTGCCATGCGGACAACTGCCATGCGGACAACTGCCATGCGGACAACTGCCATGCGGATTATTGCCATGCGGACAACTGCCATGCGGACAACTGCCATGCGGATATCTGCCATGCGAACAACTGCCATGCGGACAACTGCCATGCGGATAACTGCCATGCGGACAACTGCCATGCGGACAACTGCCAAGCGGATAACTGTCAAGCGAACAACTGCCATGAGGACAACTGCCATGCGGACAACTGCCATGCGGATAACTGCCATACGGACAACTGCCATGCGGACAACTGCCATGCGGATAACTGCCATGCGAACAACTGCCATGCGGACAACTGCCATGCGGACAACTGCCATGCGGATAACTGCCATGCGGACAACTGCCATAGTGGAAAACTGCCATGCAATATATTATAATTTTGCAGGATTATTTGTAATGCGCTTGTAAACTTAACTTTTCACGGAATTAATTTGTTTTGAAGAATATCATTATCTTAAACTTAAAATTAAGTATAATATTGTTAATCGTATAGTTCAAAATTGAGCATGAAGTACCTGATTCAGATATTTCCTTGCGATGCTCCAATATTTGTGGTCAATGCAGAGGAGTATCTTGCCATAATTGTACGGAATATGATTTAAATGATAGTACTGTGTATACTTATAAGTAAAATATAAATAAAATGCGCTTCATCAGCCGCAATTAGCTAAGGAATGACATTTTTTATGTAAAACATGTAAAATTCATAGATAAATTATAAAGAATATAAGAAAGAGAGTTCATAATATAGAAAATTGTATCCTACATTTATGACAGTTGGTCATAAAATTCATTTTTTTTTGGTCTGTTTTCGCCATTTTCTGCTGACAATGAATAAAAACATCTGTTTATTCGAAAGCTAGAAATCGAAAATATCTTCAACGTTGAGTTTAAATAATCCCCTTGATAAAAAAATTAGAGATAATAAACATATGAAAATATTAACATACTAAATCCTCGATCAATGAATTTGTTATATTTCCCACCTTAGGTACTGATGTTAAAACGGACAAGACTCCTATTGTAACACTGGAAGATAGATCCCTCCATAGATGTCACATTCTCTGCTGGGAACAGCCGTACTCTACTGCCTTCAACTACAACGGTAAGAAAAACGGAAAACTTCATACTTATACTTATAGATAGGGAGGACACGTGCTACATCATACCAAAAATATTTTGGTGATCAATAATAAAACGAGGCACATAAGGGAAGGATTGACAGGTCTGATTTTTCAGAGTGGGGCACGTAAAACTTTTTCATTTTCTATAACTGACATGAATTGTTAAGAAGAAGTAATATTCCACCCCAGTGACAATGATCATTAGGGTAGCAATAAAAAGTCAAAGATTTTATTTTCAGATGGTCATTTGTTATATGCTTCGTACCCATGAACTCAGCCAATATCCTGACACAATTGGACAATATTTAGAAGTAGATCAAGTTAATTTTTGAAACTTTATCCTTATAGAGAAAAATACAAATATTCATAGTTTGGTAATTTATTTCAAAATTTAAATGTTGAGAAAGTTAATTATTATCAATTTGTTTTTAACATGAAACTGCAATATATGCTCTTACAACAATGGTTGGGAGGGGTGTGAAGGGGTTGACTGGTAGATTCCAACCCATGCAATGTTTTGTTTTTTGCTTATATGTTGTTGTTTGGATTCTATGACAGAAACTTCCGTGTCAAAATCTCTCCATGTAAAAAAAGGCAATGATATCCCCAGTCTTAAACCCCTGTGCAATAGTCCACTTCATTCCCATCAAAAACTTGGTCAAAAATAATCATGTAAAACGTTTAGAAAAAAGTTTTCGATCAAAACCAATTTTACACCACTTTTACTCGAAGTCAAAATGCTGAATTTAACCCTAGCAACCTAGGGACTGGTCCATGCGCACCAGTCCTCATGAAAAAATATTAATTATATTTTTAAACCGATTTGGAAGCTGTCTTTTTATGACTTTTATTTTTCAACACAAATTCATACGATTATACAAAAAAGAAGTTGATAAATGACAAAATACTCATATTATGAGCATTTATTCAAATATACAGAGTGTCTCGGGAAAACCGGAACAAAAATTTAAGTTAGTATACTTCAGAAAATTTTGAACGTACATGTACATTTATGGTATATTTTCATTGTTGAACTCTTCTCCACCCACAGGTAAATTTTCATTAAGTTTTATCCACTTTTGCAAATATTATAAGGATTTTATTGATGGGTAGTGAAAATGGCTTTTGTGCAAATAGTAAGAAAACCTAAAAAATATTTGTTTATAATTTTAGCTTGATAATTTTATTCTAAATTGATAATTATTCTTTGGCGTTTACCAATGGATGTGTAAGAAGGTTTTCAAGTGAAGGTTTTCATGAAGAAAAAAATATCGATAAGTCAATTTGTTGAGATTTTATAACAGTTTTAGTGAGGACTGGCGAGCACGGACCAGTCCCTAGGTTACTGAGCAAACTTTTAATGGCTAGGATACTAGGGTTAAAATAGATAAAAATAGCAATAAGTAGTATTTGACATCATCTTACTGTTAATATGGCTGTTGCGTTGGTGATAGTGAAGAAAATCATCTTGCGATTGAATATCAAAATACCTCAACTGATAAAGAGCATTCATACAACCTTTTTTATGCTGTTCTATCACATGTGTATTGAAAAATAAACAGCTTGTGAACCCAAAAAAGGTTTAATTTTCTACAATGAAAATGAATTTATCTAGTATTATATAAAACAACAATAACTTACAAACCTATCCCGTAAATTGGGTTGGAACTTTCCTGGGTAGAATATACCTAGGGTGGAATATACCTGGGTGGAATGTACCGCGGTGGAATATACCGGTCACCCTAAAAGATATATTGTTCTCTGTAAAGCTTGAGCCCATTTCTAACATATGTAGGGGAACAAGCTGTACAGTACTTGGAAATTTGATGTTAAAATGGGTCATGATAAGTCAATCAGAATTTTTTTGAAGGTGAAAATGGTTCATGACCAATGTTAACGACCAGTTTCCGATCTCTGTAACGCTGCTCGATTTGTGATCCTTAAGTAACTACATGAGGGCAACATTGTCCACTCTTGATATTCTCTCCCCTACAAGTAAATTAGGAATACTATCTTGTCCAAAAATACACCATATTTATGCTTTTTTTGTGAATGTCTTATCCCTTAAAATATAATGTACTTTTTTATAGAAAAAAAACATTATTTCACAATTTAATGCATTTAAACTTAATATATGTAGTATCAGATAGCAGGTCACTGTCAAGATGGTACTAAACGCTCAAAAATCTTAACCAAAAGCGTCGCATAACATGGATACATATGAAATGAGTTTAACAATAATTTCTTCAGAGTCAAAAGCACTGTGAAAACGCTGTGAAAAAACGCTCGTGTGACATTTCCATTAGAATGAACTGATAAGTATTCGGAATGATATTAAATAAATAATATTTATTCGACTCTGTAACTATGCTCCCACTGTGCCCTATTAGACTAATAAACCCATTTGTAAAATACTTCGTACTCATGAATTCCTAACTCAGCCAATATCCTGAGACATTTGGACAATATTTAGAAGTGGGAATATGAAGGAGCTTCAACCAACTTGACTTTCATTAACATTATAATGACAATTGAACTTTAATTTTGCTTGAGCTATTGTTTTAATTTAGGCCGTATTACACGTACTGGTTTCCTACGGCCAGTCCGGCTTGAGGGGCCGTAAGAAAATTTTGGATGACGGCCTAGAGCTATTACACGTACTTGAACGGCCGTAGGAAGCCGGTTCAGTCTGGCTCTGTAAATCTTTGACCTCAAAGATTAATCTTTGAAAATGGAAACTCTGTCAATGCGATGATCTATTTTACACGTTATGGACTTGACTGGCGTACAGCGGCCATACGACAGATTAATTAAAGACCTGGCGAAAGTAGGCCGATATGCTATTATACGCTCCGGTCTGGACGTACGCCATCGCCGCAGGCCAGATTGGTCGTAAGAAGCCGGTACGTGTAATAGGGGCTTTTAAATTAATGCTTATGAAAAATGAGAGTTGTTAAATGTCTAGTTTTAAAATAAAAAATGAACAGCAAAGCGCTGTTTTACACAAGAGAATTATTTTCTGTATCAATTAATTTTGTTACTACTTCCAGAGGCTACCAGATCTTGTGAAGTGCTGAAGATTTTCGATGAAACCGCTCTAACCTCTTCTCCTGGCTGGAAAACATACACTCTGAGTACTGTGAGTTTCGAAGTTATTTTTTTACTTAATATATCACTACGGTGAATTATTCCAACCTATTCAAAAAATATATCTCCTAAATTACTATCTTATTAATTTGCTTAACATCGTAATGTATAGATTGTATATTCAAAAGAAAAATTAAATGGTACAATGGAGGGACAACATAATAAGCTCAGTCTTTATGAGGGAGATATCATCAGAAACATGGAAATTCACGAAAGATATTACCAATCAAACAATGATTAATTTTAGTCACGGCTGTACTAAGACTGTGTGTATCTTTTCATTCTAATCCTAGTAACCTAGCCCTCAAAAATTTGCTCACTAACCTAGCCGTTGGTCTGTGGGCGCCAATCATTACTAAAACTCTTATGAAATCTTAACTAATTGACATTTCGATATTTTTTCTTCATAAAATTTTGGACTTGATATTTACCCAACCATTGGTAAACGCCAAAGAATCCATTTCATTAATTGTATGGGTGGGGCTTAAGACTGCGTATGGACCTTAGCGAGGTGCGCAGTCTCTTAGATTCAGTAAGCCGCTATAAAAGGGTCAGATGTGGGTCTAGGACATTTCTTCCGCATGCATCTCGTCCACGGAGATTTCGTCCAACGGACATTTCGTCCACGGACATTTCGTCCATGGACAATTTGTCCGCGAATTGCTTTATTTTGTATTTTGAAGTGCATATGGGATATATTTCATTTTATTTTTTATTATTACATTAATAGCCAGGTATAAAAATATGATATTATTATAGTGATTTTTAAAAAATTAGCCGATCCATTTATATGAACACATGAAAAATATTTATCTATCGATTACATTTAAGAAATTAGCTGTGCTAAACAGGTTGATTGTATCACCTCCTGTAATATTTTGCATTAATTAATGATTTATGAGTATCCAAAATATAGAACTGAACTAACAGGGTACTAAAAAGACTAAAAGTGGAAACGTTAGAATGAGAATAAAATAATTACAATAGAGGTAAATACTAATTACTTTGAATGCTTTTATTATGAGTCCGAAAATATGGAACAGTCCGGAAACACGGACGTGTTTACGTTTATATAATTTAACATAACACTAAAAAGTACCAATATCTAGCTATTTATTTTATATCACATTTAATTAACAATCAAATTTTTAGTAGTATATTATACATGTATGTATTTTATGTACTCACTGTTTTCTACTTTTATATTGCAGAATATTATAAGTAATATATTATGAACAATATGTACACTGCACAATATAATTATAATACAAAATAAAGCATTTCATGGACGAATTGTCCGTGGACGAAATGTCCGTTTGACGAAATGTCCGTGGACGAGATGTCCGTGGACGAAATGTTCGTGCACGGTCACAGGTAACTGATTATAGAGAGACACTCACCCATATGTACTCAATGAATTCGTGCATCTCAGGACTGGATAGTTCTGATATACTCCTTATTTATTTGAATAAATGCTCATAATATGAGTATATTATCATATATCGCCTTTGCTTTTGTCTAATCGTATGTAATTATGTGAAAAGGTTTCTCCGCCTAAGCGGAGATAAGGTGTTTCGCTTACCTAACTTCTATTTGTTCAAGAAGAAAGCAGTAAAAGCAAATTTAAAATCACAACAATAAATTCATATGTAATTTCAAGAATTCCTAGAATAATAAATTTAAAGATGTTCTAGTTTTAGTGATTTTTGGCTGAATGGATAAGCATTCTAAGAAAAATTTCAATTGAAGGTCTTATTATGCATTATCAGTAGAGTTCATCATTTATAGACAACTGAGCTGTCCGTAAATTTGATATTCTACAATAAATGAACACTGTGGAATAAAGAAGGATAAAAAATTGTCAAACTAAATAAATTATATTTATACAAAAGCACATATTTTTTTGTCATATAAAGGGGGACTTCTCTTTCGTTTTGTTAGAATCAACATTTACATTTCATCGGCCAATATAAATATTTGTGTTAATTTTATTGTAACTCAGCCTCAGAAAATTTGGTCTTGTTTTATAATGATTGTATTAAAGATTAATAATAGAAAATTGAAATTATAAATACTAAAATGTGTAGTGTCATCAACCGTTGTATAATTAGTAATTTTGACTTGTGTATAATAATGCGTAAATTAGTAATTTTGACATGTTTTGTCACATATTTAACATAAGATTTGATCGAAAAAAAACTCGGTTTCGAGTTTTGACCGGAAAATTTTCAGTTTGGTAACTTTCGGTCTGAGGTACATATAAAAAATACTTATCAGTTTAGATGTATCGGGGTGTGACGCCTCCCTAGCCCCGCTGTCAGGTCATTGATAAATCATGAACAAACTAGCGAATACCGCAAACTACATAACGGCCATTTATGTTGAGAGGCCATTTATAACTCAGTGACCGAATTTTGGAGACCGAAATTTCCGGCCACAAAAAGAAGATTACAACAATATTTTTAACAACAAATCACAACTTTTCTAAACAAAATAAAAGTCCATATATTTTGTATTGTATAAACATAATGTCCAAAATTTAGGATAGTCCGTTTGGTATGTCCATAACTAGGAGTCCTATACTGTAACTTTCTTTTCCCATACTCATCAGAAAGAGAAAACTCCATGTGCAGAAGGAAGTGCTTTCATTCCTTTCGACCTCTTGACTGAAGTTCCGAACAGACCAACACGGGCCGATGAAAAGCTCACACCTGACAAAAATAGGTTCATCTGCAGTACGAATACTTGGATAAATGCTAAGTACAGCCAAGGAAAAACTGGTAAGTGAAGACTGAGAGGACATGGTAAATGGAGACTGGTGAGTGAAGACTGGTAGGTGTAGTCTGGTAAGTGGTGACTGATGAGAGAAGACTGCGTTTTATGTACCCTTTCGTCAAATTTACTACTGCAACTGATACAAGTCTTTCAGATTTTAATAGGATTGTATATAAATCAGACAGATTGTGCATTAGGTATTTTAGTTTCAAATGATTTAGTAAATCATTTTACATTGATCATCAATTACACAGGGAATGAAAGCGGTAAAATAACCAGTTATTGTTTTATTGGCACAAATATGAAATACCCAATTATTGAGCAATAGAGAGCTTTTAGGAGAATGACCTAAAAGAGGGTAGAACACCATATATTGAGTTCGCACCATGTGAAAGTCAAACCTTTTCTACCCAGGGAAAAGTTTTAAGATATGGTACAACTCAGGTCTTAGGCCTAATTAAAAAAAAACTTCACATTAAATAGTTAGGCCTATATAGTGTATATATTGAATATGCAAACATGTGCATATAGAAAAATAAATCAGCGTAGAACCCCAGATGGTACTAACGGCCTTTTTAGAGTTTGGTAATTGTGAAACGAAACAGCATGTAATTAATTATCAAAATTGGACACCCCTGAGAAACAAATATTATTTAAGAGATAATAAATAACATGGATGTAATAATGTATTAGAATTATAATTCATAACACTGGTGAGTGAAGACTAAGTGGAGACTAGTGAGAAAAAGTTCACTAACACCATTAACCAGTCATATGACTTATTTTAATATTTCAGACTGCTCTTTCACTTTACACTTGAATACCGATATGTATGGATTTGATGTTGTTGATACCCAAATGAAATATTGGGAAATTTTCTCGAAATGTGAAGAGGATCCAAATTGCTACTCTGTTCTCTGTGTATTTAAAGGTACCGTTACAATTAGTTTTTTAAACCTGTAGAAATAAACTATAACTAAGTTCTGCAGTGAATAATTGTCATAAATAGAGATAACTTTTTAAAGAGTAAATATTATAGGAACTAAATAGAATATTTATATGATATGGCAAGAATATATAATCGTTTTATACTGGTTGATGGTAACACTGGCCAATAATCATCGGAAAATAAGTGGAAATATAACAATAAAGTAGTTAACCATTTATAAAAACCTCTCTTATAGGTCCAAATTCTGACACAGAGCGATGCCTGGCCAAAAGTACGTCTCCAGTATACGATCCTGCCAATGCTATCATGACTTACGTGAAAGATGTTTTCTACTGGACCTACGATTGTGTTTAGAACATCAAGATACAGAAAAACACTAAAGGGAATACCTTTCTTCATTTTCAATTACAAAACAGACGACAATAAAAAGTAATTGGGACAGTCAATGACTGACAATAACGTTTTTGTGCTTAGCTCGAGAGTCGCTCACATCTAACTACACAAAATATATTTGCCACCAGTCCATGTAACTTATTTAATGTTTATTCCTCATCAACCAACAAACACGGGTAAATTTAAACTATTAAGCAGATACCATAAGCTTTGGATCATTAAAACCACAAAGACAGAAAATTGTTAACAGGCAATTTTTCAGGAAACTACAATGTCACCTGTGATGCTCCATGCGTGAATAACAAGACAATACCTTATTTTTTAAATGAATGAAACTAATCTTATACCGAATAATTCAACAGCAATGTGTCTGTTCTTCTCCATTCCACTTCTCTTCATTTTTTTTATCACGTGAGAATTTACGAGTCAGTTACCACTAACTATCACTGATGCTAAACTCAATTCCCATCATTTACTGTATTTCAGTCTCTGATGTAACCCTTACAGACAAAATTGACAGTGACAATATATGATAACAATTTCATCAGATTTATCATCAATGATATTATCAAAGTTCTTATGGTGAAAAGATTTCCTACACAAAAGCTAATTGAAAGCAATAGTATTATATTTGAAAGCAATAGTATTATATAATGGGATTTATTTTATAAAGAAAACGGATCTTGATAGCATATCTGTTGAGGAATGCATTAAAGGCTGGAAAATTGTTATAATATGTCTTTATCGTCAGGTGTATTTCCTGATAAATTTAAGACGGCTATACTGGTACCAATTCATAAAAAGAGTGACACTGCTATAATTTCTAATTACCGACCGATTTCATTATTGCCCTTGTTTGGTAAGAGAAGTGTGTCGCTAAAAGATTAAGTTCTATTCTGGATAAGTTTTCTATATTAACTAATGACCAGTTTGGTTTTGGAAAAGGATCATCAACAGTTGATGGCACTTCTCAACTACACGAGCCACCTGTATGATTGGCTTGAAAATAAAAAACATGCTATTATAATGTCCTCATTGATTTCAGTAAGGCTTTTGACGCGGTCAAACATGATATTTTGTTATATAAGTTAGAAATTAACTAAAATGTTAAGAAATTTAGAATTGAATCAAGATATACTTTATTTTTTCAGTGTTTTCAATGTTTTTTTCACTAGGATGTTAAGGTTGAATGTATGTACTTTTTTTTCTTTTTCACTATTTTTTTCATATAGCTGCTAGAATTAAGTGTATGTATTTTTGTTATTTTAGGTAGGGAACCTATATTTTAGATAGGATACCTTTGAAGCTCTAAGCTTACTAGGTCTTAAGTCCTTTTCCTTAATAAAAGCTATATGTATAGTGAAAGAGTTGCCCCGACTCTTTTTACTTCATGTAAGGGACTTTTGTTTTAATAAATAAATAAAAAAAAATAAAATAAATGTATGGTATTAGAGGAGTCGCTCACAATTGTTTTAGGTCTTATCTGTCCAGACGCAGCCCGCGTGTTAAAGTTGGCTCATCTATTTCTGATGAGTCTACAGTTATTGGGTTCAATTTTGTATCTGCCAAATATACTTCCTAACCTAAAAGTAACTCTTTTCGAGGATGACACCACGATGACTGGCGCCCGGGCAGATATCCATGAATTGATTAAGGAGGTAAATACCGGTCTTGGTACGTTCGTAACTTGGACTTTTGCTAATAGACTCCTGTTGATGCATCGAAGACAAATGTGATTCTTTTCTCGAATCGGTTAGATTTTCGTTCAATTGAGTCTAGGATTGTAATTGATGATGTCGATATCAAGTTTTGTGAAAGCACTAAATTTTTGGGGTTGGAAGTTGACAGTAACCTGAAATTTGGTTGCCATTTTTGAATATTGCAACAAAATGATCAAAGATAGTTGGAATTATCCATAAATTGAGCCGGTATTTGCCTCAAAGTTCACTTATTAAACTATATTATAGTATTTTTTTATCCTCATTTACTGTATTGTAATCTGATTTGGGGTGGGACCTATGCCGTACATCTGGGCACAATTGAAATTCTACAAAAGAGAGTTTTGCGAATAATCACGGGCAGTGAATTCCTAGCTCACACAAATCCACTTTTTTCAATACTAAAATATTTAAAGTTGAAGATATCCATAGGTATTTACTGGATATTTAAATGTACAAGAATATTTCCTCATTTAACACTGCTGAGCATACTGATTTTACCCGCCAAGCAAACGAACCAATAATTAATTACCATAGGATTGCATTATCCAGACAAAGCATTAGTTTTGCTGGCCCTCAATTATGGCAAAATTTACCAAACCATTTAATAGTCAGCCCTTCTCTTAAAACAATAAAATCAGCACTTAGGAAATATCTGGTTGGTCAGTACGATTCATTGGGTGATTTTCAATAAACTATCTATTAATATATATATATTTTTCTTTCTTCTTCTTTATGTCGGTGATATATTTTCATTTTGATTTTGATTTATTTTTGTTCTGTAATGAATTCTAAGTTTTGAATGTACAATTTTTTTTTATTATTGTCGATGTATTACTAATACTTGTGTATGTTTGTATGTGTCTAAGTACATTTTTTTCCTTTGTATTCATATTAATAAATTTATTAGTGACCGTAAAGGTCCCTGCGTACTGCGGGAATTTATATATGGGCTTGATTGTGAACCTTACTATTTTTATGTGTTTTGTTCCTTCAATAAAATTGTATCATTGTATTAGATTTAAACGAGATGTCATTTTTATTTGGGTTTAGTTGTATAGTTGATCATTTTATTGAGATTGTATTAGAAATCTTTCTTGATTATTCTTACTCTTTGTGTGCACCAAATATATTGAATTGTTAGTTAACTTCAATTAAATCTTAAGTATATGTACTATATTTAAGAATACATTATTATGGAAAAAAAATAATTCCAATTCATTATTCAAAGTAATTTTAAGATTAAAAATTAAATTTAGGTCCAAATAATAAATCATTTAAAAAGGACATAAGCATGTTGAAAAATGAAGCTAAGACACTTTAGTGCATCCAAACTACAGTTTGATGCACTAAAGTATCTCGCTTTAGAGACAATGCCATAGGATGAACTCGAAACACCTGAGTGCATCAGAATTTCTCTGAGTGTACCTTCCAACTAGTTCCATTATTCTAGTTCTTTTCTATAGGTCAAAATTTGAACCACGTGAAACTGAATTTGATCCAAGTGAAATATAGTTGGGTAAATTTAATTTCCTAGCATCAAATTCAATTTCACTTAAATATGTTCTCTTCTCAACGCAACCTGAGCCACTATAAAAATTAATAAATTATAGTCAAGATCAAATAAATAATAATCATTAAGAAATAGTAAATTATAGTACAGTTAGTTCGTATTCATTTACCTTTTTAAATTAATTGTAACTTTTCCTTTCTATTTTATTTTTTATCTGTTTTTTTGCAAAAGACGATAAGAGTAAGTTTCATTGTGTACCATATTCGACATTTGTCGAGATTTACATTTGAAATAATAACTGTACATTTTACCTGATTTATAAATAGATATTTTCAATGACTTATTCTGTATGAGTAAATGGTTTTATGTCCATTTGACGTTATTATCAATGAAGCTATAAATTTTAAGGGGACCGTCACCCTCAAATCTGATAAAAAATCTAATTATTTTTTTATTGCATAGAATGATTTCTTATAGTACCCCGGATAACGTGTTAAAAGAATCTAGAAGTGCTTCATAAACAGATAGACAAAGTTGGAAATTATACCTGTCAGTCTGTGAAAAGACCTGTCAGCACAGGTATTGAAGGTTTATTTGGATCTCACATCAAATGATCTGTTGACTAGATGCATTAAAAAGAGGACACAACACCCAAACAAGAGCCTCGACGCTAATTTATGGAACCAGGATCATTTGAGTTAGACAATTTTTTAAAAAAAAATCAGTAAATTTGCTCTCATGAAAAGTTCCTTTTTTTTAACTGCTAAAGGAATCAACTTACACAGTTTTTGAGCTAGAGACATGGAGTTTGCTTCATAAATGAATTGCTCACAATGTTACAAACGGGATTTTTTCAAATTTCTCAATGTATGAGGAAGTATAGTCAGGTATATGAAAAAATTGATGTGTTTGAAAAAAAATTCTTTTACAACTTTTCCTAGACGAATTTGTAAAAACAGCTCAGTTACTTTGTGGACAACTAAATTCAGAACAAGATTAAATCAACATCATGTATCTAACTCAAAAATTATATGAGCCTTTTGAAGGTAGCCCTTAATTTTTTTTTTTTTTTTTGGGGGGGGGGGGAGAAGATAAATAAAATACTCCATTTTAATAGTTGCATCAACTCTGAAAATTTCCAGTTTGTATATCAATTAAATTTTTTTATTTTATTTTAGGAAGACATTCCCCTTAAAACATGTTTTGAGAAATGATATATAATTTTCAAATAATTCATATTATTTGATCAATGAATTCGTTCACATTATTCACTTTAAATACATCATTTAAACGGATGATAAATTACTTTTAATTTCATTATGGTTCGGTACCGAATTAATTGTCAAAGTAATACAGTTGTCATTGACAGAGATCAAGAACTATTTTGAACATCACATAAATTTTAGAATGACGTATATTAACACCCAATTTCCGAGCACTAAGAGCACAATTAAGTTTTGAAACTTGTTTTTTACAGCACTTAAATAAAGGATTCTCATTTGTGATGATTCTAACAAATGAATAAATCTCTTACTACGATAGTACATGAGAATTTACTGCTGTCTGAAATAAGTTAATTACTGGGGAAAAAATTAGATAGAGAAAAACCTATTTAATTGAATGTATTTGGAATTACCATCATTATACGCTATGCGAAGTAACCCAATTCAGATAATTAGTGCGATTATATCAAGTAGAAATCATTTACTCAATTAATTTATTATCTACTTGGTATCTAAAATATAACCAACATTGAGGGTAAAAACCCTGCAACATTTGTCCCTTATCTGTAAGGTTTACATAAAATGGCACAATTTGAAAATTTGATTTTTTATCCTTCTTGTTTTTAATGAAAAAATAATGTATTTCAAAAAAAATAATAATAAAAATAACATATAATTTGAAATAATATGAAAACTAAATATTAAATAATTTCATGCATGAATTATTTTGAATTCAGGTTCCATGCACAATTGTTATTTTTTACATTGTTTGTTTTGTAAATACATTAAACATTAAAAATAAATAATACAATGAATTGTTAATATAATAATCACTTTAAAATGATATCAACAAAGGTGCTGGGTTAAATTTACATTCATTCATGATTCTGGATATAATTTATTTCACTAATTGACATCAATATGAACTTAGCCGAACCTAATGGTAATTCTATATTTCCTATTCAAATCAAAGCTTTCTGTATTCACCTTCTAATCACCTTTAATTTAAGTTCAGTTGATTAATTAAAGTAATAGATAGCTAGAGAATTTAAATCTATTTCATTGACTAGAAGTTGTTTATTATTAGCTGAGTTTATTGAAACCTGCATTTACATTCAGGTTATGACACGTGATGGTTGCGTTGTGCTAAACCTATACATTTTGAAATAATAAATGAATAGAATTTGAATGAGAATATAACTATAGCATCTATTTCTCCTCACACATTGTAATATGAAGATCAATTAAGTTTCCCTTGCGCGAAAATCATGTCATATCCTAGTTATAAGTCCACCAGTGGCACAATATAATTATTATATAATATGAATACTAAAAAGATTTTTAGTTTATTTTTCATGTATCGTTTACTAAAGTTAAAAGAATGAAGCATTAACAATTGAAAAATCTTGGAAATGACCTTTAAAGGTACCTTGATTCCATATCTTAATTATAGGTGGGTATTGTACTTAAAAATGAGTACATCTTTACAGGCTGAACAAAAAAAAGTGTACTCAACTTTAAATGCGAATATTTTAACAACTTTTGAAGGTACAGTTGTCTTTCGAGTATCCCTTTGTATGTTGAACCCTTCTCCATCTACAGTTAAATTTTCATGAATGTTTATCCATTTTTTGTGAATATGGGCAACGACTTAATTGATGGGTGGTGCAAATGGTCAGAAAATGGACAATGAAGTAAGTGCAAACATTAAAAATATCTTTATTAGACAAAATCCCTATTAATAAAACAGAATTATTCTTAGAAAAAAAAAACTTTTAAGGTCCTAATTAGGAATCCTTTCAAGAATTCACTCAGAATTCTCGAAAAAATTTCACTCTGATAATCCTTTTCCTAATTTTTCAGCTAGTGAAGTTATATAATAGATGAAATAAAAATCCAGTAGGAATAGTACTGTTCAATATACTTTGGACTATCGCCAGCAGAACTGCGGTTAAGACTGACAATATATTTCTTGCTTCATGGCGGGACTTTTTGTCACCGAGATAAATGAAGACAACTTCCTTTTAATGCATTTTGCAATAGAAACTTGATAAAAAAATGAACAAAGTTCCATGAGAATGAACGATGAGATCAAAGTTTGATAAGAAATATGAATATGGAATTCTAGTATATATTAATGATATCAAGTTCAGGTAATAGAGATGTATATTATCTAGTGAAATTAAAGAAGCCCATACACTTTTATGAGATATTAGTGTAGAAAAAATTCCAGTTAAATAGGTCAAATTGTGAAAACAAATATATACATAAATAGTTTGAAATTATTTCAGAATGATCAAATTTTCAAAAGATCCAAAAAATCACAACTCTCATCTAACAGCTAGTCAAACTCCCGCCATGTTACCAGTGTTTGTTCTACTAATCACTCTGGTAGTGGGTACTTCAGGGTATGGAGGGAATGCCTGGCTCAAAGGTAAGTCATAGAAAAAACCTACTTCAAGTTTCATTCATATTACACCTGATTTTGTTGTTAAAGGGATTAAAATAAAACATTAGATAATATAGATTTTAATGCAATCAGCATATTTAATATATAATATATATTATATTGGTTCATCATCTTACTTGTGGCAAGTAGATGATATTTTTTGCGAGTCATTGTCGCCACCTAATTGTTGTATTGTATACATAGATATTTGTGTGTAATATTCATAACTGTAATTCTGTAAATAGTTTATCAATTAGTATAGTGTATGTACATCTCAAATTAAATTTTGAGATACATGTAATTCTGTATAGTTACTTAATAGTACAATAATTCAAGATGATTTATTCACTTACAAAAAAATTCATGGCATATATAAATAACTTAAATTATTCGATCATAATATTCGTTCAAATAAGATACTTAAAAATATATCATTTACACCTGTGATAACAAATTCTTTTAATTACCATAGCAAAAATCTAATATTATTTATTTATTTGCAATCTTGTTATTCACATAACTCAAAAACAGTTCAACCTATTGCCTGAAATTTAGTCTGACAATAATTGGTCGTTATCCAGGAATAATTTGATTAGATTTTGGGAGCGATCAGGACAAAGGTCAAGGTCATTTATAACGCAAAAAGTATTCAATGTAGTACAGTGGGGGGGGGGGGGGGGAGGTAGCCGTTAAATTGCTCGAAAACAATTGCCCGAAAGCCAATTGCTTAAAAGGCAATTGCTCGAATGAACAATTGCTCGAAAAACAATTGTTTGAATGAACAATTGCTCGAATTATCAAATTGCTCGAATGAACAAAATTGCACAGTTTTCGATTTTATAAAAGTCAGTTATTCATGAAGTGGAGCTGCGCCAAACAATCCTTGTTTCTTTTTAGTAACTGATCATTAATCATTCTATAAATGATTTTAATTATTACACATTCTGCATAATCATTTTTTAGACCGTTTGTGTCATCTCGTATGCAACATGTGAATTGGAATCATGTGGTGAATCACTACTATTCATGTTTTTTTCATCATAAAACCACAAAATTTATTTATTACTAGCCTATCTGTATGTGGTACCTCAATAAGTGAAATAACTCAAAGTTATGGTAGAGTTTTAATAAATCTACAAAATTTTTCGGGTTTTATGATAAAAAAATATGAATAGTAGTGATTCACCACATGATTCCAATTCACATGTTACATACGAGATGACACAAACGGTCAAAAAAAAAAAGATTATGCAGAATGAGTAAAAATTAAAAACATTTATTGAATGATTAATTATCAGTTACTTAAAAGAAACAAGGATTGTTAGGTGCAGCTCCACTTCATGAATAACTGACTTTTATATAATCGAAAACTGTGCAATTTTATAATTCGAGAAATTTTGTTCATTCGAGCAATTGTTCATTCGAGCAAATTATTGTTCGTTCGAGCAATTGTTTTTCGAGCAATTGTTTTCGAGCAATTTACCAGCTACCTTGAATATTATTGTGTAATAGAGTCATTTTTTCAGGATCTGCAGACGACCTTTAAAACTGCCTAAAGATTCCACATCTTCATATTTTAATTAGAAGTAAGTTTTGTACCAAAAAATGAGTATATCTCGATCGAATTATGAATATTTTCAATAATTTTCTAAGACACATATATATACAAACATGAAATTTCAACCACATTTTTAAAGGAACATAAAATATCTTAGAATAATTCACAGTACAAAAAATATAACCTAATATCTAAGTTTTAGCAGATAACGACGAATTAAAAGTGCTATTGAAATAACAAAGAGTATGAAATAAATGACCAAAATAATAATTATTACTAAGAATTTATTTCAATTAGTTTTACAATATGCATTGTTTTAAAATAGTTGTATATTACAATGGGTCTTCAACCAATCAGTTCTTAAAAAATTCTGGTTGGCATATCAGTATCTATGAAAACAACTAAATATCCACTTTTCAAAAACTTTGAGTGTCCGAGTTTTGTGATGTTAATTCCCCTATCAAATTTTTCAGTTACTTCAGGTTCTGAAGTTATGTATTAGTTATATAGAAAATTCAGTAGAAATAAACTTTGGACTATCAAGAAAGAAATATTGTTAAAACTGGAGTCGTTGATTAATCTTTCTTTATGTTGGTACTTTTTGTCACTTGGTAAATAAACAATACTTCCTTCGAATGAATTTGACAACACAACATGGATAAAAGAATGAACAAAGTTCATTTACAATGAACGGTGGAATCAAAGTTTGTGGTGTCAATTTTACTACCGTCTGGAAACTCACTAATACATGACGATGTAATTTATAACAGCCATGAACTGACTGTTCATAGAAATTAGTACAAACGAATTTCACTACTGAAAATTGAAAAAATTATTTATCTACCAAACTATCAAAAGAAATAGCTAACAAAAAAAATAATAAGAATATTCTCCTAATATTTCAGATTGATAAACGTATCAAAAAATCCAAAAAACACCCATTCTCATCTAACAACTAGTCAAACTCTCCACCATGTTACCAGTGTTTGTTCTACTAGTCACTCTGGTAGTGGGTACTTCAGGACATGGAGGGAATGCCTGGCTCAAAGGTAAGGAAATAAAACTGAATTCAGGGTTCTTTAATATTTCACTTTAAATTATTTAAAACGACAAAAGAAAATCTAGGTAATGCTAAATTTCAACAACATCCTTGAGGTGCTGAAATAAATCAAAAATTGAAATACAGGGATACTAATAAACAATTAAACATATCTTAAATGTGATCAGCAATTACGATACAACAGTAATTATAAAATGTCTTTTTTGAAGACAGTTGCTATAACAATGTATAATTTAATTTTTTTTATTAATATTCATATCTCAAATCTGAAATATTGTTGCATAGAATTTGTAAATTTTTACCATGATTTGTTACTATTTCTTTAAATTGATAAGGCAATAATGAAACCATTTTTTGTATTGCCCAAAAAGAAAACTGTCAACATTGAGTTTCACATTAGTCTTTTCTTCAGTGATTTTACAATATAATATGAAATGTAACATTTTATCTGTTATAATATAGCAATGATAGTTGAGAGTTTATCTTTCTATCATGTCATAACTCACACGTACATGAGCACTTGAAATATTATCTTTTTATTTAAATAACTTTTTATTTTATTTTTGTGATCATGACCATTGACCACCTCAGTAAAAATAACATTATAACAACAAATAAATTTTATATATACTTGTTTTTATCTGTAAGTTTCAATAAATTGAATTATTATAAATTAAATCTCCTTTATTTTCAATCAGCGACGAAACGTCCGGCGATGATTTGTCCAGGTGACGAATTGTCCAGCGACGAATTGTCCCATGTTGAATTGTCCGGGGACGAATTGTCCGGCAAAGAATTGCCCTAATGCCGGTTCAATCTTAGCTATATTGTTGTGATTCTTTAACTGTGGGTAAATTACACTAAGCTGGGTGTACCGAAAATATTTGATAATTATAAAGTAACGGAGTAATTGTAGATTTATTTATTGTCAGTTAGCTGGTTACGCTAATTACTTCGCTGCAATATATTCAGTCCATATTTTATTGAAGTATAGCCTATTAGTATTATATATTATTATATATTACATACACACTGATAAAATTAAACAACTCAAACGGGTGCACCCAGGTGTTTCGAGATTACTTTATAGGTTTGTCTCCAAAACGAGATGCACTTAGGTGTTTGAAGAGCTTGAAAGTGCTTTAGTCCGATGCACTTTAGTGTCTCAGCTGTTAAAATGATGTTAAATGATGTCTGTTAAAATGATGGGGAACTTACTCTCGTTATTATAGCAAATTTGAGACACTAAAGTTCATCGAACCGATGCACTTCCAAAACACCTTTTAGTGCATCAAAACTGTAGTTTGATGCACTTATGTGTTTCGCTTTGGAGACAAACCTATAGAGTACATGCAGACCTCGCTTTAAGTACAATTCACTTTAGTAAAAGTGGTCCTTATTTCGAGTCATGATTCGAAATAAGAACCGTTCGTAAACATAGAAAATGTAGACAATTTTCTGTGATTATTTCACGGTAACTAAAAAAATATCAAAATTATAATCCTGATGAGGTTATTAGAAGCAATTGGTTCAGAAATTCAACTTGTCCCATTTTAGGATAAGTTCCGTATTATCGCACGGTTCCATATTTTCGAACACGTAAAAATCTTTTTTATAATATTCATTATTAAACTTTTATTTCAATTGGTATCATAAAAGTTAAATAATAATTATAATATTTTCTCTTCTGACGTGTCCGAAATTGTAGAACATACCAATAGCTTGGAACTTAGTACACTACTTCCAAAAATATTTCATAGAGCATAAAATTGTTGTTTGTTAAATGTAGCACAATAACTATAGAAGTCTAAGTATCTATTAATTACTCAACTATACTGAGTGAGAGTTTAGCTATGGGTGGATTTTAAAACATTTGATAAATGCACGACTTAAAACTTTTTCATTACAGTCACAAACAATGAAAGACTGTATATTATTAATAATATGCTCATATACGATTTACTCTAATAATACATTATTCTTTCTATAACTCATAGAAAATGAGGTCTAAATCAAGGAGTGACAATTATAAATTTTTTGTTACTATTATTCGCTTTAGTTACCGTTTGGTAACTAAACTAAGTCGTGATTTGGTAACTAAAGCGAGGGATGCCTGCAAACTTTCAACACCTTGGTACATCATAATTCTCTGAGTGCATTAACAGTATTATTTCCCATTTCATAGTTTAGGGTAGTGATATTATTTAAGAGGGTAACGTTATCGGATGGAGTAAATCATACATCTGATAGGTAGTTAAATTGTATGAATTTAGAGAAGTTTTATTGATAGTTTTAATCACAAAGGCCTATTTTTAAAGAATGAATGTGGTTAGCAATTGCTTGGTAGGTTAATATAAAATTTTAATATGTTGGTATCGAATTAAAGACAAATAATAGATGAACTATAGAGAATTATATAATAAAATATATGATAGAATAGAAACATGGTATTCAACATACGACAGTTAGACTTGAAATTCATTTTGATCCATGTTTTCACCGCCAATTCCTGATGATGTATAGATATCTTTCTATTCGAAAGCTTAAGACCAAAAATAGCTTCAATGCTGAGTTTAATAACTCTCGTGATAAAAGAGAGAAAAAATATGAAAGTGTAAACATACTAAATGGTCGATCAAAACACGTTTTCATGATTTTTTAAAATACATATTGGAAGTTATTCCAAGACTATATTGAATAGCTATATAAAAACTGCACTATGATGTTCAAATATTAAAAGTACAGCTCTTAGCTTGCCAATGTAGTAATACTGGCAACTCAGGACTCACCTCGAGGAGGTGGCTGTACGTCGATTTTCCCTCCATCCAGCCCCTACAACCCTAATATGGTTAAACTATTTGATCACTATAATTTCAAGTCTTTCATTGATCGAAATCTTGGCATCTCAGTTCTTTAATGGGTGTTTGATAAGGTTTGATTTTGAATGGCCTCCAAGAAGCCCAGATCTTACCCCCCATGCGACTTTTTTTTACTTCATCTTGAAATAAAGTCTACTAAACCACTCCCCCATCGTTGGAAATGCTTCGTTATCGAATCAAGGAGAAGAATTTCGTGTATTAAAGAACAAAGACAAGTAATTAAAAGAGTAGTGAATGCGATGAGGCATCGAGCAATAATTACTTGTGTCGAGAGCAAAGACGGACGTGTGGAATGTTCTAGTTGAACTATTTCTTTGTTACTTTTATACAAGATTAAATTATTTGAAATTTAGTAGGAAAATGGATTTGTAGGTTCTAAAGTTTTGCCAAATAAAAGACTGAAACAAAATCACTCTCATGTTTTAACCCTTTTTTATACGTTTTTATTTATATTTTATTTGTAACTATACAGATTCTTAGAGAGAAAGATATTCTCAGATTTATGATGTAAACAGATTTCAATTATATCAATCCCAAGCAACCACAGTTAATGGGGCCAATGTGGGCACTAGGTGCCATTCAAGCCCGTAATCTGATGACAAATCATATTGGTACTGTGTGGTCATTTACAAAATGGGCCAACGAGGTGACAGCATAGGCTACTAATGTTGAAATCATCTTGACCCAAGATGTTGTCGAGGTTGATGGGGCCAAGGTCGTAAAAGAACTGGCAAGCTGTATTGAAATCAACTTGGTACTAGGTGGTTTCAATGTGACATATGTCACTACCACATTGGTACTGTGTGGTCATTTACAAACTGGGCCCACATGGTGACAGCATAGGCTACTAATGTTGAAATCATCTTGACCCAAGATGATGCCGAGGATGATTGGGCCAGGGTCGAAAAAGCACTGGCAACCAATATTGAAATTACTTTGGTACTAGGTGGTTTCCATGTGCTAAATATGGCACTACCATATTGAACCCATCAGGTCACAGTAAATAAATCATAAGGTTTAATAAATTACTTTTGAAGCCTTGAATAGATTAATAATAGAACATTGTTATTAATAAATTGAATATCATAATGATTAATACATATAAAAGTCATCTTCTAGTTTTTCATTTATTTATTCGTAGATCGTTACAACAGAAGAGTAGAACGAACTTAAAAAACCTATCCATTAAAAAGGTGATTAAACAGTAACATTAAACAATACATCTAGCTTTATATCTAGCAATATCTTTATTGGACGAAGGTCCCCGTCGATGAAGCAGATTATCTCTAGGTTTTAGCTACTTCTTTAAAAAAAAAAAAAAAAAATCTGTTATAATAAATGGATCAAATATCTTCTTTATTTTTGTGTTTATTTAAGATTTTAATTGTCCCATAAGCACTAGCTTCAAGGGGCTGCTTCCCTTTAATAGTATGAAATTAGCATATGTTGTCCAATTACATTTTCGTGAGCAATAAACAAACAAACAAACAAGTATAAAGAGTTATTATAATATAGTATAGAATAGTTATATATGATATTACAACTAACATGACTATAATAAAAAGCTGACTATAACCCTGAGATCAAAACAAAATTTATTATCTATGGAAATGGTCTCAATCGAATTACATAGCTAAGAAAGACAAGAATACAATAATTCAGTGAGAGGTCTAATAATTTACATCCTTGGCTATGATTTCGTCCACATTCTGTTGTGCCTATCTCTCCTTCCGTTATTGCAGAACTGCCTTGTCTATACCTCTCAAAATTTGAAGCTTTTCTTATGGCGATGGTAATGACCTCTACCCTGAAAAAGAAAATATTAATTACTCAATCAATTCTCAATATCACTTGCAGAATTCCGTAGCTGTATTTATTTCAGTTACATTAATTATATACCTATATTTAAATATTTACTATACTTGCAAGCAAATTTTGTAATTATCAGAAATGAACAAAAGTACGTGTATCCAAATTTGTTGTAACTCACATGTTGTCTCTGTAACTATTTTTAAATTAAATAATAGGTGCCTACATACCTAGATGATGGTTATATACTTTCAGAAATCGAATCGCATTTCAAATTTAAATTATTATATTTAAAGAGAAATTTAAAATTATTAATATTTCATGGTAAGTTCCCAGTTATCGGACGTTTTCACGTTTTCGATCACGTTTGAAAAATTATTATCATTTAATCTTCAAGTTGCTGTAGTACTTTATTTCTATAAAGATCGAGAAAAAGTGACACCGTAAGATAAATTAATAACTCGAAAAGCTCGGTACCTAATTAGGTACTGCACCTATAGAAGCAGGCAATAACTATATCGAATACACTATATAAAATAACTATTAAGTATATTTAAAAAACTTCAACTCACCATTTTATAACTTTAAATAGGCCGCAGGGTGCAGTTTTGAAGAATTTCCTTAATTAATTAAGGAAATTAAAATACTTATACCTCCTCCAACGAAAACTACCAAACCACGCTACAAAATCACTCAGTGCCACTCACCCTTCGTTATCATTTTACACATCATATAGCTTATTTACTTATACTTTATATTAAAATTGTGTTATTTAAAAAATATAAATTCTAAACCTTGAAACTAAAACTTTAACTCTTTATCGTTCTTGTGATCATCTTCGTTTAGTCACTTAAACTTAGTATTAAAAAAATAGTTTTGCTGAACAATTAATAATTTAATATTAATTTGAAGACATTTTATAAATTGCGATTGATTGAATCCTTCCTATTTCAGGGAATGGTCTTTCCAATATGTTAATAAAGCTTCCGCCATATAATGTTGATAGGCTATACAGTAATCAGGTTTGGCCAATATGACAATTCAATGGGATGGATTTCCAACATTGAACCAATCTTCTCCCAAGGTAACATTCCATGAGAATGGAAAACCACATTATCCCCATGTAATTTCTAGGCTACTTTTCAGTCTGTCAGCTCTTGCCCATCTAACCATCTAGTGCCCATGTTGGCACAATGTGTCATGGTTGCTTGGGATATGAACCGGAAGTATGAGCTTTCAAAATTAGGCACATTTTTTATAAAACACCATGTATAAGTTTTTATTCTCCTCATTTTCCTAATATTTCAGATTGATAAAAGTAGCAAAAGATCTAAAAATAACCATTCTCATCAAATAGCTAGTCAAACTCTTCATCATGTTACCAGTGTTGCTTTTACTATTAACTCTGATCGTGGGTACTTCAGGATTTGGAGGGAAAGCCTGGGTCAAAGGTAAGTCATATAAGAAAATATATTAGCACAAGGTTCATTAATATTAAATATAATTGTGTTGTTTCTAACTAAATCAGCTGCAATTATAGCTGACCTCTAAACATAAATGACCGTTATGTAGTTTGGTGTATCCGCTAGTTTGTTGTACTGCTCTCCTCACCGAATATTCCGAGACCGAAATTTCCGAAAAAAAATGTCACATATACTTTCACAACCGTTAAGGATGCTATTCGCTTCTAATAAATTCACTACACATTATAGTGAAGCTATCCTCCATCATCCCGTCTGGAAGAGTTGGAGTAAGTTTTGGTGGAAAGGTGGCTGAAAATTATGATTGAAGAGTTCTAGAAGCTTAATGATTCCATTCCGAGATGTTATGAAAGCAAAATCATAGATGAATTATAAAGAATATAAGAAAGAGAGTTCATAATATAGAAAAGTTGTATCCAACATTTATTGTACATAGTTGGTCATAAAATTCATTTTTTTTTCTGGTCTGTTTTCGCTATTTTCTGCCGACGATGAATAAAAGCATCTGTTTATTATACGTTGAGTTTAAATAATCCCCTTGATAAAAAAAATTAGAGATAATTAACATATGAAAATATTAACATACTAAATGCTCGATCAATGAATTTGTTATATTTCCCACCTTAGGTACTGATGTTAAAACGGACAAGACGCCGATTGTAACACTGGAAGATAAATCCCTCCATAGATGTCACATTCTCTGCTGGGAACAGCCGTACTCTACTGCCTTCAACTACAACGGTAAGAGAAACGGAAAACTTCATACTTGTACTTATAGATAGGGAGGACACGTGCTACATCATACCAAAAATATTTTGGTGATCAATAATAAAATGAGGCACATAAGGGAAGGATTGACAGGTCCAATTTTTCAAGGTGATGCAAGTATAATTCATTTTCTATAACTGACATGAATTGTTAAGAAGAGATAATATTCCACCTCGGTAAATTCCACCCCAGTGACAATGATCATTAGGGTAGCAATAAAAAGTCAAAGATTTTACTTTCAGATGGCCATTTGTTATATGCTTCGTACCCATGAACTCAGCCAATATCCTGACACAATTGGACAATATTTAGAAGTAGCTCAAGTTAATTTTTGAAACTTTATCCTTATAGAGAAAAATACAAATATTCATAGTTTGGTAATTTATTTCAAAATTTAAATGTTGAGAAAGTTAATTATTATCAATTTGTTTTTAACATGAAACTGCAATATATGCTCTTACAACAATGGTTGGGAGGGGTGTGAAGGGGTTGACTGGTAGATTCCAACCCATGCAATGTTTTGTTTTTTGCTTATATGTTGTTGTTTGGATTCTATGACAGAAACTTCCGTGTCAAAATCTCTCCATGTAAAAAAAGGCAATGATATCCCCAGTCTTAAACCCCTGTGCAATAGTCCACTTCATTCCCATCAAAAACTTGGTCAAAAATAATCATGTAAAACGTTTAGAAAAAAGTTTTCGATCAAAACCAATTTTACACCACTTTTACTCGAAGTCAAAATGCTGAATTTAACCCTAGCAACCTAGGGACTGGTCCATGCGCACCAGTCCTCATGAAAAAATATTAATTATATTTTTAAACCGATTTGGAAGCTGTCTTTTTATGACTTTTATTTTTCAACACAAATTCATACGATTATACAAAAAAGAAGTTGATAAATGACAAAATACTCATATTATGAGCATTTATTCAAATATACAGAGTGTCTCGGGAAAACCGGAACAAAAATTTAAGTTAGTATACTTCAGAAAATTTTGAACGTACATGTACATTTATGGTATATTTTTCATTGTTGAACTCTTCTCCACCCACAGGTAAATTTTCATTAAGTTTTATCCACTTTTGCAAATATTATAAGGATTTTATTGATGGGTAGTGAAAATGGCTTTTGTGCAAATAGTAAGAAAACCTAAAAAATATTTGTTTATAATTTTAGCTTGATAATTTTATTCTAAATTGATAATTATTCTTTGGCGTTTACCAATGGATGTGTAAGAAGGTTTTCAAGTGAAGGTTTTCATGAAGAAAAAAATATCGATAAGTCAATTTGTTGAGATTTTATAACAGTTTTAGTGAGGACTGGCGAGCACGGACCAGTCCCTAGGTTACTGAGCAAACTTTTAATGGCTAGGATACTAGGGTTAAAATAGATAAAAATAGCAATAAGTAGTATTTGACATCATCTTACTGTTAATATGGCTGTTGCGTTGGTGATAGTGAAGAAAATCATCTTGCGATTGAATATCAAAATACCTCAACTGATAAAGAGCATTCATACAACCTTTTTTATGCTGTTCTATCACATGTGTATTGAAAAATAAACAGCTTGTGAACCCAAAAAAGGTTTAATTTTCTACAATGAAAATGAATTTATCTAGTATTATATAAAACAACAATAACTTACAAACCTATCCCGTAAATTGGGGTGGAACTTTCCTGGGTAGAATATACCTAGGGTGGAATATACCTGGGTGGAATGTACCGCGGTGGAATATACCGGTCACCCTAAAAGATATATTGTTCTCTGTAAAGCTTGAGCCCATTTCTAACATATGTAGGGGAACAAGCTGTACAGTACTTGGAAATTTGATGTTAAAATGGGTCATGATAAGTCAATCAGAATTTTTTTGAAGGTGAAAATGGTTCATGACCAATGTTAACGACCAGTTTCCGATCTCTGTAACGCTGCTCGATTTGTGATCCTTAAGTAACTACATGAGGGCAACATTGTCCACTCTTGATATTCTCTCCCCTACAAGTAAATTAGGAATACTATCTTGTCCAAAAATACACCATATTTATGCTTTTTTTGAGAATGTCTTATCCCTTAAAATATAATGTACTTTTTTATAGAAAAAAAACATTATTTCACAATTTAATGCATTTAAACTTAATATATGTAGTATCAGATAGCAGGTCATTGTCAAAATGGTACTAAACGCTCAAAAATCTTAACCAAAAGCGTCGCATAACATGGATACATATGAAATGAGTTTAACAATAATTTCTTCAGAGTCAAAAGCACTGTGAAAACGCTGTGAAAAAACGCTCGTGTGACATTTCCATTAGAATGAACTGATAAGTATTCGGAATGATATTAAATAAATAATATTTATTCGACTCTGTAACTATGCTCCCACTGTGCCCTATTAGACTAATAAACCCATTTGTAAAATACTTCGTACTCATGAATTCCTAACTCAGCCAATATCCTGAGACATTTGGACAATATTTAGAAGTGGGAATATGAAGGAGCTTCAACCAACATGACTTTCATTAACATTATAATGACAATTGAACTTTAATTTTGCTTGAGCTATTGTTTTAATTTTGGCCGTATTACACGTACTGGTTTCCTACGGCCAGTCCGGCTTGAGGGGCCGTAAGAAAATTTTGGATGACGGCCTAGAGCTATTACACGTACTTGAACGGCCGTAGGAAGCCGGTTCAGTCTGGCTCTGTAAATCTTTGACCTCAAAGATTAATCTTTGAAAATGGAAACTCTGTCAATGCGATGATCTATTTTACACGTTATGGACTTGACTGGCGTACAGCGGCCATACGACAGATTAATTAAAGACCTGGCGAAAGTAGGCCGATATGCTATTATACGCTCCGGTCTGGACGTACGCCATCGCCGCAGGCCAGATTGGTCGTAAGAAGCCGGTACGTGTAATAGGGGCTTTTAAATTAATGCTTATGAAAAATGAGAGTTGTTAAATGTCTAGTTTTAAAATAAAAAATGAACAGCAAAGCGCTGTTTTACACAAGAGAATTATTTTCTGTATCAATTAATTTTGTTACTACTTCCAGAGGCTACCAGATCTTGTGAAGTGCTGAAGATTTTCGATGAAACCGCTCTAACCCCTTCTCCTGGCTGGAAAACATACACTCTGAGCACTGTGAGTTTCGAAGTTATTTTTTTACTTAATATATCACTACGGTGAATTATTCCAACCTATTCAAAAAATATATCTCCTAAATTACTATCTTATTAACTTGCTTAACATCGTAATGTATAGATTGTATATTCAAAAGAAAAATTAAATGGTACAATGGAGGGACAACATAATAAGCTCAGTCTTTATGAGGGAGATATCATCAGAAACATGGAAATTCACGAAAGATATTACCAATCAAACAATGATTAATTTTAGTCACGGCTGTACTAAGACTGTGTGTATCTTTTCATTCTAATCCTAGTCACCTAGCCCTCAAAAATTTGCTCACTAACCTAGCCGTTGGTCTGTGGGCGCCAGTCATTACTAAAACTCTTATGAAATCTTAACTAATTGACATTTCGATATTTTTTCTTCATAAAATTTTTGACTTGATATTTACCCAACCATTGGTAAACGCCAAAGAATCCATTTCATTAATTGTATGGGTGGGGCTTAAGACTGCGTATGGACCTTAGCGAGGTGCGCAGTCTCTTAGATTCAGTAAGCCGCTATAAAAGGGTCAGATGTGGGTCTAGGACATTTCTTCCGCATGCATCTCGTCCACGGAGATTTCGTCCAACGGACATTTCGTCCACGGACATTTCGTCCATGGACAATTTGTCCGCGAATTGCTTTATTTTGTATTTTGAAGTGCATATGGGATATATTTCATTTTATTTTTTATTATTACATTAATAGCCAGGTATAAAAATATGATATTATTATAGTGATTTTTAAAAAATTAGCCGATCCATTTATATGAACACATGAAAAATATTTATCTATCGATTACATTTAAGAAATTAGCTGTGCTAAACAGGTTGATTGTATCACCTCCTGTAATATTTTGCATTAATTAATGATTTATGAGTATCCAAAATATAGAACTGAACTAACAGGGTACTAAAAAGACTAAAAGTGGAAACGTTAGAATGAGAATAAAATAATTACAATAGAGGTAAATACTAATTACTTTGAATGCTTTTATTATGAGTCCGAAAATATGGAACAGTCCGGAAACACGGACGTGTTTACGTTTATATAATTTAACATAACACTAAAAAGTACCAATATCTAGCTATTTATTTTATATCACATTTAATTAACAATCAAATTTTTAGTAGTATATTATACATGTATGTATTTTATGTACTCACTGTTTTCTACTTTTATATTGCAGAATATTATAAGTAATATATTATGAACAATATGTACACTGCACAATATAATTATAATACAAAATAAAGCATTTCATGGACGAATTGTCCGTGGACGAAATGTCCGTTTGACGAAATGTCCGTGGACGAGATGTCCGTGGACGAAATGTTCGTGCACGGTCACAGGTAACTGATTATAGAGAGACACTCACCCATATGTACTCAATGAATTCGTGCATCTCAGGACTGGATAGTTCTGATATACTCCTTATTTATTTGAATAAATGCTCATAATATGAGTATATTATCATATATCGCCTTTGCTTTTGTCTAATCGTATGTAATTATGTGAAAAGGTTTCTCCGCCTAAGCGGAGATAAGGTGTTTCGCTTACCTAACTTCTATTTGTTCAAGAAGAAAGCAGTAAAAGCAAATTTAAAATCACAACAATAAATTCATATGTAATTTCAAGAATTCCTAGAATAATAAATTTAAAGATGTTCTAGTTTTAGTGATTTTTGGCTGAATGGATAAGCATTCTAAGAAAAATTTCAATTGAAGGTCTTATTATGCATTATCAGTAGAGTTCATCATTTTAGACAACTGAGCTGTCCGTAAATTTGGTATTCTATAATAAATGAACACTGTAGAATAAAGAAGGATAAAAAATTGTCAAACTAAATAAATTATATTTATACAAAAGCACATATTTTTTTGTCATATAAAGGGGGACTTCTCTTTCGTTTTGTTAGAATCAATATTTACATTTCATCGGCCAATATAAATATTTGTGTTAATTTTATTGTAACTCAGCCTCAGAAAATTTGGTCTCGTTTTATAATGATTGTATTAAAGATTAATAATAGAAAATTGAAATTATAAATACTAAAATGTGTAGTGTCATCAACCGTTGTATAATTAGTAATTTTGACATGTGTATAATAATGCGTAAATTAGTAATTTTGACATGTTTTGACACATATTTAACATAAGATTTGATCGAAAAAAACTCGGTTTCGAGTTATGACTTGAAAATTTTCAGTTTGGTAACTTTCGGTCTGAGGTACATATAAAAAATACTTATCAGTTTAGATGTATCGGGGTGTGACGCCTCCCGAGCCCCCCTGTCAGGTCATTGATAAATCATGAACAAACTAGCGAATACTGCAAACTACATAACGGCCATTTATGTTGAGAGGCCATTTATAATTCCGTGACCGAATTTTGGAGACCGAAATTTCCGGCCACAAAAAGAAGATTACAACAATATTTTTTACAACAAATCACAACTTTTCTAAACAAAATAAAAGTCCATATATTTTGTATTGTATAAACATAATGTCCAAAATTTAGGATAGTCCGTTTGGTATGTCCATAACCAGGAGTCCTATACTGTAACTTTCTTTTCCCATACTCTTCAGAAAGAGAAAACTCCATGTGCAGAAGGCAGTGCTTTCATTCCTTTCGACCTCTTGACTGAAGTTCCGAACAGACCAACACGGGCCGATGAAAAGCTCACACCTGACGAAAATAGGTTCATCTGCAGTACGAATACTTGGATAAATGCTAAGTACAGCCAAGGAAAAACTGGTAAGTGAAGACTGAGAGGACATGGTAAATGGAGACTGGTGAGTGGAGACTGGTAGGTGTAGTCTGGTAAGTGGTGACTGATGAGAGAAGACTGCGTTTTATGTACCCTTTCGTCAAATTTATTACTGCAACTGATACAAGTCTTTCAGATTTTAATAGGATTGTATATATCAGACAGATTGTGCATTAGGTATTTTAATTTCAAATGATTTAGTAAATAATTTTACATTGATCTTCAATTACACAGGGTATGAAATCGGTAAAATAATCAGTTATTGTTTTATTGGCACAAATATGAAATACCCCTTTATTGAGCAATAGAGAGCTTCTAGGAGAATGACCTATAAGAAGGTAGAACACCATATATTGAGTTCGCACCATGTGAAAGTCAAACCTTTTCTACCCAGGGAAAAGTTTTAAGATATGGTACAACTCAGGTCTTAGGCCTAATTAAAAAAAAAACTTCACATTAAATAGTTAGGCCTATATAGTGTATATATTGAATATGCAAACATGTGCATATAGAAAAATAAATCAGCGTAGAACCCCAGATGGTACTAACGGCCTTTTTAGAGTTTGGTAATTGTGAAACGAAACAGCATGTAATTAATTATCAAAATTGGACACCCCTGAGAAACAAATATTATTTAAGAGATAATAAATAACATGGATGTAATAATGTATTGGAATTATAATTCATAACACTGGTGAGTGAAGACTAAGTGGAGACTAGTGAGCAAAAGTTCACTAACACCATTAACCAGTCATATGACTTATTTTAATATTTCAGACTGCTCTTTCACTTTACACTTGAATACCGATATGTATGGATTTGATGTTGTTGATACCCAAATGAAATATTGGGAAATTTTCTCGAAATGTGAAGAGGATCCAAATTGCTACTCTGTTCTCTGTGTATTTAAAGGTACCGTTACAATTAGTTTTTTAAACCTGTAGAAATAAACTATAACTAAGTTCTACAGTGAATAATTGTCATAAATAGAGATAACTTTTTAAAGAGTAAATATTATAGGAACTAAATAGAATATTTATATGATATGGCAAGAATATATAATCGTTTTATACTGGTTGATGGTAACACTGGCCAATAATCATCGGAAAATAAGTGGAAATATAACAATAAAGTAGTTAACCATTTATAAAAACCTCTCTTATAGGTCCAAATTCTGACACAGAGCGATGCCTGGCCAAAAGTACGTCTCCAGTATACGATCCTGCCAATGCTATCATGACTTACGTGAAAGATGCTTTCTACTGGACCTACGATTGTGTTTAGTACATCAAGATACAGAAAAACACTAAAGGGAATACCTTTCTTCATTTTCAATTACAAAACAGACGACAATAAAAAGTAATTGGGACAGTCAATGACTGACAATAACATTTTTGTGCTTAGCTCGAGAGTCGCTCACATCTAACTACACAAAATATATTTGCCACCAGTCCATGTAACTTATTTAATGTTTATTCCCATCCAAAGATAGACTATCAACCAACAAACACGGGTAAATTTAAACTATTAAGCAGATACCATAAGCTTTGGATCATTAAAACCACAAAGACAGAAAATTGTTAACAGGCAATTTTTCAGTTTACTACAATGTCACCTGTGATGCTCCATGCGTTAATAACAAGACAATACCTTATTTTTTAAATGAATGAAACTAATCTTATACCGAATAATTCAACAGCAATGTGTCTGTTCTTCTCCATTCCACTTCTCTTCATTTTTTTTATCACGTGAGAATTTACGAGTCAGTTACCACTAACTATCACTGATGCTAAACTCAATTCCCATCATTTACTGTATTTCAGTCTCTGATGTAACCCTTACAGACAAAATTGACAGTGACAATATATGATAACAATTTCATCAGATTTATCATCAATGATATTATCAAAGTTCTTATGGTGAAAAGATTTCCTACACAAAAGCTAATTGAAAGCAATAGTATTATATTTGAAAGCAATAGTATTATATAATGGGATTTATTTTATAAAGAAAACGGATCTTGATAGCATATCTGTTGAGGAATGCATTAAAGGCTGGAAAATTGTTATAATATGTCTTTATCGTCAGGTGTATTTCCTGATAAATTTAAGACGGCTATACTGGTACCAATTCATAAAAAGAGTGACACTGCTATAATTTCTAATTACCGACCGATTTCATTATTGCCCTTGTTTGGTAAGAGAAGTGTGTCGCTAAAAGATTAAGTTCTATTCTGGATAAGTTTTCTATATTAACTAATGACCAGTTTGGTTTTGGAAAAGGAACATCAAAAGTTGATGGCACTTCTCAACTACACGAGCCACCTGTATGATTGGCTTGAAAATAAAAAACATGCTATTATAATGTCTTCATTGATTTCAGTAAGGCTTTTGACGCGGTCAAACATGATATTTTGTTATCTAAGTTAGAAATGTATGGTATTAGAGGAGTCGCTCACAATTGTTTTAGGTCTTATCTGTCCAGACGCAGCCCGCTTGTTAAAGTTGGCTCATCTATTTCTGATGAGTCTACAGTTATTGGGTTCAATTTTGTATCTGCCAAAGATACTTCCTAACCTAAAAGTAACTCTTTTCGAGGATGACACCACGATGACTGGCGCCCGGGCAGATATCCATGAATTGATTCAGGAGGTAAATACCGGTCTTGGTACGTTCGTAACTTGGACTTTTGCTAATAGACTCCTGTTGATGCATCGAAGACAAATGTGATTCTTTTCTCGAATCGGTTAGATTTTCGTTCAATTGAGTCTAGGATTGTAATTGATGATGTCGATATCAAGTTCTGTGAAAGCACTAAATTTTTGGGGTTGGAAGTTGACAGTAACCTGAAATTTGGTTGCTATTTTTGAATATTGCAACAAAATGATCAAAGATAGTTGGAATTATCCATAAATTGAGCCGGTATTTGCCTCAAAGTTCACTTATTAAACTATATTATAGTATTTTTTATCCTCATTTACTGTATTGTAATCTGATTTGGGGTGGGACCTATGCCGTACATCTGGGCACAATTGAAATTCTACAAAAGAGAGTTTTGCGAATAATCACGGGCAGTGAATTCCTAGCTCACACAAATCCACTTTTTCAATACTAAAATATTTAAAGTTGAAGATATCCATAGGTATTTACTGGGTATTTAAATGTACAAGAATATTTCCTCATTTAACACTGCTGAGCATACTGATTTTACCCGCCAAGCAAACGAACCAATAATTAATTACCTTAGGCTTGCATTATCCAGACAAGGCATTAGTTTTGCTGGCCCTCAATTATGGCAAAATTTACCAAACCATTTAAAAGTCTGCCCTTCTCTTAAAACATTAAAATCAGCACTTAGGAAATATCTGGTTGGTCAGTACGATTCAATGGGTGATTTTCAATAAACTATCTATTAATATATATATTTTTTTCTCTCTTCTTCTTTATGTCGGTGATTTATTTTCATTTTGATTTTGATTTATTTTTGTTCTGTAATGAATTCTAAGTTTTGAATGTACAATTTTTTTTTATTATTGTTGATGTATTACTAATACTTGTGTATGTTTGTATGTGTCTAAGTACATTTTTTTCCTTTGTATTCATATTAATAAATTTATTAGTGACCGTAAAGGTCCCTGCGTATTGCGGGAATTTATATATGGGCTTGATTGTGAACCTTACTATTTTTATGTGTTTTGTTCCTTCAATAGAATTGTATCATTGTATTAGATTTA
Organism: Caprella mutica; assembly: GCA_947561585.1. Lineage (NCBI taxonomy): Eukaryota > Metazoa > Arthropoda > Malacostraca > Amphipoda > Caprellidae > Caprella > Caprella mutica. The sequence goes on from CANNZV010001502.1 coordinate 103,563, forward strand.
AACGAGATGTCATTTTTATTTGGGTTTAGTTGTATAGTTGATCATTTTATTGAGATTGTATTAGAAATCTTTCTTGATTATTCTTACTCTGTGTGTGCACCAAATATATTGTACTGTTAGTTAACTTCAAATAAATCTTAAGTATATGTACTATATTTAAGAATACATTATTATGGAAAAAAAAATAATTCCAATTCATTATTCAAAGTAATTTTAAGATTAAAAATTAAATTTAGGTCCAAATAATAAATCATTTAAAAAGGACATAAGCATGTTGAAAAATGAATCATAATAAAATATAAGAATTTGTTGATTGATAGGGAAGGACCATACCAATAAGATACTTCACAATTTTAAGCCCTCCTTTTTTTCACGCTGTTAAACCCTCCTTATACTTATAGTTAACACCATAATTTGGACCATTATAAATATAATCTCATCATTACGCTGAGAAAAATAAACAACTCCAACTGATGCACTCAGGTGTTTCGAGTTCACCCTATGGCTTTGTCTTTAAAGCGAGACACTTTAGTGCTTCAAACTATAGTTTGAGTTCGATGTACTTTAGTGTAGATGCACTAAGGTGCATTATTTCGATGGACTTTATTGTCTCAAAATTTCCTTTGCTAAAATGATGAGAAAATTTTTCTCGTCATTTTAAGCTAAGACACTTTAGTGCATCCAAACTACAGTTTGATGCACTAAAGTATCTCGCTTTAGAGACAAAGCCATAGGGTGAACTAGAAACACCTGAGTGCATCAGAATTTCTCTGAGTGTACCTTCCAACTAGTTTGAACCACGTGAAACTGAATTTGATCCAAGTGAAATATAGTTGGGTAAATTTAATTTCCTAGCATCAAATTCAATTTCACTTGAATATGTTCTCTTCTCAACGCAACCTGAGCCACTATAAAAATTAATAAATTATAGTCAAGATCAAATAAATAATAATCATTAAGAAATAGTAAATTATAGTACAGTTAGTTCGTATTCATTTACCTTTTCAAATTAATTGTAACTTTTCCTTTCTATTTTATTTTTTATCTGTTTTTTTGCGCAAAAGACGATAAGAGTAAGTTTCATTGTGTACCATATTCGACATTTGTCGATATTTACATTTGAAATAATAACTGTCCATTTTACCTGATTCATAAATAGATATTTTCAATGACTTATTCTGTATGAGTAAATGGTTTTATGTCCATTAGACGTTATTATCAATGAAGCTATAAATTTTAAGGGGACCGTCACCCTCAAATCTGATAAAAATCTAATTATTTTTTTTATTGCATAGAATGATTTCTTATAGTACCCCGGATAACGTGTTAAAAGAATCTAGAAGTGCTTCATAAACAGATAGACAAAGTTGGAAATTATACCTGTCAGTCTGTGAAAAGACCTGTCAGCACAGGTATTGAAGGTTTATTTGGATCTCACATCAAATGATCTGTTGACTAGATGCATTAAAAAGAGGACACAACACCCAAACAAGAGCCTCGACGCTAATTTATGGAACCAGGATCATTTGAGTTAGACAATTTTTTAAAAAAAAATCAGTAAATTTGCTCTCATGAAAAGTTCCTTTTTTTTAACTGCTAAAGGAATCAACTTACACAGTTTTTGAGCTAGAGACATGGAGTTTGCTTCATAAATGAATTGCTCACAATGTTACAAACGGGATTTTTTCAAATTTCTCAATGTATGAGGAAGTATAGTCAGATATATGAAAAAATTGATGTGTTTGAAAAAAAATTCTTTTACAACTTTTCCTAGACGAATTTGTAAAAACAGCTCAGTTACTTTGTGGACAACTAAATTCAGAACAAGATTAAATCATCATCAAGTATTTAACTCAAAAATTATATGAGCCTTTTGAAGGTAGCCCTTAATTTTTTTTTTTTTGGGGGGGGGGGGAGAAGATAAATAAAATACTCCATTTTAATAGTTGCATCAACTCTGAAAATTTCCAGTTTGTATATCAATTAAATTATTTTATTTTATTTTAGGAAGACATTCCCTTTAAAACATGTTTTGAGAAATGATATATAATTTTCAAATAATTCATATTATTTGATCAATGAATTCGTTCACATTATTCACTTTAAATACATCATTTAAACGGATGATAAATTACTTTTAATTTCATTATGGTTCGGTACCGAATTAATTGTCAAAGTAATACAGTTGTCATTGACAGAGATCAAGAACTATTTTGAACATCACATAAATTTTAGAATGACGTATATTAACACCCAATTTCCGAGCACTAAGAGCACAATTAAGTATTGAAACTTGTTTTTTACAGCACTTAAATAAAGGATTCTCATTTGTGATGATTCTAACAAATGAATAAATCTCTTACTACGATAGTACATGAGAATTTACTGCTGTCTGAAATAAGTTAATTACTGGGAAAAAAATTAGATAGAGAAAAACCTATTTAATTGAATGTATTTGGAATTACCATCATTATACGCTATGCGAAGTAACCCAATTCAGATAATTAGTGCGATTATATCAAGTAGAAATCATTTACTCAATTAATTTATTATCTACTTGGTATCTAAAATATAACCAACATTGAGGGTAAAAACCCTGCAACATTTGTCCCTTATCTGTAAGGTTTACATAAAATGGCACAATTTGAAAATTTGATTTTTTATCCTTCTTGTTTTTAATGAAAAAATAATGTATTTCAAAAAAAATAATAATAAAAATAACATATAATTTGAAATAATATGAAAACTAAATATTAAATAATTTCATGCATGAATTATTTTGAATTCAGGTTCCATGCACAATTGTTATTTTTTACATTGTTTGTTTTGTAAATACATTAAACATTAAAAATAAATAATACAATGAATTGTTAATATAATAATCACTTTAAAATGATATCAACAAAGGTGCTGGGTTAAATTTACATTCATTCATGATTCTGGATATAATTTATTTCACTAATTGACATCAATATGAACTTAGCCGAACCTAATGGTAATTCTATATTTCCTATTCAAATCAAAGCTTTCTGTATTCACCTTCTAATCACCTTTAATTTAAGTTCAGTTGATTAATTAAAGTAATAGATAGCACAATATAATTATTATATAATATGAATATTAAAAAGATTTTAAGTTTATTTTTCATGTATCGTTTACTGAAGTTAAAAGAAAGAAGCATTACCAATGGAAAAATCTTGGAAATTACCTTTAAAGGTACCTTGATTCCATATCTTAATTTTAGGTGGGTATTGTACCTAAAATTTAGTACATCTTTACAGGCTGAACCAAAAAAAGTGTACTCAATTTTAAATTCGCATATTTTAACAACTTTTGAAGGTATGAATCACTTTGTATGTTGAACCCTTCTCCATCTACAGTTAAATTTTCATGAATGTTTATCCATTTTTGTGAATATGCCAACGACTTAATTGATGGGTGGTGCAAATGGTCAGAAAATGGACAATGAAGTAAGTGCAAACATTATAAAAATATCTTTATTAAACAAAATCCCTATTAATAAAACAGAATTATTCTTAGAAAAAAAAAACTTTTAAGGTCCTAATTAGGAATCCTTTCAAGAATTCACTCAGAATTCTCTAAAAAATTTCACTCTGATAATCCTTTTCCTAATTTTTCAGCTAGTGAAGTTATATAATAGATGAAATAAAAATAGGAATAGTACTGTTCAATAAACTTTGGACTATCGCCAGCAGAACTGCGGTTAAGACTGACTACATTATTTCTTGCTACATGGCGGGACTTTTTGTCACCGAGATAAATGAACATAACTTCCTTTGAATGCATTTTGCAATAGAAACTTGATAAAAAATAAACAAAGTTCCATGAGAATGAACGATGAGATCAAAGTTTGATAAGAAATATGAATATGGAATTCTAGTATATATTAATGATATCAAGTTCAGGTAATAGAAATGTATATTATCTAGTGAAATTAAAGAAGCCCATACACTTTCATGAGATATTAGTCAAGCAAAATTTCAGTTAAATAGGTCAAATTGTGAAAAAAAATATATACATAAATAGTTTGAAACTATTTCCGAATGATCAAATTATCGAAAGATCCAAAAAATCACAATTCTCATCTAACAGCTAGTCAAACTCTCCGCCATGTTACCAGTGTTTGTTCTACTAATCACTCTGGTAGTGGGTACTTCAGGACATGGAGGAAATGCCTGGCTCAAAGGTAAGTCATAGAAAAAACCTACTTCAAGTTTCATTCATATTACACCTGATTTTGTTGTTAAAGGGATTAGATTAAAACATTTGATAATATAGATTTTAATGCAATCAGCATATTTAATATATAATATATATTATATTGGTTCATCATCTTACTTGTGGCAAGTAGATGATATTTTTTGCGAGTCATTGTCGCCACCTAATTGTTGTATTGTATACATAGATATTTGTGTGTAATATTCATAACTGTAAATCTGTAAATAGTTTATCAATTAGTATAGTGTATGTACATCTCAAATTAAATTTTGAGATACGTGTAATTCTGTATAGTTACTTAATAGTACAATAATTCAAGATGATATATTCACTTACAAAAAATTCATGGCATATATATTAATAACTTAAATTATTCGATCATAATATTCGTTCAAATAAGATACTTAAAAATATATCATTTACACCTGTGATAACCAATTCTTTTAATTACCTTAGCAAAAATCTAATATTATTTATTTATTTGCAATCTTGTTATTCACATAACTCGAAAACAGTTCAACCTTTTGCCTGAAATTTAGTCTGACAATTGGTCGTTATCCAGGAATAATTTGATTAGATTTTGGGAGCGATCAGGACAAAGGTCAAGGTCATTTATAACGAAAAAAGTATTCGATGTAGTACAGTGGGGGGTTAAATTGCTCGAAATATCAAATTGCTCGAATTATCAAATTGCTCGAATGAACAAAATTGCACAGTTTTCGATTTTATAAAATTCAGTTATCCATGAAGTGGAGCTGCACCTAACAATCCTTGTTTCTTTTTAGTAACTGATCATTAATCATTCTATAAATGATTTTAATTATTACACATTCTGCATAATCTTTTTTTATACCGTTTGTGTTATCACGTATGTAACATGTGAATTGAAATCATGTGGTGAATCACTACTATTCATGTTTTTTTTTATCCTAAAACCAGAAAATTTATTTATTACTAGCATATCTGTATGTGGCACCTCAATAGGTGAAATAACTCAAAAATATGGCAGAGTTTTAATAAATCTACAAAAAATTTCGGGTTTTATGATAAAAAAAACATGAATAGTAGTGATTCACCACATGATTCCAATATACATGTTACATACGAGATGACACAAACGGTCAAAAAAAAAAAAGATTATGCAGAATGAGTAAAAATTAAAAACATTTATAGAATGATTAATGATCAATTACTTAAAAGAAACAAGGATTGTTAGGTGCAGCTCCACTTCATGAAAAAATGACTTTTATATAATCGAAAACTGTGCAATTTTATAATTCGAGCAATTTTGTTCATTCGAGCAATTGTTCATTCGAGCAAATTATTGTTCGTTCGAGTAACGGTAAATTTGTCCTCGGAAAATTCGTGCACTGAAAATTCGTCTTCGGAAAATTCGTACAGGGAAAATTCGTCCATTAAACGCAAAATGATTAATTTATATATATGGAACAAAATGTTATGATAAATAATTTGATATAAAGTAAAGTTTAATGTATGTTAGTTATAGTATACAGTTAATGTAGTTTGTTGTTTCTATTAGGTTTGTTGTACTGCACAATTAATGATTGTTTAATGAAACATCAATCTTTATCGGTATGTAATAATTTTATTAATCTAATTTAAGAAAAAAATGTTTAGAGCCTTATTTATCGTAACATCTGAAGTTGTTGTTGGCGTTAATGAAAATTTATACGAGGATGCCAATTGAGTATTTTAACTACTTTGAAGCTACGTACATTGGAATAAAACGGGGAAGACGATACCAAAGCGAAAACCCGTTACATCCAGTTGAATTTTGGAATGTTCAAGAAGAAGCATCCTAATATTTGAAAATTATTCGTGTTAAAATGAAGTAAGAAGAATTAAGCCAAACTAAAAGAAATCAAACGAAGACAGGTGACAAACAGCACAAAAGGCCAAAATATTGAGACATTGACAAACAAGTATAAAGCTAGTATTCAATACACTCCGAATGAAACAGCAAATTTTATGACAACAGTTTCTGTTGCCTATGTTTTGTATTGCTGAAGAAGTCCAGTTATTCAATTTAAATATTTGAATAAGTTATTTCTTTATTTTTTTAATTATAAATAACATAATAATTATATCAGAAATATAGAATGAATTTTTCATCAACAGTTATAACTGCTGAATATATGAGTTATTTTCATCCAACCAGATTTCATGTGACTGCCATTATATTTTACATATATTGTTAATGTTCAATAATAGCTCTCTTTCTATTCTTAATTTAAGAAAACGGACTAGTTTTCCGTGAACGAATTTTCCGTAATGAATGTTTCGTGGACAAATTTTCCTAACACTGAAAGGAGCATACGTGAACGAACACAGTTTGTGAACGCACACTGTTTGTGAACGCACACAGTTTGTGAACGCACACTGTTTGTGAACGCACACTGTTTGTGAACGCACACTGTTTGTGAACGCACACTGTTTGTTAACGCACACTGTTTGTGAACGCACACTGTTTGTGAACGCACACTGTTTGTGAACGCACACTGTTTGTGAACGCACACAAGCTGTTTTCTATACACATAAGCTTGTTAGAAAGAATCGTGAGCCTTTATTATCATTACATCGCTCCTAATCTTTCAAAACATAATATGACGTTCGATACCGTATTATACATGTTCAGTAAAGGGGATGCTCTTTACGGACCATATGAGCAACCTAACGGTTTCTGTGATACTAGGAACTTCTTCGAGATTCATTTGAACAGCCCAATGCCAGTAATTACAACGGACTTTTACAGTGGCAGTGAAAACCAAGCTCTGATGAACTGCTAAGCCCTCCTTACCTGTGAAACGACTGGCGTCTTCTGGTGAGATTCCTCCATTCAGGTCCTAATCCACTATATAAAATTACCTTTCAGTGTTCACTAATGAACTATACTTTTTAATATTACCCAAAGTACTACATAAGTACTTAAACTAATATATACTTATCTATGTGACGGTTTTCCCTGTGGGGTTATCTCATCAGCTGTGAAACCTTATAACGGTCCACTATATGGGTTACGTGTGTTTAGAATCTTACTCTGTTTACTATTTTCAGATTCCTTTTTCTCAATATATCTCTTTCTACTAAATACTCTTGGTACCATGCCCTAGAACCACCTTGCCAATATGGTTCCGACCTCAGGCCTCTGGTCCAAGCTTAACTGTATTTAGGATAATAACTTAGTATAATTAACACTTTAAAGAGAATATATTCGGTTATCAAGCAATGGTAAATACACTGTGTAACTTCTCTAAAACACTCACAAGTAATGGTCTCACTAACTAAGACTTAAGATAAGATGTGTATCTCATGCGAGTCGATTGGTAACTGACTTTGAATGTTACTTACACACAATCATATAGGTTCGTGATAGCAGTTATGTATACACAATTAATGTGTTTGCATCACTACATCGCTCCCCCCTTCCGAAAATTTCAAAGTTACAATTCACATTTTTCCAAAACTGCCAGCTGGTTTGTCTACCCATTGTTACTCTATATTTAACAATGTTCAGACGATCACTCTGTTAGTGGAAACATGTGTTTTGGATCTCTTGAAATTTCTCGAACCGGCTATAAATATATTATTAGCAAATTGAAAAATATGAGTTTAATTCATTCTAGAAATATGTCAGACTAAAATGCATTCACCAAATTTTCTTAAATTTTTTATCTTACCTATACAATCTTAATTTTGCTTTAACAATATTTTATTTATTCCTAAATATTCTAAATTATTCCTTCCTACTATGTCTCAGTTCAAAAAATGAATAATTTTCTCATTTTATAAATGTAAAAACTTGCCTAATCTATTTGAGATCTCACCTCGCCCCTCCTAATATTTAGAATATTATTCTAAATATTATCAGAGTCCTTGATCACTCCAATACATTACACAAATTTGTTACTTCATTTACATTTAAAAAACAAATTTTATAATCCAAGAAAAAATTTTTTATTATAAAAAAAAAATATATTTTATTTAACTTAGTTATGTTTTATTTTAATAAAATTCCTACTTTATTGATAAAAATAATTATTCATTATAATATATCATATGTTATGATATCGTATTTTATGACTTTTTAATCAATTTATATTCTTTTTTATGATTTTTGCTCATCTTTATCAAATTTTGAGACAGTCTTAATCCTTAAAAATAAACATTAAAATTAACACCGAAAAAAAATTAAACTTAAAATTAAATTCAATTGTAAACGATTATTGTTAATTTTCACTTAAAATTACCCAAACTTAAAATTAAAAAATTAAAATAATGGTCTAATTTAATTTGACTTTTATTTTTTCTAAAAAAAAATTTCTTAAATGCTGCTAGATCTTGTTTTGTTAATTTTGCTTTTTGTTTTTTGTTTTTTATGAGGCATTACAATAAAGTTTGTCGCCTGAATGTTGATTGCCTGATCATTAAAGTAATTTACCGTTCCAATTATTTCCCCTGTTCTAAAGGGGTCCCTCTTTTAATTTGATTAAATGCTTCCGTCGCCATTTTTGACTTCAAACTTCGCATTTCATACATCTTCATGTCCTCGTCGGACTTAACCCTACTGGAGTGGTTGTACCCGCATACCAGAATTATCACAACTAACAGTGTTAGGATTAACACCAAAACATCGCTAAATAAATCCGGAATCAGGTCATATTTAGTTGACCCCATGGATTTAATAGCCTGCTCTAAATGAGCCTTGTTCATTGAAGTCGACTTCTGGATCAGCTCCACCACCGAGTTCAAATCAAAGTTACTTTGAGTCTGGCCCATTTTGCGTCAGCTGTTCGTTCTCACGACCTTGAAGTACATGTCAGTGTGTCAACCGGCTGTGAGTGGCTGAGAGTCAGTCACTGGCTGTATATGGCTGAGGGTCTGTCAACGGCTGTGCCTCGCTGCCTCGAGTTCACTGAAATCAAAACGATACTGTTAGTCCATGGCCCCTGGTCTTTTTTTTTAGTTATTTTATCAGATATCAGTCTCATTTTGAATTAATTATTTAATTAAAAAAAAAAAAAAAAAAAAGTTATTTCAGTCTTTCATCCTAATTTTGAATATATATATATATATGTATTTTTTTTTAATTTTTCATTCTGATTTCAAACAATTTAACTACTACATTTACAAAGTATAATTCATCTTATTCGTTACACCAACATTTAAACACAAAATTTAAAATTAACATGCATACAAAAAAATTAATCATCTTAAAATTATTATATAAAATTTTATATTAATAAAATTCATAATTCATCCCATCAACTTAAATTAAATACATACAATTATTTTACATGTACAATAATTCTCTTACTGAGCAAATGAAATATTGTATTTTGAACAATGAGCTGTATGATGTGTTTGTTTGACTTGCGTAAGCAAAAAATGTAAACATTTCTCTGAATCTTTGAATGTAACAGAGTTATATGTCACGTGTTCCTGTACTACATGTTACATGTTACCTCATATTACTTCGTGTTATGTGTTCCTTTTTTGGGCTACCTGTATGATGTTTATATTCAAATTGCTTACAATTTGATTTCCTGTTTAATGATGTTAATGAAATTATTTAATTAATTGGTTGTGAAATTTTCTAACTTAGTTAGGTAATTTATGTTACTTGTTATCGTTTGATGTCCTATTTTAATTATGGCTTTTTTTTTTTTACTTGTAATACTGTACCTGGTCCTATCCAATTTAATTGTAATTTATGTGTTTTCTAATGATTTCTAATTAATACTCGATCACCTATCTGTATAATTTTGTCTTTTCGTGTCCTATTGTGATAAATTATGCGTTTGTTTGATTGATTAATTATGTTAGCTCTAATCTGATCTTGAATAAATATAGCTTGTCTGGCCTTAACTTTGACTATTGATTCTGATGTATCTAAATTGTAAATGTTATCCAAATTTTCTGCTTGTATATTTGGGGAGGTGTCCCGTCCAAATAAGGCAAATGAAGGAGTATCTTTCAAGGACATATTTAACTGATTGTTAATTGTGTTTTGGACGATATCGAGAAACATGTCCCAATTATCGTGATTTACTGTAGCTACATAGAATCTTAATAATTTGTTAATTCTTTGGTTATTGCGTTCACAAATTCCATTGGAATATGCTGAGTATGGTAGTACCTCACACTTATATATCTGATGTATTTCACTGAAAGTTCTAATTGCGTTAGACTTAAATTCTTTCGCACAATCTGACATTAGCGTTTTGGGATATCCACAACGGCTAAATGTTTTACTTCAATTACTGTGTTAGTTGATTTGTCAGCTACTGCGTGTAATTCGTTATATCGTGTCAACATACATGTTATTGATAAAATGTACTTGTTGTTCGTGTCAGTTGTAATAAAAGGTCCTATAAAATCAAATGAAACTGTTTCAAATGGTGTATTAGCTACTGGGGCAGACAATAATTTAATTAGTGTATCTAGACTTCCTTTAAGTATTTTGCAAACGTCACATCTTTTAATAAAAGATTCTATGACCGATCTTTCTTGAAAATGATAGTATTTTAGTCGAAATTTAAATAGCGTATGAGCTAGACCACAATGAGTGTTAAAATGTATTGAATTAATTACTAAATTGATCATTTCATTTGGTATAACATAATTAACAATACTGACTGCCCTGGTATCTATTTTCCTATGTCGATATAATATTCCGTCTAATATGAAAAACTCAGCTATGTTTTTAGATGTTCCTTTTTTTTTTCTATTTAATATGTCCATTATTTCCTTACAAGCAAAGTCGTTTGTTTGTGCAGTCTTTAGTCTGTTTAAAGTCCATGTTATGTCTTCGTGTTTAGGTATGTAATTCAGAAATGGTTTTTCTTTGTTGATTTTATACAATTTAGGTGGATCTGATTCTTGTTCATTTTCTGAGTCTGTTTCTGATTCACTGTCATTGTTGTTTATAATTTGTGGTACATTTAGCTTAACCCTTGATCTTGTGGTTAATATAAAACTTTCAATTGAGCTAAAACTTTCATTAGATGGTGTTAAAAGTTCGCATTCATCTATTGTTTCTTCCGTTAAAGGAGTTAATCTACTAAGAGTATCTGCTACTACATTACGTTTACCCTCAAAATACCTAATGGTGCAATCATATGTGCTAGCCTCAATGGCCCAACGGGCCATAGCCGGGTCCAATGGAAGTTTATTACTAAAAAATGCGCATAAGGGTTTGTGATCAGTTAAAATGGTTATAGGATACCCTAGACATAGATATTGAAATTCCTGTAAAGCTTGATGGATTGCAAGAAACTCTTGTTTAGTCGTGGAGTACCTTTTTTGAGTAGAATTTAATGATTTACTGAAATAGGCTATGTGTCTTAATATTTTGCTTCTGGTCGAATCTGGTTGTAGCAGTGCTGCGCCAACTCCGATATTTGAGCTGTCAGTAAATAAATAAAATGGTCTGGAATAATTTGGATAAGCTAAAACCTTATCTGATGTCAAAATATTTTTGAGACTAGTGAAGCTAGCCTCACATTCGTCAGTCCAGTCAAATTTAGTGTCCTTCCTTAATAGTCTATATAATGGTTCGGCCTTCTGGTTGAATTTAGGGACGAACTTACGAAAGTAGTTCGCAAGCCCTAAAAACCGCTGAAGTTTCTTTACATCTGTTGGTCTAGATGCTTCTCTAAGTTTTTCGTTTTGGATGCATCGTATGCCCTCAGTAGTGACCCGATGTCCAAGAAAGTTGATTTCGTGTTTAAAGAATTCACACTTCTCTTATTTTAATCTCAAATGAGCGTCACGTAAACTCATTAGCACTTGGCTAATATCATTTAAATGTTGTTCATATGATCGACTAAAAATTAGGATATCATCAATAAATACGAAACATAGTTTCCCTAATACTTTATTTAACGCTTTTGTCATAATTGCTTGAAATACTTTTGGACTATTGACATACCCGAAGGGTAACTTACGAAACTGCCATTTTTACCATTTACCGCAAATGCTGTAAGTTTTTTAGATTCTTCGGAGATTTTCACTTGGTGAAATGCGCTCCTTAGATCTAAACTAGAAAATACCTTAGACCCACCTAAAGATCCTAACATATCGTCAACTCTAGGTAAAGGAAATCCTTGTATATGTACACATTTATTTAGAGATCTGAAATCTATTACGGGACGTATTTCCCCATTCTTTTTATGAACCACGATTACCGGGAAGTTGTATTCGGACATTGAAGGTTCAATAGTTCCTTCCTGTAACATTTATTTATTAACTTCTTCAAGTTGTTCTTGAAATTTATGTGGTATTCTATATGGTATTTTATTGATAACTACATTAGGGTCCTTCAGTTTTATACTATGTGTACATATACTAGTAGTCCCGATAGGTTCGTCTTTAAGAGTTATTACGTCTCTAAAGTTATTTAGTAACTGCGTCGTTTTGTCTTCATACTCTGACATTCCACATGATATGTCAGCATTAACTAACCTTCTCAGTGCTGATGGCACTGTCTGAGAATTGTTTTCTTCATAATCACTTTTTACTGTAATATCACTGCTTCTATCAGCACTTCCGTCACGTGATATTTTACACTTTATCTCTCGGTTGCAATGCACTGAAACTAATGGCTCTCCATTATTTCCAACTGCATGTACCATTGACTTTTCCTAAATTAAATCAGGGGTAACGTTTCGTTCAAATGGCTTTGTTTTTTCGTCACTCAACACGTTTCCTAAACGTTTCGTTCAAATGGCTTTGTTTTTTCGTCACTCAACACGTTTCCTAATCTAGATTTACGAGTCCTATTATTTAAACACTCCGATATAGTCGCTATATTAACTTCGACTTGCTTTTCGTAGGTTTCGAGTGTTCCTATTATTTTATTTTCGTTTAATACGATATCACTATCAGTCGGATTCATTACGAAAACTGGGCATATTGGCACATGATCCCCTTCTTTTTTAATGTCTTCGATTTTTATTAGTGTTTCGGCTACCACTAAACCCGAACTGAAACTTCTTTTAGCTACGATATAACTTCCTGCTTCGTTGTTCTTTACAAAACCATAAATAACTTTAACGGTATTTGCCTCAACGACTTGGCAACTTATATGAACATTACCGTTCTTCTTGCGTATTTTATTTTTCTCCTCGGCTTCGTTTTTATCTCGGACTTGATAACCTCTGCTTGCCCTTTCTGTTTTAATTGAGGTTTAACCCTTACCTTCGCAATACTACTGTGGTTGTTTATTCGTTCGTTTATTTCTCTTATCAAAGTTCTTCTTTTTGACCTATTAGAAATGAGAACTAACTCTGCTATTAAGCAATCCGTGCTTAATAGTTCTTTAGTAGCTATTTTACGTTTTTCCATAAACGTAATTTTTTCTTCACCTAACTTCAAAATATTTTTATCAAAATCAATTTGCGCATTCGTTAACACGTCCCTTCCTAATATGACGTCATATGGTAGACTGTTGTTATCGATTAGTAAAGCGTTTACTCTTTGTTTATTTGACTTTGATAACAATACTAAATTTATTTCACCTTTTACTTCGGAACGTCCGTTTATGCCTTTAATAGTTACGTCCGATTTCATAATGTCTTCGTTACTCGCCATGTATTTAAAGTTACGACTATTTAATATCGTTCGCTCACTACCTGAATCTATTAAAGCCTCCCAATCAAATTCTTTACTATGTAAAATTATCGTTGGCTTAGAAGTCCCTTTTATCGTATAATGACAGTCCGTCAATCCGCTTAATTCATCTTTATTTTTTACGAACTGAGCTGTAATATACGTCTCGCTTTTTATTTTCTCCTCAACGCTTAACTCTACTTCTTTTCAATAAATCGAACTTATTTTTACATTCGCATTGATTTCTTGCATTGAGTGACGAATTAAGTTCACCATTGAATTTAACGTACACCGGATCTAGTTTATTCATGTTTAATTCACATGTGTGCACGGAGTTACCGAACGATTTTGCATTTTTCTTTGTTAAATGTTTAGTTAAATTAACCCTACCATGTTGTTTACTAACTTTATTTGTTGTATTTATTTCAGTGTTCGTATTTACATTTTTTTTTCGAAAATCCTTGCTCTGTCCTCGATTAAAAGGTTGCTGAGTACGGCATTCTCTTCCAATGTGGCCTAGATTATTGCACCTAAAGCACTTAATTGTATCACTATTCTGCTGTGGTGTGTAGGTATTCGTGTTTGGTACATTTGTTCTTCCTAGCTGGTTGTATCTGTATCTGCTTCTGCGTGCATACCTTCCGGCTGTACCTCTGTGTCTACCATCATATGCGTAATATGCCTCTGTTTCTTCCTGCATATCATAGTGATAATTACCTTGATTCTCACCTACTCTTTGATCAGTATTTTTTATCACAAAAGTTTCTGTGTCATTGAAATTTTTCTTTGGGATTAGGATTTTTTGTCATGTGGCAAAGATCTTATTTTCTTTGTTGTAGCGGACAGTAAATTAGCTGTTGTTTTGAACGGTCCTTCTATAACTCCCTTGACGATACTGGGGTTGATCTGTGGTCCCAATATCGTTAAGTACATGGCTGTATTCATTAGATCCTTTTCGTGCTTCTTCAATCTGCCGTTGAAAGCCTGATTACTTTCAGTTACCGTTCTTGTAGGAAATTGCGCGTTCAGTGTGGCGTCATTTAAGATGTACTCTGTGACTTCCCCAATTTTTTCCAATGTACTTAATATATCACTGGCAGCTGTAGTTTCATCTTTCAATTTATTAGTGTATAATTCGTGACATACACTGTAGATATCCTTGCTGTCTTTCTGCACATATATATCTTCTAATACCGTGCATATTTCTTCGTAGGTGCTATCTTTAAATGTTTTTCCGTTAACAACGTTATTAACAGTAATTTGAAAATCTCCCAGCTTGCAGTCAGCGCTTCTGAGAAGGATTTTCTTCTTTTCTGCATCGTCTTTGTCTCCTAAACTGGATATATGATTATTTAATAGACTCAAATGTTGCTTAAATGTGTTTTTTTCCTCGAAAGCTGGATCTTCTGGTCTCCTTCTTCCTCTGAATATTGGCAACGAATCAGAATTAATAGTTGTCGTACTTCTGATTTTTATTATTTCTTGGAGTTGAGCTTGTGTCAATTCAACCGACATTGTTTCTGTATTTGTTTGTTTATCTATCCTATTTATGTTCTGTTGCTGTGAATCTGATTTTTTAGGGGTGTAATATGCTGTTTACTTTTCTTAATTCGTGGTTTGTCTTTCTTCCAGATCTTAGCTCTACCGATTCTGGATTAACTACTTCGTCCTCCGAAGTTGGCATATGTTCTCATTCCTAATTAAATGTTAGTGTGTACTTAAACAAGTGTGCGTGTAATCACATATTATGAAAGAAAAAAAATAATATTATAAAAATAAATCATGCAAAAATAGAGCAAAATTTGTTAAATCAATAATATTATAAAATTAAAGATTTATACCTGTCAATAATAAACAACAATCAATAATATTATAAAGCTGAAAGAAATGCATGCACCTTATACATCCTATAATTATAATTGCTGCAATAAAGACTAATTAATTTCTTCTAACTAACCTTCTACTTATTGCTTATTCACACAAAAACTCTTGACTAAGCGGGACAAATTACTTCACCACTTAACTCAGTTCTATAAAAAAGAACCTTCTTTGATCGCTTCAAAAATGAGACTGAAAGTAACAAGGATGACTTAACGCTTATTAATCGTTATACTATACTTAACTTCCAGTTCCATGTACAGTGGGTCCTTCTTATCAGGTTTTGTCGATGATTTTTGCTCTGATGTTAACTGTACACTGAATGTACACTAAATGTAGCAGTTTGAATAAATACTTTTCAGGTGTAGTATTTAAACAAATTACACTCTCAATTTCTGGTTGATTTACGGCTTTTTTGCATGTTGTTTATTGAATAATCGAATATTTTTCATCACCATTCGCCAACGTGCAATCCTGTACCCTTTTATTCATCGCTTCCTCCTTCCGCGTTTTTCCAGACTTTTCCAGACTTTTCCAGATTTTTCCAGATTTTTCCAGATTTTTCCAGACTGGTTAGTCTCACTGATTGTCTCTGCTCTCATTCAAATTTCAAATTAGGCCATGTACTCTCCTTATCCTTCCGATAATTTTCGAGATGCCTTTTGCTTGATCTTGAGTTGAAAATTCTTTATATTTTATCACAAAAACTGAACACCTTAATTGAATCGTACCGTCATATAGGGTCGCAAAACCCGGTCTTGCTGTAATCAAATACTCTCCAATCAGATGGTTAACTTAGTTTTTGGTAAACTACAAAGCTTTCAATCTTTTACTTTAGTAATTGAATTTCCGTTCATTAAATTCGAATTACTTAATCACGCACCATACTGCCACCAATGTGACGATTCCCCCTGTGGGGTTATCTCATCAGCTGTGAAACCTTATAACGGTCCACTATATGGGTTACGTGTGTTTAGAATCTTACTCTGTTTACTATTTTCAGATTCCTTTTTCTCAATATATCTCTTTCTACTAAATACTCTTGGTACCATGCCCTAGAACCACCTTGCCAATATGGTTCCGACCTCAGGCCTCTGGTCCAAGCTTAACTATATTTAGGATAATAACTTAGTATAATTAACACTTTAAAGAGAATATTTTCGGTTATCAAGCAATGGTAAATACACTGTGTAACTTCTCTAAAACACTCACAAGTAATGGTCTCACTAACTAAGACTTGAGATAAGATGTGTATCTCATGCGAGTCGATTGGTAACTGACTTTGAATGTTACTTACACACAATCATATAGGTTCGTGATAGCAGTTATGCATACACAATTAATGTGTTTGCATCACTACATCTATAATTACTCTTTTTGTTCTTTAATTACTAATATCTAATTACTAAATACTTAATTACCAAATTCATAAATACAAAATCCCTAATTACTAAATTCCTAATTAGTAAGTCCCTAATTACGATTTGATTCCCTAATGGTTATTACTATAAAAAAAACACCAGTTTATTTCCTCTACTGATTTCATTTACGTTCGTATTCTAAATAATAGCATACACTTTTCAATTACAAATTTTATCAATTTATCAATGGACCTAGCATATACTATATTTTCATTTCATTACAGGCTATTGTAATTGCGTGGCTGCACCGCAAGCCTTCTTCACTGAACCCCGTGCTGGCAAAATAAAATTCTTCACAAAAATCATCGAACCTATAGCCATTGAAAACTCACTCAGTTTACTGTGGATGTGAATAGAATCAAAATAGATTATAGAATCAATATATATGTATATAGTTTAAATGATGTTAGGACAATTTTTTGCTGGACAATTTGTCCCCGGAAAACTAATCACATTTAAGGTATGCTTATTCTCATCTCTGCATTTTCTTTTTTGATGGGTATTATAGCACCTGGAGAACGTTGTTGAAATTTCGCATTAGCTCGGTTTTCTTCACTATTTAAATTTAATTGAAGCATCATTGAAAACGCACATATTTTGCATGAATTCTACGTTGCGAAAAACCATTCAATGACGAGATGAAAAGAAAGTACTGTCCTTTCCAATAAAAATATTTTTATAAAAAATAATATAATTATTTATAAGGTAATTTCATTTACAAGCGCATTATACCAACCACATATTTTGCTGAATAAAAAGTTAGCTTCCTTCAAATGAATGCACTTCCACCTATAATAATTATATTATAATTTATATCAATTTTATTTTAAATCGGTGACGAAATGACCAGGTGACGAATTGTAATACTGCGTATCAATTTCAGTCTTGTTTATGAATAATAAATCATATAAATATTTTACAAATTACAAAGTAATGAAAGTAAATACACCAATCAGCAGTTAGAAATAAATAATACAACGTAAGGTTAATATAAAAAAACACACAACAAAATTCTGGGTTTATTTGATTACAGTTCATGAATCAAGTTGTAATTTATTGGTTATTGACATCAATATGAAATTAGATAAACTTAATGGTAGTTCTCTATTATATAAAATTTTATGAATTTACTTTCTAGACACTCAGGTAATTGAAATCCACTTGATTTATTGAATTAATAAATTTTATAAATGTATTCCAGTGACCAGAAATGTACAATCGCTCAGTTTATTTTAAATTTCGCATTTACATTCAGGTTGTGGTACGTGATGGTTTTGTATTGCTAATCCACTACATTTTGTAATGCTAATCCACTACATTTTGTGATGCTAATCCACTACATTTTGTAATGCTAATCCACTACATTTTGTGATGCTAATCCACTACATTTTGTGATGCTAATCCACTACATTTTGTAATGCTAATCCACTACATTTTGTAATGCTAATCCACTACATTTTGTAATGCTAATCCACTACATTTTATAATGCTAATCCACTACATTTTGTAATGCTAATCCACTACATTTTATAATGCTAATCCACTACATTTTGTAATGCTAATCCACTACATTTTGTAATGCTAATCCACTACATTTTATAATGCTAATCCACTACATTTTGTAATGCTAATCCACTACATTTTGTAATGCTAATCCACTACATTTTGTAACAACAAATGAATAGAATTTGAATGAGATTATAGCTATTATAGAGTCTATTTCTCTTCACATTTTGTAATACGAGGATAAGATAAGTTTCCTTGTGCGTAAATAATAATGTTTATTATTTTCTTAAGTTTGTTTTCCATATATTGTCTACTGACGTCATGATTGTCCTATATATGATGAAAAAATGTATTTTCCCGTATAAAATAATTCGAGCGTTTAAGGGTTAAGACACCAACAATAATTGAAAAAGGACTTCGTAGTAGAGGACAAACGGAGGATCAAGTTAGAATGGTTGTAGTAATATTATTTTATTGTAAAGGTAATTGGGTAATAATTATCTTTACAATCCTTCAATTTATATAATATTAATAATTTCCGATGATCTACAGATTTAACTATAAGCTATATGAAATATTATTATTTAAAATCCATGCATTATGGTCAAAATGTGGATAAGAGAGAAAATTAAAGATTTCTAATAATTCATCGGGAAATTTTTGAATTTATACATTTAACATAATGCTGGTTTGGATAAAACACATACGGTTCGAAAAGTGTAAAAGAGTAAATAATAAACAATATAGCTTTATTATCTTCTCTTAACATGAACAACAAAACTAGCAAGATGTATAATTAGGGAAAAACTGAGGATTAACTTGAAGAATCACAACAGATAATGGGTAAAATGGACAACAGCATCCATCATTCTTCACACTGAACAAAGAGTGTGCAATCTTTTTCTTAAGCGTCATATTAGTGTTTCCTACTATCATTTAACATCGAGTATAAAAAATACATTGAAAAAATATTATATATACAGGGTCGTGCAGCTAAATTGGGACTTACTTTAACAGCACATATCTTCCGTAATTTCTAACCTATGACTAAATTCTTTTTTACAGACAATCTCTAAGCCCTTTGCTATAATATTTTAGATTATGATCTAGTATATTTCGCTAAAATATGGTGGAATTAAAGCGAAGAACGACCATATATGAAATGAGACGCGCCGGGAACTCTGTTTCAGACATTATTAAGAGCACTGGCTATGCGAAATCGACTGTTTATCGAGTTGTTGCTGCTTTTGATACCGAGGGTAAGGTTCAGTGAAGTCGACACAGTGCCCGCAGTGATCAAAAGAGAACCAAAACATTCCTTGCTGGGCTGAAAAGGACGTTGAAGTCAGACCCAAGCCAGCCAATGTCAAAACTAGCACAAAAAGGCAGCGTGAGTCGTAGCACCATCAGCAGGGCAGTCAAGGAAGACCTTGGTATGAAGTTATACGTAAGGAGAGTCCGTAACCTCCTAACTACCCGCTCCAGAGCCCTCAGAGCTGAAAGATGCCCAAAGATTCTGAACCATCTGAAACACCAAGGAGGACATGTCCGCGTTTTTGTTGACGAGAAAAAATTCGTTGTTGATGAGGTTGCAAATCGCCAGAACACTCGGGTAGTTGGCTCCTCCTGTGATGCTGAGCAAAAAATCCCGCTTCTGTGAAGGTTTTTGCAGCCGTCGCAAGTGATGGTAAGGTGATGCCTCCTCATTTCATCGATGCGGGTCTTAAAATCAACACAGCGAAGTACTTGAAAATTCTGAAAGATGTTTTGATGCCGTGGATACGTAGGAACTACGACCCCTTCAAAGTGATGCTCGTTCTAGACTCTGCGCCCGCGCATGGAGCAAAGAAAGTTCAGGATTTCCTGAAGAAGAATGTTCCTTTGATGGTCCCGAAGGATATTTGGCCCAGCAGCTCCTCAGATCTGAATGTTTGTTACTATTGGCTGTTTGGCGTCATTCGTCGGGCATTTCGTAATCTTGACCCCGAGGATGTAAAAAGAAGTTGTTCACGGTTTCGCTCGATAATCTCCCAAATTATTGACGCAAAATTTATGTTAGTCCCAATTTAGCTGCACGACCCTGTAAATACTTGTAGAATCAAATTCTATGTAGTTTTCAGATCAATTAAATATTGGTTCTAGGTAAATTGCTCGAAAACAATTGCTCGAATTATCAAATTGTTCGAATGAACAAAATTGTTCGAATTATAAAATTGCACAGTTTTCAATTTTATAAAAGTCAGTTATTCATGAAGTGGAGCTGCACCTAACAATCCTTGTTTCTTTTTAGTAGCTGATCATTAATAATTCTATAAATGATATTAATTATTACTCATTCTGCATAATCTTTTTTTTTTTGGACCGTTTGTGTCATCACGTATGTAACATGTGAATTGGAATCATGTGGTGAATCACTACTATTCATGTTTTTTTATCATAAAACCCGAAAAAATTTGTAGATTTAATAAAACTCTGCCATAACTTTGAGTTATTTCACCTATTGAGGTACCACATACAGATCGGCTAGTAATAAATAAATTTTCGGGTTTTATGATAAAAAAACATGAATAGTAGTGATTCACCTCATGATTCCAATTCACATGTTACATACGAGATGACACAAACGGTCAAAAAAAAAAAAAAGATTATGCAGAATGAGTAATAATTAAAATCATTTATAGAATGATTAATGATCAGTTACTAAAAAGAAACCAGGATTGTTAGGTGCAGCTCCACTTCATGAATAACTGACTTTTATAAAATCGATAACTGTGCAATTTTATAATTCTAGCAATTTTGTTCATTCGAGCAATTATTGTTCATTCGAACAAATTATTATTCGTTCGAGCAATTGTTTTTCGAGCAATTGTTCATTCGAGCAATTGTTTTTCGAGCAATTGTTCATTCGAGCAATTGTTTTTCGAGCAATTGTTTTCGAGCAATTTACCAGCTACCTTAAATATTATTGTGTAATAGAGTCATTTTTTCAGGATCTGCAGACGACCTTTAAAACTGCCTAAAGATTCCACATCTTCATATTTTAATTAGAAGTAAGTTTTGTACCAAAAAATGAGTATATCTCGATCGAATTATGAATATTTTCAATAATTTTCTAAGACACATATATATACAAACATGAAATTTCAACCACATTTTTAAAGGAACATAAAATATCTTAGAATAATTCACAGTACAAAAAATATAACCTAATATCTAAGTTTTAGCAGATAACAACGAATTAAAAGTGCTATTAAAATAACAAAGAGTAGGAAATAAATAACCAAAATAATAATTATTACTAAGAATTTATTTCAATTAGTTTTATAATATGCATTGTTTTAAAATAGTTGTATATTACAATAGGTCTTCAACCAATCAGTTCTTAAAAAACTCTGGTTGGCATATCAGTATCTATAAAAACAACTAAATATCCACTTTTCAAAAACTTTGAGTGTCCGAGTTTTGTGATGTTAATTCCCCTACCAAATTTTTCAGTTACTTCAGGTTCTGAAATTATGTATTATAGTTATACTATAGAAAATTCAGTAGAAATAAAGTTTGGACTATCAAGAAAGAAATATTGTTAAAACTGAAGTCGTTAATTAATCTTCCTTTATGTTGGTACTTTTTGTCACTTGGTAAATAAACAATACTTCCTTCGAATGAATTTGACAACACAACCTGGATAAAAGAATGAACAAAGTTCATTTACAATGAACGATGGAATCAAAGTTTGTGGTGTAAATTTCACTACCATCTAAAAACTCAATAATACATGACGATGTAATTTATAACACCCATGAACTTACTGTTCATTGAAATTAGTATAAACGAATTTCACAACTGAAAATTGAAAAAATCATTTATCTACCAAACTATCAAAAGAAATAGCTAACAAAAAAAAAATAATAAGAATATTCTCCTAATATTTCAGATTGATAAACGTATCAAAAAATACAAAAAACACCCATTCTCATCTAACAACTAGTGAAACTCTCCACCATGTTACCAGTGTTTGTTCTACTAATCACTCTGGTAGTGGGTACTTCAGGACATGAAGGGAATGCCTGGCTCAAAGGTAAGACTTAGAAAAAAACACTGAATTCAGGGATCTGTAATGATTCACTTAATATTATTTTCTTTAAATAGATCAGCTGCAAATATAAGAGATATATGATAGAAGAGATTCCATATCACTAAGAAGGTTATTAATTTCTACGTTGAAGGTATTGGTATAACCCGGATTGAAAAATAATTTCATGTCCAACTATCGCATCAAAAACTGTCTATATATATAATTCTATATAAATCTTCTGTTAGTTTTTTTAAATTTGATACCAAAAAATTTGTGTACACCTATAGTTAGCTATTGCTTATAATATTTATCCTTTATACAGGGTCGTGCAGCTAAATTGGGACTAACTTTAACAGCACATATCTTCCGTAATTTCTAACCAATGACTAAATTCTTTTTTACAGATAATCTTTAACCCCTTTGCTATAATATTTCAGATTAAGATCTAGCATATTTTGCTAAAATATGGCGGAATTAGCGCGAAGAACGACCATATGTGAAATGAGACGTGCCGGGAACTCTGTTTCAGACATTATTAAGAGCACTGGCTATGTGAAATCAACTGTTTATCGAGTTGTTGCTGCTTTTGATGCCGAGAGTAAGGTTCAGAGAAGTCGACACAGTCCCCGCAATGATCGAAAGAGAACCAAAACATTCCTTGCTGGGCTGAAAAGGACGTTGAAGTCAGACCCAAGCCAGCCGATGTCAAAACTGGCACAAAAGCGGAGCGTGAGTCGTAGCAACATCAGCAGGGCAGTCAAGGAAGACCTTGGTATGAAGTCATACGTAAGAAGAGTCCGTAACCTCCTAACTACCCGCTCCAGAGCCCTCAGCCCTCAGAGCTGAAAGATGCCCAAAGCTTCTGAACCATCTGAAACACAAAGGAGGACATGTCCACGTTTTTGTTGACGAGAAAAAGTTCGTTGTTGATGAGGTTGCAAATCGCCAGAACACTCGGGTAGTTGCCTCCGATCGTTCAGAAGTTCCTCCTGTGATGCAGAACAAAAATCCCGCTTCTGTGATGGTTTTTGCAGCCGTCGCAAGTGATGGTAAGGTGATGCCTCCTCATTTCATCGAAGCGGGCCTTAAAATAAACACAGCGGAGTACTTGAAAATTCTGAAAGATGTTTTAATGCATTGGATACGTAGGAAAGTGATGCTCGTTCAAGACTCTGCGCCCGCGCATGGAGCAAAGAAAGTTCAGGATTTCCCGAAGGAGAATCTTCCTTTGATGGTCCCGAAGGATATTTGGCCCAGCAGTTCCCCAGATCTGAATGTTTGTGACTATTGGCTGTTTGGCGTCATTGAGGGAGAGTCTAACGTAACTTCACATCCAAGTGTCTACTCTCTGAAGGCCGCCATTCGTCAGGCATTTCGTAATCTTGACCCCGAGGATGTAAAAAGGAGTTGTTCACGGTTTCGCTCGAGAATCTCCCAAATTATTGACGCAAAGGGTAGTCACATAGAATGATTTTGTTCTGTAGACAATAACGAACAAATAAATACAAGTAAAAATTTCATTTAATCATTATTTGCCTTTCAAAATAGCGAATTTAAAAAAAGTTATGTTAGTCCCAATTTAGCTGCACGACATAGGAATAATAAAATAACCTCTCTAAATTCATGCAATTGAACTACCTAAAAGATGTTTCTTTTTACTTACTCCATCTGAGAACCTCTTAAAGCTATAAGAGGTACAATTAAACTCTCCGCAGACCTCCATAGATAAATATTCATTTAATTTCAATTTATTTTCCCTTATTAATCATTTTTTAAACTATCTTCATGTTGTAAAAATATCCTGTTTTCAAAAATTATCCTATATTGGTCCTATACATATAAGTGTCCTCTTGTTCCTAGGGTGTCTTCGCTCTTGCTCCTATGTGCTCTCTTACTCCTTTGTGTGCTTGTAATCACGTTTCCCCTTTTAGTTTCCTCTTTTACTAACTAAATATTTTCACAACATTCGAAAAAATTATTGATATAGAAAGAAAATAAATTGAAAGGAAATAGATGTATTTAGGTTTCAAGGTTGACGGATGGTTTAATTGGTGTCCCGGACAATTCGTCGCCTCGACAATTCGTCCCCAGACAATTCGTCGCCGATTGAAAATAAGATACATAATTATATTTGGTAAAAGTGAATTAATTTAAATGGAGTAAGTGGTTACTCAAAAAATAAGTGGTTGGTTTAATGCACTATTACCTAATAATTTATTGATAGTTACAAGTTAAAATAATTATAGTATATATTTTTTATTGAAAGGGACACCCCTATATCATTCCACTCGTCATTTAATGGTTCGCTAAGTTTAATCCATCCAAATAAGGGTTTTCATTTAATTATTTAAACGACAAAAGAAAATCTAGGTAATGCTAAATTTCAACAACATCCTCGAGCTGCTGAAATAAATCGAAAATTGAAATACAGGGATACTAATAAACAATTAAACATATCTTAAATGTGATCAGCAATTACGATACAACAGTAATTATTAAATGTATTTTTAAGTCAGTTGCTTTAACAATGTATAATTTTAAAAATTTCATTAATATTCATATCTCAAATCTGAAATATTGTTGCATAGAATTTGTAAATTTTTACTATGATTTGTTATTATTTCTTAAAATTGATAAGGCAATAGTGAAACCATTTTTTGTATTGCCAAAAAAGAAAACTGTCCTTTCTTCAGTGATTTTACAATATAATATGAAATGTAACATTTTATTTGTTATAATATAGCAATGATAGTTGAGAGTTTATCTTTCTATCATGTCATAACTCATACGTACATGAGCACTTGAAATATTATTATTTTTTAAATAACTTTTTATTTTATTTTTGCGATCAAGACCACTTGTTTTATCTGTTAGTTTCAATAAGTTGAATTATTATGAATTAAATCTCCTTTATTTTCAATCAGCGACGTCCGGCGATGAATTGTCCAGGTGACGAATTGTCCAGCGACGAGTCCCATGATGAATTGTCCGGAGACGAATTGTCTGGCAAGGAATTGTCCTAATACCAGTTCAATCTTAGCTATATTATAGTGATTCTTTAACTGAGGGTAAATTACACTAAGCAGGGTGTACTTACAATATTTGATAATTATAAAGTAACGGAGTAATTGTAGATTTATTTATTGTCAGTTAGCTGGTTACGCTAATTACTTCGCTGCAATATATTCAGTCCATATTTTATTGATGTATAGCCTCTTATTATTATATATTACATTCACACTGATGAAAATAAACAACTCAAACGGGTGCACCCAGGTGTTTCGAGTTTACTTTATAGGTTTGTCTCCAAAACGAGATGCACTTAGGTGTTTGAAGAGCTTGAAAGTGCTTTAGTCCGATGCACTTTAGTGTCTCAGCTATAAGTCTGTTAAAATGATGGGGAACTTACTCTCGCTATTATAGCAAATTTGAGACACTAAAGTTCATCGAACCGATGCACTTCCAAAACACCTTTTAGTGCATCAAAACTGTAGTTTGATGCACTTATGTTTTTCGCTTTGGAGACAAACCTATAGAGTACAGGCAGACCTCGCTTTTAGTACAATTCACTTTAGTAAAAGTGGTACTTATTTCGAGTCATGATTCGAAATAAGAACCGTTCGTAGACATAGAAAACGGAGACAATTTTCTGTGATTATGTCACGGTAACTAAAAAAATAACAAAGTTATAATCCATATGAGGTTATTAAAAGCAGTTGGTTCAGAAATTCAACACGTCCTATTTTAGGATTAGTTCCGTTTTATTGCACGGTTCCATATTTTATATAATAATCATTAAAAATCTTTATATAATAATCATTTTTTAACTTTTATTTCAATTGGTATCCATGATACCAATTAGAATAGAAGTTAAATAATAATTATAATATTTTCTTTTCTGACGTGTACGAAATTGTAAAACCAACCAATAACTTGGAACCTAGTACACTACTACCAAAAATATTTCATAGAGCATAAAATTGCTGTTTGTTAAATGTAGCACAATAATTATAGAAATCTAAGTATCTATTAATTACTCACTTATACTGAGTGAGAGTTAAGCTATGGATGGATTTTAAAACATTTAATAAATACACTACTTTAAACTTTTTCATCACAGTCACAAACAATGAAAGACTGTATATTATTAAGAATATGCTTATATACGTTTTACTCTGATAATACATTTTCTTTCTATAACTCATAGAAAATGAGGCCTAAATCAAGGAGTGACAATTATCAATTTTTTGTTACTTTTATTCGCTTTAGTTACCGTTTGGTAATTAAAGCGAGGGATGCCTGTATACTTCTAACACCTTGGTACATCATAATTTCTCTGAGTGCATTAACAGTATTATTTATCATTTCATAGTTTAGGGTAGTGATATTATTTAAGAGGGTAACGTTATCGGATGGAGTAAATCATACATCTGATAGGTAGTTCAATTGTATGAATTTAGAGAAGTTTTATTGATAGTTTTAATCACAAAGGCCTAATTTTAAAGAATGAACGTGGTTAGCAATTGCTTGGTAGGTTAATATAAAATTTTAATATGTTGGTATCGAATTAAAGACAAATAATAGATGAACTATAGAGAATTATATAATAAAATATATGATAGAATAGAAACATGGTATTCAACATACGACAGTTAGACTTGAAATTCATTTTGATCCATGTTTTCACCGCCTATTCCTGACGATGCATAGACATCTTTCTATTCGAAAGCTTAAGACCAAAAATAGCTTCAATGCTGAGTTTAATAACTCTCTTGATAAAAGAGAAATAAAATATGAAAGCGTAAACATACTAAATGTTCGATCAATGATAGTGCTATATTTTCAGTAACCATCTTTTCCACCACACCTTAGGTACTGATGTTAAAACTGACAAGACTCCGATTGTATCACTGGAAGATAAATCCCTCCACGCATGTCACTTACTCTGCTGGCAACAGCCACACTCTACTGCCTTCAACTACAACGGTAAGAGAAACTAAAACCAACTTCAGACCAATTACAAAATGTTTATAAAAGTAAATGTAAATCTTTTAAGATTTAATTTTCTATGAGTTACAATAAATGAAGATGGTTTAGAGTTAGCGTATACAAGATGGTATTAATATTGGTGTAACTTAACCCATCATAAGTGTTCTTACCTGTTAAAATAAAAGCAAAAGAATTATTAAAAGATAATATCAATATAATCCCGTGTGTTTCATGGGTACCTTTTACATTTTTCAAGTTCAGAATGAAAAATTAAATAGTTTTTCTTGTACGATCGAAAATGTGGAAATGAACAATAATTCGTACCTTGTCTTATTTATTTTGCATAAAATTCCATTTTAGGAGTATATATATATATTTGATATAGCTTGCCAGTAGCATATATATATATTTTTATTATTCTTAAGAAGCGGACACCAAATAATTAATAAATAAATAAACACACCACGGAAATTATTAGGATAAATAAAGTAATTATTAACTTTTGTTTTATTTGGTGTCCATGATACCTGCAGATATATAAATCAAAATATCAAACTAATTACTTACCTACATATATTGGACGAGAGTTAAGCTATAGTTGATTTTTAATACAAATAAATCATTCACAACTTTGACTTGTCATCACAGAGCTTCCATCATTTCAATATACGCGAAGAGTAGACTTCAAAACCCTTTCCTTTAATCTAATTCCTAGCAAATGAATTGTTAAACAAGTTCCAAATAAGGAGAGTATTGGCTGATCCGACTCTTCGGGGCCATAAACAAGATTCCTGCACTAAAAACTGTTACTGATGGACATATCGTCTTATTTCGCACAAAAGAAGGTTAATTCACATAAATGACCAAAAAGTGGGTGGCCACTGACCAATGGTATTTAAATGAAAAATATTTTTCATTACAGCACTCAAATAACTAATAGAATATAGCCATAGTTTCACTGATGACAATTGGAATTAATTTCATTTAAGCTATGAAACTCATGATTATAAGAACTGGCAGTTCTTATAAATTGTTTTCCGAATTTTTCATTTTTTTTACTTCTTTCAGAGGCCACCAGATCTTGCGAACTGCTGAAGATTTTCGATGAAACCGCTCTAACTCCTTCTCCTGGCTGGAAAACATACACTCTGAGTACTGTGAGTTTCGAAGGTATTTTCTTATTTAATATATCATAGATATGAATCAACGTAGAAATAATCATTCTTCTATTTTTCTGAAAAGCTTTCGAATAATAAAATATTCATCATCAGTATCCTAATTTTGACTAATCTAAAAAAATATGTATGGTCGATTAATGATAGTGTTATATTTCCAGTAACCAGTTTTTCAACCACATCTTAGGTACTGACAACAAATATAATTTTATATATAATAGTTTTATCTGTAATTTTTCAATTTTCAAAGAGTAGCTTTCAAAACCCTTTTCTTTTAATCTAACTCATCATATTATAATTCAGCTTGTTCCTTCCTAATAAAGCCCCGTTTACATTGAGGCTCTTTTGCACACTCTGAGTGTTGAAACAACGGGCAAACGCACAGTGGAGGGGCAAACCAGCGGGTAACTTGAGGCTCACTTCAACATTCACCTTGGCCATTCTTTTTGTCACTCTGAGTGACACTCACTGTGGCTCAGTCAGTCCATTGATGCACCAGGAGGAGGTTGTAAACATTGACGCTCCTGCAAAATGGCTGTTAACGAGTAGAGCTGCTGTTGAACAGCTAATTGAGTTATATAGGACTCACGAATGCCTTTGGAAATCAAGTAAAGCATATAAAAGTAGACATTTAAGAGAAAGAGCAATAATGACGTTAAACAACATATAATATTATCCCTGCCTATAATAAAGAGCATTGTGTTTTCATATATAAATCCATGACGCTCAAGAATTTTTTCCGAAAACTCAAAATTTTCCAAGACTCAAAATTTTCCGAATATATATATACTAAAAAATTTCCGAAAACTCAATATTTTTCCGAAAATTCATCAAATTCAATTTCCATTAAAAAACCATTATTTTCAACGGGATAGTACACTAGTTATTAATATTAGGTTGAGATGAAGAAGAAGTAAAAAATGAAATTCAAACTTCACGGAACCATGCAGCACCGCAGGGAGCGTAATAAAGTCAGCGAGTCGAAAAAATCTGATAAAATTTATGAAACAGATGAAATTTATGTATCCTCGCTTTGGTGCTATAAATTGCTACATTTCATGTCATTACACTTCTCTTCATCGAATTTGAATATCAACTATGAACCCTCGCACCGTCTCAATCTGCCCGCCAAACGCTTTTCAAATGTGAACGGTCAAGACTCTTTTTGAGCGTGCACTTGCCCGTTGCCTGTGAATGTGAGCTTCCAATGTGAGTGTCAATGTAAACGGGGCTTTAGTGAGTCAGTGAGTACGTCCGCTACGCTTTCAGTAATTAGATATAAGCAAATTCGGTATGCATGATACCACAAACTAAACATCTTATCGTCTTTTATAATTAATTGTTCCTCTTATTTTCAATGTGTGCTTCAATTTGATTATATTTAGTACAAGGTGGGGCAATTTGAGGTGGGTAAATGAAGGTGGTGGAAGTGTAGATGGTGGAAGTGTAGGTGGAGGAAGTGAATATGGGGGAAGTGAATGTGGGGGAAGTGAATGTGAGGGAAATGTTGGTGGGGGAAGTGAAGGAAGGTGGGGGAGGAACTGTTGATCTAAAATATAACTTATTTTAGAAATAAAACAAAATACGTTAAACAGACACTCTATCAATAGTACCTCATAAGATTGGTGTAAATCAAATTAATGTCTCCAATGGAATATTTATAAGGGGTAATCTATATATACTATTATAAAATAAGTCGTGTCAGTAGGTCTGTCCGTCACAAAACGGGGTAAAATTAAATACAAAGGATATTATTTTAAGAAGCATGTTACTAAACATATTTGCTGCGTTTATATGCTTTCTGTCCATATCAGTCATTTTATAATTAGTTTTATAAAAACATTTTTGTTGATTCTCATCCCTTGGAATTTTCTCGGGTCTTGCTAGTAGTAAATGAATGAGTTACAAGCTCCAAAAATAAAAGTATGAGCTGATAGAAACAGGATTCCTGCACCTAAAATTTCTTGTTTAGATTAGTCAAAATTAAGATACTGATGATGAATAATTTATTATTCGAAAGCTCTTAAGAAAAATTGAAGGATGATTACTTTTTACGTTGTTTCACTTGCTCTTCAGTTTATAAATTCATTAAGATTTCCAGAAGGAGGCACATAACACAAAATATATGAATCATTGATATGATATCTTATTATCAGAGGTTATTTATACCCAAGCGTTGTAGGTATTTTTGGTTTCAAGCTTTCGAATAGAAAGATTTCTATTCATCATCAGGAGAAAAGTGGAAAACCTGGTCCTGATAATGAATTTTATGACCAATAGTTGTATGTTGGATACCGTCTTATTATTTCAGCTATTTATCCAATAGTTTATCAATATTAATTAATCTATTAAATATCAAAATATGAGACAAAAATTAAAAATTTGTTACTACCTATAGCTATTGTTGACTAAATTAATTCTCTAGAATAATTCTTATTTCCTTAATTATATCTGTAACAAAATCAAATGTGTTAAATAGTTCTCGAAAGTCTTCTTGTTTCTATGTATGTCCTCTATTCCTGTGTGTGTTCTCTATTCCTAAGCACTACTTGTTGCAATATGTGTGTCCTCTTGATTCATATGTGTGTGTTCTTGATCCTAAGTGTGTCCAGTTGATCCTAAGTGTGTCCTGTTGATCCTAAGTGTGTCTTGTTGATCATAACTGTGTCCTCTTGATCCATGTGTGTGTCCTCTTGATCCATGTGTGTGTCTTCTTGATCCATGTGTGTGTCCTCTTGATCTTAAGTGTGTCCTGTTGATCCTAAGTGGGTCATATTAATCCTAAGTGTTTCCTGTTGATCTTAAGTATATCCTGTTGATTTTAAGTGTTTCCTGTTGATCCAAAGTGTGTCCTGTTGATCCTAAGTATGTCCTCTTAATCATGTGTGTGTCCTCTTGATCCTGGTGATATGATATCTCCATAGCAAATTACTTCATTAATTTGTTTAACACATTGAAGTATTGATTATAAAATTATAAAAAATAAATAAGATGGGTATAATTGCGGGACAACATAATAAGCCCAGTCTCTTAAAGTGAGATATCATCAGAAAACAGGAAAGTACACAAGGCTCAGAATTTTTATTCACTTAATAGATATAAATATAATGAATAATAAAGGTGTTTCACCACTGCGCTACGACTCTGTGGATCCTCTAATTTCTTTAAACTTTCACACAAGGTTTAAAATACCAAAAGTGGAGTGTGATCTTCACTTATGTAGGTTTGAGTAGCACTAATACCCTGACCGTAAGAAGGGTCGCTTATCATAACTCTGATAGATTGGAAGGAATAAAAAAAGTGAATGCACAATCGCACCAATTAATTTTTATATACTTTCAATGAACGAACGTGAAATTGTTCTAGTTTTAGCCATTTTTACTGCATGGATGAGAAAAAGAAGAAAGTTCCAGGTGAAGTTCTTATTTAGAAATAATTTTACCATACTCTTCAGAAAGAGAAAACTCCATGCGCAGAAGGAAGTGCTTTCATTCCTTTCGACCTCTTGACTGAAGTTCCGAACAGACCAACACGAGCTGATGAAAAGCCCACACGTGACGAAAATAGGTTCATCTGCAGTACGAATACTTGGATAAATGCTAAGTACAGCCAAGGGAAAACTGGTGAGTCGAGACTGGCGAGTGGTGACTTGTGAGTGGAGATGGGAGACTCAGTGTAGACTGAGGGGATACTAGTGAGTGGAGACTGGTGAGTGGAGAGTGGTGAATGGTGACTGCTGGATGGAAAATGGTGATTGGAGACTGGTGAGTGGTGACTGCTGGGTGGAGACTGGTGAGTGGAGACTGGTGAATGGTGACTGCTGGATGGAAAATGGTGATTGGAGACTGGTGAGTGGTGACTGCTGGGTGGAGACTGGTGAGTGGAAATTGAGTGGAGAATGGTGAGTGAAAGCTGGTGAGTGGAGACCGGTAAGGGAAATATGGTGAGTGGAGACTGGTGAGAGGAGCGAAAGTTACCAATCACCACTCACCATTAATACAACTACTTCTTATTTTCAGACTGTTCCTTCACTTCACACTTGCATACCGATTTGTATGGGAGAGATATTGTTGAATATCGAATGAAATATTGGGAAATTTTCTCGAAATGTGAAGAGGCTCCAGATTGCTACTCCGTTCTCTGTCTTTTCCCAGGTATCGTTACTGAGTTTCTCACAAATATGCATGTGTGCTCAACCGTATATTTACATTTAATCATCATCTGGTTTCTAACAGTTAGTAGTTTGTGATTGCTCATCTTTATAATCATAATTGGAGATAATTAATTATAATAGTTTCTCACAAGCAATATTTAGTATTTAATGTTTAACACATAAAGTCTTATAGTTAATAACTTATTATTTAAAATGATAACTCTTTGACCACACCTTAGAGTGAGTTGCTTAGATAGAGATAATCTTTATAGAGGATATAATAAAATAATAGAGGAAGTAAATATGATAATTAGATTACATAGTTTATAATCTTTATATAGTGTACGATGGTGACACCGCAATCTGTTTGTTAAGCAACTAGGTTGTGATAGCCGCATCGGAAATTTAAAGATGATATAAGATTGAATCAATTAACTGTTTATGTTACAATGTACGCCTAAAAATTAATCAATGAAACTAAAACAAGCAAACTTTCATTTCCTTACACAGTTTCAGATACTGACACCGATATATGCATGACCAAACACACGTCTCCAGTTTACGATCCTACCAACGCTGTCACGATAAACAAGCAGAACATTCTCTACTGGACCTATGATTGCGTTTAGAAGATATGAAACCCCAAAAAATTGCATCTTCTGTAACCATGGCACGTCCAACCTTTTCGACAAATCACCTAAGATTATAATCACTTTTGTCTGCAAGAATACTGACATTTTCCTTTCTCTTCGTGTTCGCCTTCAAACCAGTATAATATGAACAGTAAATGGAAATGCTTGTGACCACCATTATTTATGCATTGTATTTTATCGTTTAACCAGAAATATACTCCCAGGAAAAGAGCTCAGTAGGAAAATTGCCTACAATGAAAAATACCAAGATAGTTTACTTGAAGATAGAGGACTTAATAGATTCATAGAGAACTGACCATCTTATGGCAGATAACACAAAATACATAAGCACATAATTATTTAAATATATTTATTATGAAGAGTATATTTCTTTTCTCATGAATCTAAAAATTTGGATAGTTCAGCATAAAGAAGAGAGGGGGGGGGGTTGTACTAGTAGAGCTCCTCTATAATGAACTACATCTAGTTTACTATATAGAAATGCATAGAAAACTGATAGATATTTTATAACAGACTAAACAAAATACGTTCACTATACGCACTACACACAGGCTATTCATTATGCAGTACGCTATTAATCACTATAGTTCACTATAGAGGACATATAATTATAGAAGAATTACACACGCCCTCGATGTATGTATAATTGTATATCTGCAACAAAATGTATAATTTAAGTTTAACCATTATTGTGTTTATTTTTATTTCTGTGCATTAATATCTGTGGGTTTTTTTCCTTGTGGAGATTTATGTGTAGATTTATATTTGTTTATTGAAATTTTTCAGAAAAAGTTGAAGTTTGTGAGTTCATATAGTTCACTAAATTCAGTCTATTATAATCTGAATATTCATTTTTTAAATTAGCAAGTAGAATGATCTCATCTATTTTGGTATTAAATTGGCTGAACGACTGAGGCACGTTATATTGAATGAAAACAAAGCATGATTCGAAATCATTTCTAAGAAATTTTAATTAATCGGAATCGAAACATTTCCAATCAAGGCACATCAGAATAAAGAAAAATAATATGTGATGATTACCAATTTCTTCAATGAAAAAATGACTGATTGAAGAATTTCCCTAGCATAAAACAATAAAAAGTAATTAGGGTAACAACTGCATGTCCTCATTTCTGTGCATCTCCCATCTTCAAGCCCTATATTTTCAACCCAATCGAACCACACAAATGTACATGCCACCAGCCCATGTAACCCGTAATATTTCTTCCCATCCAATGATGGTTCTAGGACAACTCACCGTCGGACAATTTGCCGCCGAACAATTTGCCGTGCGGACAACTCGCCGTTAGGACAACTCGCCGCCAGTACAACGAAAACAAAGCAATAAAGGACCGAAAGTTCTAATAGTTAATTCATCAAGAAACTTCAGTTCGACGTACAATGTATCATACATGGATACAAGACCAAAGTATTATTTTCTAAATAAGGAAAGAATTAATCCTATGTCGAATAAGCCATCTGCTATGGGTCTTGTTTTTTGCATTCTACTTTTAGTTTCCCTAATTCAATAACCTGGTTTTGTTGTTTACTCCTGGTTTTATTACCGGGGGCAGCATTAAGGGACATCATTTTTTCTTAGTGAGAAACTGCATGATTCATGTCGGAGAGATGATCATTGACAGTCAGCACTAATTTATTCTGATGAAAAGCCTTATTTTTAGCACCTCTCCTACCCAGTCTCTGATGTATCAATTATATAAAAAATTGACGTTAATTGCGCATTTATACTCACAGATCTAAGCTAATACAATTTCGTCCATTGAAGGTGTTGCTTATTTTAGATTCAACATGGACATTGGACATCTTAACTCTCCTCATCCCCTGCCATCCATTATGATTAATCATACTAATGTGCAAGACGGAGAGAGCTTTCCTTCGGTAACGGGACATTCAGAATGAAATCAAGTTATAAGTTTGAATGACGAATGACATAGCAATTTTGAAGATATGATAAAAATGACAAAACTGTCTACTATTATTTCTCTAACTGGGAGCAGATGGATATCTTATGTAATCACAACAAGCTTAGACTTCAGAATATCCTACATATGCTCGATCAGAAATATTTTTATCGGCTGATGCATTAACTAACTTAAAAACAGTAAGGTAGTCCAAACAAACCACTGGATGGTACACTACTAAAATAATCATGAAAAGATCCTTCAAAACTATGTATATGTCTATTAAAACAAAATAGCTCTGAAATGATGCCTAACTTGAGATTAATAATTGACCACAAAATGTGACAGAAAATCAATGATGAAAAATAATTGAGGTATATCTATTCCTATAAGGGTGACCGGAAAGATGCCCACAGGAAGAAAGCCCACAGGAGAAAATGCCCACAAGAAAAAAGCCCACAGGAAAAATGCGCGCAGGAAAAATGCCCACAGAGAAAAATGCCCACAAGAAAAAAATTCCACAGGTATAAAAGCCCACAGGAAAAAAGCCCACAACTACAAAATTAAAAAAAACATAAAGGTGTTTTAAATAAGAACATAAGTTTACAAAGGCACGAATATTCAATTTGTTTTCTAAGTCTTGCACCTTTTGTCTCATTTTGAAAGCCTTCATCGCTCAGATTAATTGTATACTTGTTGAAATTAAATTTTATAGTATATAAATTTGAAAAACATCCGTGAATTTCAATTTACCATTTCAATTTTATTTTGCCCCCAGAGGGTCTATCCTGAAGCTTTTTGTAGTGAATGGAAGAGAAGAGGGGTAGCTTCCCTTGGGTTCCGAATAGTTGTAATTTGGATTATGTATTATCTTTGATCATATTCTCCATAATTATAACTTTTTAACGCTATTTCCAGTTTTAGAGGATAGCGCTAGGTTTATGCTCTTCATTTTCCTCTTCCATCCGTGAGTGCAGCCACTGGTGTTTGTGTCTCTTTTCGTCACATTCCTTGTTGAATGACTGCATTCACGTTGTAGTTCATTTTGCATCCACTAGCTTTGTCCCCGACGGTGGTAAGTGACTTTGTTCTTGGAGCTTCTTTCCTTTCTGACTGTTTCTTCCAGTACTTTTTTAAATTTATTTTTGACGTAGGCGATATAGTCGAAAGGGCTGAAAGCTGACATTACACCCTATACTAAAATCAATCAAAAACAGTACTTTATTTTAAAATATTAGCGTTAACTTATGCCCTTATTAAAAACATCTTTATGTTTTTCTGTATTTTAAAAATTAGGAAGTTGTGGGCTTTTTTCCTGTGGTCTTTTATACCTGTAAACTTTTTACCCTGTGGGCATTTTTCCTTGTGGGCATTTTTCATGTGGGCATTTTTCCTGTGGGCTTCTTTCCGGGAACCTCCTATAAGTAAGGCTTGATATTAATGTGATTTATTATATATTAAATTTAAATGAGATGTCATTCATATTTATGTTTGGGAAATTTATCATTTTAAAGTTTTTATATATTAAAAATCTTCTCGTGATTATTCTGATTCTGTGTGCGCACCAAATAATTATAATGAATTTGTTAGTTCACTTTATATCATATATGGATATTCTATATTTAAGAAATATTCGATGTAACAAGTAATGAACAATGTTTTTACTTGATAATTCAAACATTAAAGTACTATCATCCACTATATGTGTTTCAAGTAATTTTGAAATTTATGTTCAAATAATATAGGCAAGTTGAAATGAAAAGCTCCTATAAATTTTTCTGTAGGACCAACCCCTAAAAGTTACTGAGATATTTTAGTAAACAAATAAACGCATCAGGTCGCTTCGGGGGACCCACCCCCCCTACCAAAAAAATTATACAACATTATTCCCTGCATTATTCGCACCCCTGAGCCACTTATACAGTCGCCAAAGTGAGCTGATATTTTCTGTACGTTTTCTTGGGAGCTAATGTTAAAAAATCGGTAAAAATTGCAGAAAAAAAACAGACGCTCCCCTTAAGAATTCTATGTGGTTCCCGGTCAGTTTAAGATTTTAGGTGGCTTTGTGAAATATAAAGACTTGTGATAGATAATATAGTTCGGTCTCACCGTGTCAGTTAGTTACTTATCTTTAACGTTCATAGCCATCAAGAAGCTTATTTTGAGCTGATCTATAACCTCATCATCTCATCTTTAATCTATATATAATATTTGTGCTTGTAAAAGAATAGAAATAAAACTAAACCAAAATGAAGAACTGATCATTACCCAAATATAACAATAAAATTTAATGGTGTATGCACCATATTCATCACGTGTCGATATTGTCATGTAAAATGATAACAGAACATTTAACCTGATTTTCAAAGAGACATTTTCAATGAAATATTCTTTGTGAGAAAAAGGTTCTGTGTCTATTTGACGTTATAATCAATAATACTAGATTTTAAAACATTTCTTTCAAAGTTCGTAAGAGAAATGATATATAATTATACAAATGGGTTAGGTACACAATGAGAACTTGATGCCATTTATTGAACAAGTTATTATTCAATTAATTTTAATTATTAGATCATTAATTTAGTACATATTATATACTTTAAAAGCATTATTCACACTTGTGATGACAAAATATTTAAATTTTTAAATGGTTCTGCATAACTTCTATAAAAATATGTACGGTCGGAGTACTCGGGCGTTAACATGAACTAATACGAAATTAGCTAAACATAATAAAAATAATTTAATTTGTTTCAAATGATACCTTTATATACTTATCTTTTTATCACACCGGTGATTTGAGTTCAGTAATAGAGTACTGGAGACTAAGTGTAATCCAATGACCAGGAGTGTTTTAGTGTTCATGGTAACGGTGGTGTTGGTTCAATCTAATATCTGGAACAGTTCACTAATTTCAGCCCGCGACTGAACTGTTTATTTTTAAAGTTCCAAATGATTTTATTCGTGTAATTGGGTATGGTAACGTCGCAATACTCGGAAAATGGGTGTTAGTAAGAGTCAGAGTGGATAATATCAACCACTTTTCGAGTACTGCAACAGTAGTATCTTTTCATGATATTACAATATTTTCGCAAAAAGTTAAAAACACTTTATTAATTTCTTTACCGATTTTTTTTTAAGTGTAAATTCAAGCAGTTAAATCAGTAAAGTTTGTTATTATAACAAAATATTCATCCAATCGCAAGTTTAATATTACAAATTTACTTTATATAGGTATTAACATTTTAAAAAGAACTTCGAAGTAGAGGGTAAAGGAAGAACAAGTGAGAATGTTTTTTAGTTCATTTCTATAATACTGTAGCGGTCTCTGGCTGTTCTAAGAAATAGGCCAGTTACCCCTCCAATTTTTGTTTGTGCTTTTTGTTTCCTTTTGTTCATTAAAATAAGATTTATTGTATTTTATTGTTTGATTTAGTGATCAAATTGTTTTCTGCAATGGAAATTATTATATGTATATCCAACCAAACATTATATTTATTTTGTAAATTAATATTATATTTTTGTTTAATTTAGCGAAGTTAAAATTATATAGGTTCTAAGTGCTTTCAAATAAATTATCTGGTATCTCCTATAGTTTTCATTCTCTTTGATATGATGCTATAAGAGATATTAGTAAGACGGTTACCACAGTCTGGGAATACACCTTGCCTTAACGGACTAAATACGGCGTTCAAGTTTGACACACACGGTTACCCTTATCGGACTAATTACGGCGACCGCGACAAATAGTCTTTTAACCTTCGAAGCATCACAGTGAGCCGCACCAAGTACCACTATGTCGTAACTTCATTGCCCTGTGAGCTGTTTTCAGAGATCAGCGACATCTTAGCGTCACCTCATGTTAACGATCCTTTCACATCCTTAAAGGATACTCTGATCTCAAGATGTACAACAAGTATTGGCAGCAACATCAACTGATACAACGATCGACTCACTTGCGCAGATAGCTGACAGAGTACTGGAAGTTAGCACTAACACAGTTTACGCTGTTAAACAGTCCGTGATTTAGTCAAGCAATAAACATCTAGAAAAACAAATAGCCGAATTCACTGAGTTAGTTACTGATTTATCAGTACAAGTGAAACAACTAAAAGACGACCAAAGCGGATCACGCTCGTCATACCGAACATACGACAGAAACAAGAACATAACGAATAAATGACCTGTGTTTCTATCACTACCGTTTTGGTAAGAATGCAAGTAGATGCGAGTCCCCTTGTAACAACAAGGGAAACGATCAACACGAGTAATGATGACGGCCACTACTCGCGACAGAAAGGTACTGTCCCTGACAGATCGTCACACAAATATATCTTTCCTTATAGAGTCATAGATACTGTCTCGGATGTCAGCATCATACCTGTGATATCAGCTGACAAAAAGAAAGACTCAACAACATTTCTCCATGCTGCAAATGGAATGGTCATACCTGTCTATTGTGAACGATCAATAATTATAGATTTCTTTCTTAGACGCAATTTCTGCTTGGTGTTCCTCGTCGCAGCCGTGCAACAACCTATCATCGGAGCTAACTTTCTAGAGCACTTCAACTTACTAGTGGATCTGCGCAAGCGTCGACTCATCGATACTGTCAATAGTTTGTCATCGGCTGGCAAATCTATATCAACAACGTACAACAACATTTCACCCATCCAGTGTCAAAGAAAATATGATGACCTGTTGTGTAAATATCCATATCTACTCAAGCCCATTAATAAAAAAGTTCCTGTTAAGCATTCTATCACGCATCACATTGAAACTATACGGGCCGACCTGTTTTCACAAGAGCTAGAAGACTACCACCAGATCGTCTCTGACCTGCGAAAGCAGAATTCGAGCACATGTGCGAGCTTGGCATAGTCCGACCATCTCAGAGCAGCTGGTCATCAGCCCTGCACATGGTCCCTAAGAAGAATGGAGACAGGCGTCCCTGTGGTGACTTTCGCTCTCTCATTTCGCGCATTGTGCCTAACAGGTACCCACTTCTATTCATTCATGACACAGCCGCTTCACTTACTGGATACAAAATTTTCAGCAAGATAGATCTGAATAGTGATTAGAGCTTATAATAAAATTCCTATAAATGAAGAAGACATTCCAAAAACGGCAATCACCAAACCCTTTGCAATATTTGAACTTCTTTGAATGCCATTTGGATTGCATAATGCAGCACAGACATTCCAAAAATTCATCGACGAAGTTTTCCGGAATCTACCAATTACAGTTTCTTATTTAGATGATGTTCTTATAACGAGTGAATCAAAGGAAGAGCATTTACATCACCTCAAACAAGTTTTCATTCGTCTAGAAGAGTATGGCATCTCTATAAATAATGGCATGTGTCAATTCGGAAGAACCTCTATCAACTTTTTGGGTTACAACATTTCTCCTGAAGGAATCACTCCTCTTCAAGAAAGTTGTGAAGTAATTCAAAATTATCTTCTTCCATCCGATCAAAGGGAGCTGCGCCGTTACTTGGTGATGATCAATTACTTTCGGAGATTCGTTCCACGATGCGCTGATATACTTGCACCATTGCACAGTATGATCAAACATTCTAAGAAGCCCATATCTTACTCCATTCGACTTTTTTTACTTTATCTTGAAATAAAATCTACGAAACCTCTCCCCCATCGTTGGAAATGCTTCGTTATCGAATCAAGGGGAAGAGTTTCGTGTATTAAAAAACAAAGTCAAGTTTTATACAAGATTCAATTATTTGAAATTTTGTAGGAAAATAGATTTGTAGGTTCTAAAGTTTTGCCAAATAAAAACCTGAAACAAGGAATTTCACTCTCATGTTTTAACCCTTTTTATACCTTTTTATTTATATTTTATTTGTAACTATACAGATTCTTAGAAAGAAAGATATGCTTAGATTTATGCTGTAAACAGATATCAATTAAATCAATCTGAACCGGAAGTATGAGTTTTCAAAAATTAGGCACATTATGATAAAATTATAAGTTTTTATTCTCCTCATTTTCCTAATATTTCAGATTGATAAAAATAGCAAAAGATCTAAAAATAACCATTCTCATCAAATAGCTAGTCAAACTCTTCATCATGGTACCAGTGTTGCTTTTACTATTAACTCTGATCGTGGGTACTTCAGGATTTGGAGGGAAAGCCTGGGTCAAAGGTAAGTCATATAAGAAAATATATTAGTACAAGGTTCATTAATATTAAACATAATTGTGTTGTTTCTAACTAAATCAGCTGCAATTATAGATGACCTCTAAACATAAATGACCGTTATGTAGTTTGATGTATCCGCTAGTTTGTTGTACTGCTCACCTCACCGAATATTCCGAGACCGAAATTTCCGAAAAAAAATGTCACGTATATTTTCACAACCGTTAATGATGCTATTCGCTTTTAATAAATTCACTACACATTATAGTGTAGCTATCCTCTATCATCCCGTCTGGAAGAGCTAGAGCAAGTTTTGGTGGAAAGGTGACTGAAAATTATGATGGAAGAGTTCTAGAAGCTTAAAGATTCCATTCCGAGATGTTTTGAAAGCAAAATTCATAGATGAATTATAAAGAATATAAGAAAGAGAGTTCATAATATAGAAAAATTGTATCCTACATTTATGACAGTTGGTCATAAAATTCATTTTTTTCCGGTCTGTTTTCGCCATTTTCCGCTGACGATGAATAAAAACATCTGTTTATTCGAAAGCTAGAAATTTAAAATATCTTCAACGTTGAGTTTAAATAATCCCCTTGATAAAAAAAATTATAGATAATTAACATATGAAAATATTAACATACATACTAAATGCTCGATCAA
Source organism: Caprella mutica (assembly GCA_947561585.1). Classification (NCBI taxonomy): domain Eukaryota; kingdom Metazoa; phylum Arthropoda; class Malacostraca; order Amphipoda; family Caprellidae; genus Caprella; species Caprella mutica. Next base: position 146,023 of record CANNZV010001502.1, read on the forward strand.
TGAATTTGTTATATTTCCCACCTTAGGTACTGATGTTAAAACTGACAAGACTCCGATTGTATCACTGGAAGATAAATCCCTCCATAGATGTCACATTCTCTGCTGGGAACAGCCGTACTCTACTGCCTTCAACTACAACGGTAAGAAAAACGGAAAACTTCATACTTATACTTATAGATAGGGAGGACACGTGCTACATCATACCAAAAATATTTTGGTGATCAATAATAAAACGAGGCACATAAGGGAAGGATTGACAGGTCTGATTTTTCAGAGTGGGGCACGTAAAACTTTTTCATTTTCTATAACTGACATGAATTGTTAAGAAGAAGTAATATTCCACCCCAGTGACAATGATCATTAGGGTAGCAATAAAAAGTCAAAGATTTTATTTTCAGATGGTCATTTGTTATATGCTTCGTACCCATGAGCTCAGCTAATATCCTGACACAATTGGACAATATTTAGAAATAGATCAAGTTAATTTTTGAAACTTTATCCTAATAGACAAAAATACAAATATTCATACCTAGTTTGGTAATTTATTTCAAAATGTAAATGTTGAGAAAGTTAATATTATGCTTTTACACCAATGGTTGGGAGGGGTTTGGAGGGGGTCGACTGGTAGATTCCAACCCATTCAATGTTTTTGTTTTTTGCTTATATGTTGTTGTTTGGATTCTAGGACAAAAACTTCCGTGACAAAATCTCTCCATGTAAAAAAAGGCAATGATACCCCAGTCTTAAACCCCTGTGCAATAGTTCCCCTCATTCCCATCAAAAACCTGGTCAAAAAAGATCATGTAAAAAGTTTAGAAATAAGTTTTCGGTCAAAACCAATTTTATACCACTTTTACTCGAAGTCAAAATACCAAATTTAAAATAAAGTAAAAATAAGTAGTATTTGATATCGCTGTTGCGTTGGCGATAATGAAAAAAATCAGATTGCGATTGAATATCAAAATACCTCAACTGATAAAGAGCATTCATACAACCTTACTTCTGCTGTTCTATCACATGTGTATTGAAAAATAAACAGCTTGTGAACCCAAAAAAGGTTTAACTTACTACAATGAAAATGAAATTTGCCTAGTATTATATAAAATATTAATACATTATTAATATCAATAACTTACAAACCTAACCAGCAAAGTGGGGTGGAACTTACTGGAGTACAATATACCTAGGGTGGAATATACCGGGGTGGAATATACCATTTCTGACATAGGGGAACAAGCTGTACAGTACTTGGAAATTAGATGTTAAAATGGGTCATGATAGGTCAATCAAAATTTTTTTGAAGGTGAAAATGGTTCATGACCAATGCTAACGACCAGTTTCCGATCTCTGTAACGCTACTCGATTTATGATCCTTAGGGAACGACCAGAGGGCAACATTGTCCACTCTTGATTTTCACTCCCCTACAAGTAAATTAGGAATATCTTGTCCGAAAATACACAATATTTATGTTTTTTTTGAAAATATTTTATCCATCAAAATATGATATATTTTTTTATAGAAAAAAAAACATTATTTTACAATTTAATGCATTTAAACCAAATATATGTAGTATCAGATAACAGGTCACTGTCAAGATGGTACTAAACGCTCATAAAGCTTCAACCAATAGCGTCGCGTAACATGGATACATATGAAATGAGTTTAATAATAATTTCTTCAGAGTCAGAAGCGCTGTGAATAAACGCTCGTGTTACATTGCCCTTATAATCAACTGATAAGTATTTGGAATAATATTAAATAAATAATATTTAGCACACTCTATAACTACGCTACCACTGTGTCCTATAAGACTAGATACATTGATTACATCTGGGACTATAAAGGAGCTTTAACCAACTTGTCTTTCATTAACATCATAATGACAATTGAAATTTAATTTTGTTTGAGCTATTATTTTTTAAGGCCCTATTATACGTACCGGATTCCTACGGACCGTCCGGCCTGCAGGACCTTAGGAAAGTTTTGGATGACGGCCCAGAGCTATTGCACGTACTTGAACAGCCGTAGGAAGCTGGTTTACTCTGGCTCTGATAAATCTTTGAATTCAAAGATTTATCTTTGAAAATGGCAATTCTGTTAATGAGATGACCTTTTTTACACGCTATGACCTTGGCTGGCGTACAGCGGCCGTACGGCATATTAATAAAAACCTGACGAAAGTTCATCCGGCCGGCTGTAGGTGAGTGTTCCTACGGCCGATATGCTATTATACGCTCCGGTCTGGACGTAAGCCATCGCCGCAGGCCAAATTGGCCATAGGAAGCTGGTACGTGTAATAGGGACTTTAAGTTAACGCTTATGAGAATTGTTGAAATTTGAGTTTTAAAATAAAAATAATAAAAATGAACAGCAAAATGTTGTTTCACACAAGAGAATTATTTTCTGTATCAATTAATTTTGTTACTACTTTCAGAGGCTACTAGATCTTGTGAACTGCTGAAGATTTTCGATGAAACCGCTCTAACCCCTTCCCCTGGCTGGAAAACATACACTCTGAGTACTGTGAGTTTCAAAGTTATTTTTAAACTTAATATATCACTACAGTGAATCATTCCAACATGTAGAAGATATCTCCACAGAAGATCAGTTCATTAATTATTTTAACAAGTTGATGCACTTATTGTGAATTCAAAATAGAGAATGAAATGGGTATAATTTATTTGCTGATCAATTTCCAGAAAGTCTTAGAGTAGCAATAAAAACTCGCTAAACTATAATGAGAGATAGTTGTAGGAAAACTCTGTCTCGAAGAACTCGGTCTCAGTTTATAATGATTTTATTAAAGAACATTAACAGAAATAGTTGAAATTATGGATACTAAAATGTGTAATTTATTTATTAATAGCGGATAACATCATTAACCGTTCTAAAATGATACGTAACATTATTAATTTTGACATGTTTTGACATTTATTTAACAGGAGATTTGAGCGGAAAATTCGGTCTCGGAATATTCGGTCTGAGGTATAAATAAAACTTATGAATTAGATGTATCGGGGGTGCGTGTCACACGGTGTAAGGACAAGTGTCATGCGGATAACTGCCATGCGGACAACTGCCCATGCGGACAACTGCCATGCGGATAACTGCCATGCGGACAACTGCCATGCGGACAACTGCCATGCGGACAACTGCCATGCGGATTACTGCCATGCGGACAACTGCCATGCGGACAACTGCCATGCGGATATCTGCCATGCGGACAACTGCCATGCGAACAACTGCCATGCGGACAACTGCCATGCGGATAACTGCCATGCGGACAACTGCCATGCGGACAACTGCCATGCGGACAACTGCCATGCGGATTACTGCCATGCGGACAACTGCCATGCGGATATCTGCCATGCGAACAACTGCCATGCGGACAACTGCCATGCGGACAACTGCCATGCGGACAACTGCCATGCGGAT
>CANNZV010001503.1:0-27351 GCA_947561585.1 Caprella mutica
CAGTGTCTACAGGCCTCTATATACAGTCTACATGCCTCTATATACAGTGTCTACAGGCCTCTATCTAAAGTGTCTACAGGCCTCTATCTACAGTGTCTACAGGCCTCTATCTACAGTGTCTACAGGCCTCTATCTACAGTGTCTACAGGCCTCTATCTACAGTGTCTACAGGCCTCTATCTACAGTGTCTACAGGCCTCTCTAAGTCTACATGTCGGCCTCTATCTACAGTGTCTACAGGCCTCTATCTACAGTGTCTACAGGCCTCTATCTACAGTGTCTACAGGCCTCTATCTACAGTGTCTACAGGCCTCTATCTACAGTGTTTACAGGCCTCTATATACAGTGTCTACAGGCCTCTATCTACAGTGTCTACAGGCCTCTATATACAGTCTACATGCCTCTATATACAGTGTCTACAGGCCTCTATCTACAGTGTCTACAGGCCTCTATCTACAGTGTCTACAGGCCTCTATCTACAGTGTCTACAGGCCTCTATCTACAGTGCCTACAGGCCTCTATCTACAGTGTCTACAGGCCTCTATCTACACTGTCTACAGGCCTCTATCTACACTGTCTACAGGCCTCTATATACAGTCGACATGCCTCTATATACAGTGTCTACAGGCCTCTATCTACAGTGCCTACAGGCCTCTATCTACAGTGTCTACAGGCCTCTATCTATAGTGTCTACAGGCCTCTATCTACAGTGTCTACAGGCCTCTATATACAGTGTCTACAGGCCTCTACATACAGTGTCTACAGGCCTCTATATACAGTGTCTACAGGCCTCTATATACAGTGTCTACATGCCTCTATCTACACTGTCTACAGGCCTCTATCTACAGTGTCTACAGGCCTCTATATAAAGTGTCTACAGGCCTCTACATACAGTGTCTACAGGCCTCTATCTACAGTGACTACAGGCCTCTATCTACAGTGTCTACAGGCCTCTATCTACAGTGTTTACAGGCCTCTATCTACAGTGTCTACAGGCCTCTATCTACAGTGCCTACAGGCCTCTATATACAGTGTCTACATGCCTCTATATACAGTGTCTACAGGCCTCTATCTACAGTGCCTACAGGCCTCTATCTACAGTGTCTACAGGCCTCTATCTACAGTGTCTACAGGCCTCTATCTACAGTGCCTACAGGCCTCTATCTACAGTGCCTACAGGCCTCTATCTACAGTGTCTACAGGCCTCTATCTACAGTGTCTACAGGCCTCTATCTACAGTGCCTACAGGCCTCTATCTACAGTGTCTACAGGCCTCTATCTACAGTGCCTACAGGCCTCTATCAACAGTGTCTACAGGCCTCTATCTACAGTGTCTACAGGCCTCTATCTACAGTGTCTACAGGCCTTTATCTACAGTGTCTACAGGCCTCTATATACAGTCTACATGCCTCTATATACAGTGTCTACAGGCCTCTATCTAAAGTGTCTACAGGCCTCTATCTACAGTGTCTACAGGCCTCTATCTACAGTGTCTACAGGCCTCTATCTACAGTGTCTACAGGCCTCTATCTACAGTGTCTACAGGCCTCTATCTACAGTGTCTACAGGCCTCTATCTACAGTGTCTACAGGCCTCTATCTACAGTGTCTACAGGCCTCTATCTACAGTGTCTACAGGCCTCTATCTACAGTGTTTACAGGCCTCTATCTACAGTGCCTACAGGCCTCTATCTACAGTGTTTACAGGCCTCTATCTACAGTGTCTACAGGCCTCTATCTACAGTGTTTACAGGCCTCTATCTACAGTGCCTACAGGCCTCTATATACAGTGTCTACATGCCTCTATATACAGTGTCTACAGGCCTCTATCTACAGTGCCTACAGGCCTCTATCTACAGTGTCTACAGGCCTCTATCTACAGTGTCTACAGGCCTCTATCTACAGTGCCTACAGGCCTCTATCTACAGTGCCTACAGGCCTCTATCTACAGTGTCTACAGGCCTCTATCTACAGTGTCTACAGGCCTCTATCTACAGTGCCTACAGGCCTCTATCTACAGTGTCTACAGGCCTCTATCTACAGTGTCTACAGGCCTCTATCTACAGTGCCTACAGGCCTCTATCTACAGTGCCTACAGGCCTCTATCTACAGTGTGTACAGGCCTCTATCTACAGTGTCTACAGGCCTCTATCTACAGTGCCTACAGGCCTCTATCTACAGTGTCTACAGGCCTCTATCTACAGTGCCTACAGGCCTCTATCAACAGTGTCTACAGGCCTCTATCTACAGTGTCTACAGGCCTCTATCTACAGTGTCTACAGGCCTTTATCTACAGTGTCTACAGGCCTCTATATACAGTCTACATGCCTCTATATACAGTGTCTACAGGCCTCTATCTAAAGTGTCTACAGGCCTCTATCTACAGTGTCTACAGGCCTCTATCTACAGTGTCTACAGGCCTCTATCTACAGTGTCTACAGGCCTCTATCTACAGTGTCTACAGGCCTCTATCTACAGTGTCTACAGGCCTCTATCTACAATGTCTACAGGCCTCTATCTACAGTGTCTACAGGCCTCTATCTACAGTGTCTACAGGCCTCTATCTACAGTGTCTACAGGCCTCTATCTACAGTGTCTACAGGCCTCTATCTACAGTGTTTACAGGCCTCTATATACAGTGTCTACAGGCCTCTATCTACAGTGTCTACAGGCCTCTATATACAGTCTACATGCCTCTATATACAGTGTCTACAGGCCTCTATCTACAGTGTCTACAGGCCTCTATCTACAGTGTCTACAGGCCTCTATCTACAGTGTCTACAGGCCTCTATCTACAGTGCCTACAGGCCTCTATCTACAGTGTCTACAGGCCTCTATCTACACTGTCTACAGGCCTCTATATACAGTGTCTACAGGCCTCTATATACAGTCGACATGCCTCTATATACAGTGTCTACAGGCCTCTATCTACAGTGCCTACAGGCCTCTATCTACAGTGTCTACAGGCCTCTATCTACAGTGTCTACAGGCCTCTATCTACAGTGTCTACAGGCCTCTATATACAGTGTCTACAGGCCTCTACATACAGTGTCTACAGGCCTCTATATACAGTGTCTACAGGCCTCTATATACAGTGTCTACATGCCTCTATCTACACTGTCTACAGGCCTCTATCTACAGTGTCTACAGGCCTCTATATACAGTGTCTACAGGCCTCTGCATACAGTGTCTACAGGCCTCTATCTACAGTGACTACAGGCCTCTATCTACAGTGTCTACAGGCCTCTATCTACAGTGTTTACAGGCCTCTATATACAGTGTCTACAGACCTCTATCTACAGTGTCTACAAGCCTCTATCTATAGTGTCTCTAGGCCTCTATCTAACGTATATACAGACCTCTATTCTGCAGAGTCTACAGGGGCTCCATGAAAATTCGGTCGAATAAATTTCGGTCTCGGAATTATAAATGGCCTATCAACATAAATGGCTGTTATATATCCGCTAGTTTGTTGTACTGCACATTTCATTATTGCTTAATGACCTGGCAGGGGGGTTCATGGGTCTGGTACTCCCCCCTCCCCCGATTTATCTAACTTATAAGTCTTATCTACACCTCAGACCGAAAGTTCCGGGACCGAATTTTCCGCTCAAATCTCATGTTGAACAAATGTCAAATGATGTTAAAATGACTAATGTTACGTATCATTTTAATGTTATCCGCTTTTAATTCATACACAACTCATTTCATTATTCATAATTTAAAGTTTTGTTATTATTGTTTTCAATAAAAATCATTTTAATACGAGACTGAGTTTTCCGGGACCGAATTTTCCAAACTGAAATTTTCCGGCCACCATCTAGCCCTGTAATGACTGCAGGTGACAATACTTTCATTGTTGCGGTATGGCTGCCTGCAGTAAATTATTCACATCACTTTTCTTAATGTACCAAATTATCAATGGTTAATAACGTAATTTGCTCGTGAGAAAAGAATTAGAAAGCTGCAATTAATTGACCAGGGCTAAAAGAGACAGAACATATAAACATTAATACGCTATGTTTAAAGTAATTCGATATGGTGACTGTGTATTGAAACTTTCTATGTTAATTACAAATTTTAATTTTGATTCAAGATTTCCGTCAATATTATTTGTTGTATATTGACGGAAATAAATAAGATTTATAACTATATGTACTTTTTTCTGATATATGAAGAACATACTGCAGAAAAAATACTGGTATGTGCTTATCAATTAATACATTTCAAATATCAATTCATACCTTCATAAATAATTCCATACATTCATTAATAAATTCATAAATAACTTCATTCATCTCAAGTTATTTCTAAATAATTTTTTTATTTTCCAGCCTAATTAATTAAAAGAAAGTGAAAATATTTTCGAAATTAATGCAACAATGATCTCGCACTGATAATAATAGTGTGTTCAACTTTCGAAAAACCCATCAGTTTTTTGTTCTTGCGAAGAGTGAAATCAGAGTAAAAAAAGTGAAATCAAATAATAAATCATAATCAAAATTAATAATAACTTTGTAGAATTATGATTAGGTAATAGGAAAATAATATTTTAATAAAGATCTGAACTTCAGTTATTTTAATTGACCATTTATTTTTGATACAAATACATGGTTTAGGGTAAGTTCTGAATTATCGGACAGTTTCACATTTTCGAACACACGAAAAAACTGATATTTTACCTTTTATTTTAATTATTATGATTATTTTCACGTGCCCGAAAATGAGAATCTGTCCGATAACTCGTAGCTTACCCTAGTTACTATTCAAGCCAATTAATAACTGTAAATGTAATATTCTCTCTGAAGAGAGACGAGTCTGTGCGTGACGTCACACATGAGAGACTTTTCCATAGGTGGACTAGCGCAACAATTTAGATATTGTTTCTAGCGAAAAAAATACAATGATCCGCGCAACTTACCGAGTTGCGCACTTTTAAGAATGCGCTGCCCATTTTTAAACACATAAGGTCGAGCGTGCGTTAATACTTTCTTTATATATTTTTTAATATATATTTTACTAGGATCAATAAGAAATCAAGAAGTGTTTAGTACAATAAACTCGCGGATACAGCAAACTACTTTTTGCTGGATACAGCAACTAGTTTTCAAAGTAATTTATTAATTTATATATAAATGATGATCTCAACATAAATGACCGCTATGTAGTTTGTTGTTTCCGTTAGTTTGCTGCACTAAACACTTCATGATTTCTTATTGACCTGACAGCCCCCCCCTAACCCCCCCCCCTTTTACACATCATTATTTTATTTCGGTGCACCGACAGTTAGGCCCAGGGCAATTGGACCCCGACAATTGGGCCCAAGACAATTGGGCCTAGGACAATTGGACCCAACGACAATTGGGCCCAAAAACAATTAAGCCCAGAAAAAATAGGTTTATATTTTTTAATTCGATTCATATACTTGATAAGGTCTATATTAGCAAGCAACTTAAATCACATTTGGATGCTAATCTCATGATTCAATGTAATGAAAATATTTGAAATATTTAAATAAGTCGTATTATTCGAATCATGTGATATGGATCCAATGTGTAGTGTACATCGTCTGACAAAGACAAATATTTGATAAAAAATGGGTAAATTGTGAAGGCTATACTTTACATTGAACAGTTTTTTGACCAGTTGTTTGGATAAAATGAGATTAGGAGAATACATTTTGTAATAATAAATCATAAAACTCTTCAATATTGAACTCTGAACAGGCTTCAAATAATTCACATTAACTTCAATTCAATATGTATGTTCCAATAATTCCGGCATGTCTAAAATACCTACATTCTTATTTTTTATTGTTTCTTCATCTAAAATAGCTACATTCTTATTTTCTATTGGTTACATCCTAACTCATTTACTTTACAGGAGTTCACTATATAGAGGTACTGTAACTCGGAAATTTGTTGCTTACATGACCTATCTTGGAACAGAAAATTATTGTAGTTTAAAAGAATAATAGTATTCATTCATGAAAAGAATGTGTTCTATTAAAAAATATTTATTTATCATAACGAGAATATTCTTTTTATGTAAGGAATATTCTTTATTTAAAATATGCTCAAGACTATATTTTTATACAAAACGCATATTGTCACAACCCTAGCTATTACAGTAGCAAGGGTCTTTAAATAAGTTATTACAGTAAACTCTGAAAAAATGGGCAAATATTATAATTGTCTCTAGGCCCAATTGTCGTGGTGCCCAATTGTCGTGGAGCCCAACTGTTGGGGCCCAATTGTCTTGGGCCTAACTTTCGGTCCACGTTTTATTTCAGAATAAATATAATGAAGGTATTAACCCACGCTCTGCAGTTGGGGGTAAAGAGGATTAAAAACGCTCAGCGCATTCTTACGTAAGATATCTTTACTGTTTAGTCGTTTAGAAGTTTAACCGTTAGACATTTTTACCCTTTAGACGTCTAACCGTTACACATCTATTTAGACTTCCAACCGTTAGACATCTATTCAGACTTCCAACCGTTAGACATCTATTTAGACTTCTAACCGTTAGACATCTATTTAGACTTCTAACGGTTAGACATCTATTTAGACGTCTAACCGTTAGACATCTATTTAGACGTCTAACCGTTACACATCTATTTAGACTTCCAACCGTTAGACATCTATTCAGACTTCCAACCGTTAGACATCTATTTAGACTTCTAACCGTTAGACATCTATTTAGACTTCTAACGGTTAGACATCTATTTAGACGTCTAACCGTTAGTCATCTATTTAGACGTCTTACCGTTAGACATCTATTTAGACGTCTAACCGTTAGACATCTATTTAGACTTCTAACGGTTAAACATCTATTTAGACATCTAACCGTTAGACATCTATTTAGACGTCTAACCGTTAGACATCTATTTAGACGTATTACCGTTAGACATCTATTTAGACTTCCAACCGTTAGACATCTATTTAGACGTCTAACCGTTAGACATTTATTTAGACGTCTAACCGTTAGACATCTATTTAGACTTCCAACCGTTAGACATCTATTTAGACATCTAACCGTTAGACATCTATTTAGACATCTAACCGTTAGACATCTATTTAGACTTCTAACGGTTAAACATCTATTTAGACGTCTAACCGTTAGACATCTATTTAGACGTCTAACCGTTAGACATCTTTACCCTTTAGACATCTAACCGTTAGACATCTATTTAGACATCTAACCGTTAGACATCTATTTAGACTTCTAACGGTTAAACATCTATTTAGACGTCTAACCGTTAGACATCTATTTAGACGTCTAACCGTTAGACATCTATTTAGACTTCCAGCCGTTAGACATCTATTTAGACGTCTAACCGTTAGACATCTTTACCCTTTAGACATCTAAAAGTTAGACATCTATTTAGACTTCTAACCGGTTAATTGCAGACTCATGTGCGGGGCATGCCTGCAGTATAGTTTTTTCTGGTTTTACTTTCATTTCACTAAAAAGTAGCGAAGTGTCTTCGGGTTCAACGGTTTCACTTTCTTGGAAAAACTCTCAGAACAAAGGGTATGTTACGAGTTGTCGAACGCTTCCATATTCTCGATAAGATAAAACTGTATAGTTTTAACTTTTTAACTGGTTTTTTGAATATTTTAAAAGAAAGTTTGGGTTACGTGATGTTGCTCATAGAGGGTAAAAGGACGATTAACGGACGGTTCCTTATCTTCGGTCATATAAGAAAATTAGTCAACTTTTTTAAATCGGTACCAATTAAAATAACGAGTTAAAATGATAAATTATATATAATCTAAAATGTGGAACCGTTATCTATTATCTACCGTTTGATAATATAATTAAACTAACATTAATTGCATAGATTTAGTACAATTAAATAACATTTGTAGTTATCTTCTAGTTTATTTACTAGTTTTACCAGTGTTGTTTTATGTAACTATTTTATCCATTATTTAATTTAAAAGAAATATAATTTAGGTTTTAGGTTTATTATATTTCTATAAATAAATTTCTTAGGAATCACTGGAAATAAAAGAAGGTAAAAGGAAAAGAAAAGGAAAAACACATTATTTAGATGAAGAAATTTCAAGGATAACGATTACCAGTCAAAAAATTACGCAATGTGATTTTTTTCAATATTTTATGATAATCTTAGAATTTTTTAGTGTCTAATTATTAAATATTTAAAAGATAACGAATTGACATCAGTTGGAGTTGATCACAGGGGCTCGATGCCATATGAGAGAGAATTCAGTTATTTATCTTTACGATAAGGTATTTAAGGTACATTCTAAATCTCTGAGGTTTTACATAAATACTTTGATTCATTTACAGAGTGTAAATAAGAACAAGATTTACTAATTAAATAAGATGATGTATGTTTAGATCAAATCTATACTATAATAATATAACTGTCTGTCTGTCTGTCCGAATTCTTTGATAATTATATAGGAAAAACTAATAATTTGTGGCCATGTCTACGGGTCACACTAATATTAATAATTTAAAATCATAGCTTTTCAGAGTAAAAATAATTCTGTTCAATCAGTATATTTAAATAATAATACGCACTTGTATATGAGTGATATACCCAATATACTATTTTAATCAGCAATTGATGAACAACAGGTACTGTATCATAAAACATGAAAAAAGTTAAATCATTATTAGTTAGGAAATAATTTAACCGTGTTTTTTTAAAAAAGTTACTTGTTATCGGTTTCAACGTCATGTTTTTTTGTTATCAGGCTTAAGTTAAAAAAGAAAAAACAGATAGAGAAATAGATTCATTATTTGTTATTCTAACCTCATCTATCTAGACTATAATAAGAGCCGCGTCCGTCTGTCCGTCCGTCCGTGTGTCACACTTTTATTAAGAAACACACATTAAAAGGAGAAACAAATCATTTGTGGCAGTATCATGACTACGGACTATAATAATAATTGACATTAATTATTTATAAAAAAAATTATATTTTGGCTTTTTTGATTTTTTTTTATTTAATCAGAATATGTGTATCCATAATACATAATTTCATTCGAATATAATTTAGATTCAATAACAGGTACTGTACTAGTGTTATCGTTAAAATACATTTATTGTGACGTAGAACTGATACTCCTCTATAGGGTAAGTTACGAATTATCGGTCAGTTTCACATCGGTCATATAAGAAAAAAACGATATAATTATTTAATTTTAATTGGTATCCATGATACCTACAGGTATCATGGATACAATTGAAATGATTAAAAAAATATTATAAGACCGAAGATGTGAAACAGACCGATAATTGGTAACTTGTCCTAATTATCTAAATAATTGTTTAGATAATTAGTTAGATAATTTCTTTACCATTCCTGCCTTTTCAAATTTGTAATAACTAGGGTTGTGACAATATGCGTTTAAAATCATAGATCCCAAAAATATTATAGACGGAATGAATTATAGAGTATTTAATCGTTCTACACCAGCGGTATATAGTATTCGATACCATTTCCTTTCGTTTCGTCTATGATATTCATAAGATCTATGATTTTACATGCATATTGTCACAACCCTACAAATAACATTATCAATTTTCAGGAAATGTTATAATGATTGGTCTTTAAACATTTAAATGAGTTACACCTTAGATACATTTAGTTTTCTATGATAAATCTTCTTTTACTTTTGATGGAAAACTAAAGTATATTTATTTGAAAATAATCCAAGTTTTCCCTCTTTATTTAGATTCAAATTTCAAGGATGAATTCAATACACCGATGATTTGAAGTTTATAATTTAGATATTGTTTGTCATTCTTGTTCGGTATTACATCTCACATAATTTATCTAAGGATATTGTATTGATTTTTAAATTTGAATTATATTATTTGTTTAACTATTTAATTTATGACAATTGTGTCGTACAATTGACACAGTACGACACAATTGATAGGGCAATTGTGTCGTATTCACCCCATATGGTGTCGGACAATACTCGAACGTTAGAAATAAATGACATCATTTAAGTGAAAGGTAGAAATCAATAATAATTAATATTTGAGTTGGAAAATAATGTTATTTAGGTTATGTTATTTCTGTATACTATACTTCAGTACACAGTGTGTATACTACAGTATACACACTGTGTACTGTAGTATACACACTGTGTACTGTAGTATACACACTGTGTACTATAGTATACAATGTGTATACTACAGTATACACACAGAGAAAGGATTAGTTGAATCAAATCATATTTGATTTGTTTTGACTAAATTTTATGGTTTATCTGTGCGCCTACCTACGTGGTGAGTTGCAGGTACTATTTAATATGAGTTAAATTGACGTTGGTTAAAACAACACATATGTGAGTTGATTATTTTTAATTCCCGATGGTCACAACAACTACCTGTGATAGTCAAACTGCTCGTGATGGTTGAACCAATTATATGTAATGGTTAAAACAACTACAGAACAAGGTTACATCAACTACTTGTGTATGTTTCTCCAATCACTCCTATGTGTTATACCAACTACTCGTGTAGGTTATACCAACTACTCGTGTAGGTTATACCAACTATTCGTGTAGGTTATACCAACTACTCGTGTAGGTTATACCAACTACTCGTGTAGGTGATATCAACTACTCGTGTTGGTTATATCAACTACTCGTGTAGGTTATACCCACTGCTTGTGTAGGTTATACCAACTACTCGTGTAGGTTATACTAACTACTCGTGTAGGTTATACCAACTACTCGTGTAGGTTACATTAACTACTCGTATAGGTGATATCAACTACTCGTATAGGTTATATCAACTACTCGTGTAGGTTATACCCACTGCTTGTGTAGGTTATACCAACTACTCGTGTAGGTTATACTAACTACTCGTGTAGGTTATACTAACTACTCGTGTAGGTTATACCAACTACTCGTGTAGGTTACATTAACTACTCGTATAGGTGATATCAACTACTCGTATAGGTTATATCAACTACTCGTGTAGGTTATACCCACTGCTTGTGTAGGTTATACTAACTACTCGTGTAGGTTATACTAACTACTCGTGTAGGTTATACCAACTACTCGTGTAGGTTACATTAACTACTCGTATAGGTGATATCAACTACTCGTATAGGTTATATCATCTTCTCGTGTTGGTTATATCAACTACTTGTAAACTAAGTAAATGTATATCAACTATTATAGTGTATGTTGAAATATCGGTCTGGTTAGCAGTAGCCAGACTTTTTACAAGACTTTTTCAGTCACTATATTTACTCTATTAAATTATAATCTCGAGTTAGGTCCCGGTATCAATTAGATTAGACTATTTATTTTCTAGGACCAAATCTAACATGTTCACATTTATTTTCTACTTTTGCTTCTGTGATATGCATACTATTTTAATTTTAAAAAATAATTGATCACCTAGACCTATCCTCGCTTTTTGAAATGTTTTCGATCCTATGAATTGATATATGGTTATCAGTTGTAAATTAATAGATTAGATTGAATAAGTAATCTCATCAGGTCAGTTTATAAATAAGTAGTTAGATGACATAAATAACTTTACGTAGTGATAAATAGGTAGGCTAGATGAATTAATTAACCAGGCTAGATTACAAAAGTTGACAAATCTTTGATATGCTGCAATTGTACTATAACTTAATGAGTAATAAATTAATGATAAAGCCTTTATCTTCTAAACCATATTTTAGTGCAATTCATCTTACTCATAGGTACTGATATTGAAATATGCTAATAGAATTACCAAGGTCAAATTGAAAACGAAATATAAACATTTAAGTTTTAGATTTATTATTTAGAAGTTTAATTTGAATTCTCGTCACTTTCTTTCACGACTGTAGGTTGCCAATTCCTGAAATAAGAGATTCGTATATTAATATATATTGAAAAGAAATTCACAGTATCGTTCATATACATTATCAATAACATCACCTACTCTTTTTCCTTTTGTGATGAGATAGCGACAGCTTCGATATTCTTTTCATGTCTGGAATCCCTAAAAGCATATGAAAAAGTAAGAGCTAATCATATTGCAAATACATATTTAGAAATCATCTAATATTTTCAAATACTTACTTTGACCTAGCATAATTGTTCCTGAACCATTCAAAGGAATTGAAGAGGACTCCGATAGTTGATGACGTTGATCTACTTCATCAATTCTTCATCAAGATCTGAAAGTAGATTAAGAAAATATAGAAAACCATATATTAAAAATGAAAAGAATTATTAACTGAGAATTCTTTCATATAGGTAAATTTAACATAAAATGTTAAACAAATCATAAATCTTCAGATGCAGTATAAATTTAGCTCTAATAAATGCAATGGATTTTTCTAGCTAATCCTCATAATTTTGTTCATTATACACTCATAATGTAGACTTTAATTAAATACCAAGAAAGTATAATATATCAAAAGGCTCACCTCTGGTTAGAGTTCTCCCTGCTAAATCCCTGGACGGTGTTCTCCTCCGACTACCTCCCTGGATGGAGTTCTCCCAGTCATAGAAAACTAGGGTCAAGTAGGTAAATTGCGGCACTTTAACTAACTGCGGTCTCTTATCTCAGAAACATTAATAACCATCATGACTTCAAGGCACTCGTGAAATGAATAGAATCTATCATAAATTGAGCTTAAATTATGATGTTCAACAATTCAGTATATAGCTAAACTAATTTCAGAATGATTTTGAGACTCTCTTAATAGGGTCACATTTAGAAATTAAAGAACCGAATTTGGCTGTGTAACCCTACCTATAGGTACACCAACTAGTTTTAAAATATATAGATTATCAGACCACTTTATTTAAGATACTAGGATAAGTTCCGAAATATCGGACGGCTCCACATTTTCGGTCGCGTAAGAAAAACTATATTAAATTAACTTTCATTTTAATTAGCTATTAGGTAGCTATATACTATATTTCATACGTGACCGAAAATTTGAAAACGCCTGATAATTTGGAACTTACCCTATTCTGAGGACAGCGCAGTAACTGCCTAGCCTATGTAGAAGGGGTGTAGGTCATAAGCCCACCCGGTCATGAGCCCCCCTAGGTCATAAGCCCCCCTAGGTCATAAGCCCCCCCGGTCAAGAGCCCCCCCGGTCATGAGCCCCTTGTTTTTAAATCCTTATTTACCTATACTATTTAATCCTTATTCACACTTTTGTAGTTCATTACTGAATAGACATAAAATATATGTATATCGGGGGGCGTGCCGCCCCCGCACCCCCCTGCCAGATCATTAAACAATCATGAAGTGTGCAGTACAACAAACTAGCGGATACAACAAACTACATTAGTAACTCTCAGTTATTTCTATCTAAGTAATTCTTCATTTGTTTAACTAGGTAAATAAGGATTAAAAAAACAGGGAGGGGGGGCTCGTGACCGGGGGTGCTCATGACCTAGGGGGGCTCATGACCGGGGGGGGGGGGGGCTCTTGACCGGGGGGCTCATGACCGGGAGGGCTCTTGACCGGGGGGGCTCTTGACCGTACCCCATGTAGAAGGTATTGACACTGAAAAAAAAAATAGCTAGGCAGGTATGATGCTTAAATAAGTTAACATATAATAATTTAGGAAAATTAGTTTGGATATCAGTTTACAAACTGGAAGACAGTAATCAAAATTTATTATTATAAAAGTTATATACTGATAATCAGCTCTTCAAATAACTACCTATATAAAGCCACCAAACTATCAATCACCAATATTTTAGAATATTTAGGCAGACATTTATCGATTTATTAATGGAATTAAATAATAATCGATCGGCAGCGATAATACTATTTAATGCATATAACACTATTGTTTGCACTTGAACTAAAATGGTATTGAGGAGCGTTCACATTCAACACGTAACACACTTGAAACAAGATTTGTACTGAAAAGTGTTATGCGAATAAATTAGCTTTGAGGAAAGCATAAGTTGCCACTTACTCATTTGATTGAACTCACACATAAACTTAAAAAAAAAAATTAGCACTAACTCTCATAGTAAGTTGATTTATAGACCAGATAAATAAGATTAACAGTCTTTGTGGGTTATATTATCACACTATGTCATAGTTGTTTTAACTCACACTTAAACTTACAAAAAGTAGCGCCAACTCTCATAGTAAGTTAATTCATACACCAGATACATTGAATTGACAATCTTTGTGAGTTACTTCAACACATTATATCCTAGTTGTTTTAACATATGTTCAAACTCTCAAAATGTAACTCCAACTCTCATAGTAAGTTGATTCAATCCATAAAATGATTTGAATTAACTATGTTTGGTGACACACACGTCATAGATGGTTTGACACACATGAAAACATGAATATAGTCAAACCAACTCACGTAATAAATTGATTCAAAGCATAAATTGTTGACCCATTAAATATGAGTAAACTTTTTTCTCTGTGTACACACTGTGTACTATAGTACACTGTGTTTTATAGTACACACTGTGTATACTATAGTACACTGTGTTTTATAGTACACACTGTGTATACTACAGTACACAGTGTGTATACTACAGTACACAGTGTGTATACTACAGTACACAGTGTGTATACTACAGTACACAGTGTGTATACTACAGTACACAGTGTGTATACTACAGTACACAGTGTGTATACTACAGAAAACAGTGTGTATACTACAGTACACAGTGTGTATACTACAGAAAACAGTGTGTATACTACAGTACACAGTGTGTATACTACAGAAAACAGTGTGTATACTACAGTACACAGTGTGTATACTACAGTACACAGTGTGTATACTACAGTACACAGTGTGTATATTGTAATATATTATAGATTGTATGATAGAGTTTCTCAATTATGTAAAACTAGGCTGTCCCTAAATTAGGTATTACATAAATAATGAACAAAGAACAAAGAAATAATGAACATAAATAATAGGAAGGCAAAAATAGTGAAGTTTACTTATTTATATACTATAGCACATATTCTATGTAATAAAAGAATATCTTTTTAAGCTATGAAATATATAAAAAAAGTAATTAAAATATAAAAAAGTAATTTGGCAAGTAGGTATGTAACTGAAAATGTTTTCAATCTTTTTTAACTCAGACTAGTTCCTAAATATGAATTTATGTCAAATATAAATATTGATTTATGATTTTCCTTACAATAACATTCTTCAACGCATTGACTACAAAATGGTACACATTTGAACCATTTTGTATATTACTGATGGAGAAGGTGGTACAAATATATTAAATATTTTAATTACCAATATCAATATTTTAGACCAAATTAAAGTGTGACAATGTGTACCACATTCATACCATTGTTTAAATCATACAGACATGATCAATAGGTACACACAGAACTATATAATTCCATAAATATTATATTCTATATTTATGTTTCTATTATTTAGGAGCGTACATAAATTTTGTAATCCCTAATTCAGGAATCATACAGTAGAATTATTTTAACTAGAGAAATATTATGCAGATACCATAGTATTTACTCCATATTTAACTACATTTTATATCATAATTGATCATATTTAGTTATTATTACTATTGTGCATGTACGTGCCGTCAAAAATGCCGTTAAGTATATCAATTTTATGCTCACTGATGGTAGTTCAATTTATGTAATAATTATTATCCCTGACTCAGTTTTTACTCCAATATTTTGAACTGAATAAAATTAAATATAATTTAGTTATTGAAACCATTCATTGAACTGATATAAGAATAATTTCCTATCCATGCCACCAGCTGCTTCCCAAGCGTATTATTATTCTAGTGTGACGGACAGACAGAAGCTTCAATTATTTTAGTGTTGAATAATATACTCCAGCCTTACTTATTTTGTTGCTGGGTAAAAGATACAAATGAGTAGACTTAAGATATGATAAGATTATTGTGTTATTATATAATAAATATATACGTACAGTAAATATCATGACTTTTGCACTGAGCAAATATATAATCAACTCGAGTAGTGAAGGACCTGAGTTATGAAATGCACTTGAGTTATGAAGTAGTTTTCTATGTTTAAATTATAGAAAACGATTTATATCAATAATTGCGTTAAAGTTATTCTTAATGACCATAGTTTTCTAAGATTTTAATCATAGAAAACTATCTAGCGTACCCGAGATATGAAGTGGCTCTGTGTTATGAAGGACTCAGGAGTTTCCCTGTATTTGTTGTATAAATGAGAACCATGGAATAATTGAAGAGTTTGGTTCCAAAACGCTATAAATCCATTTTGATCAATTTGAGTTAAAATGTGTTTTCTTTACCAAGAAAGTACAAAGATGAAAACCACTATTTTCTGTTTCAATCATTCACATAGCATATTGAGGTTATAATAACATAAACAATTCAAATCCACAATACCGACGAAATACAATATTGATTTAGGTGGAAACTCATTTTTTTCAAAAGTGGCGTTTATCGCGTTTTGGAACCAAACTCTTCAATTATTATTTTATAAAGTGAATTCTTATTTTTAACTATGAAATTGATATAGTAAAATACGGCATTTTTACTTTTTACACTTGTAAATATAACATCCACAATCTAAAATATAACATCCACAATCTAAAATATAACATCCACAATCTAAAATATAACATCCACAATCTAAAATATAACATCCCCAGTAACCTAGAGTTATAGTATAGTAACTATAGTTTAAATGAAGTTATATTACCACTGGCATATATCTGTTAGTCCCTATTGTGATTTTATAACAACTTAAATTGGTTGTAATAAGTAAGTACCCGCATAGAAATACCCTACAGTTATCAGAGAACATCTCCCTCGTACGAATAACATTATCATCAAATACTGCTTGTTAAGTGACTGGCAGTACCTACTCGATCAGGTATATACTATGTAATAGTTACTATGTATTATATAAATTGTTTATATAAATATATGTGATGCCTAATATGAAAACATAAAAAATATTATTCTGCTCCAAATTATTATATGTGATTATAATTAATGTATAGGGTAATAATGTAATATTAGATAGGTATTAGATGTCTATAAAGACTCTATAAATACTATGTATGTTACTTCTTTAATTAATTCAAAATAGGTATACGTGATATCATTAGAACAGCAACAATGAGCCACTATACTTTTCACTATACTGTATATACTATAGTACACTATACTTTATGTACTATAGTACACTATACTATATATACTATAGTACCCTATACTGTATATACTATAGCACACTATACTATACATACTATACCACACTATACAATATATACTATACCACACTATACTATATATACTATACCACACTAAACTGTTTTTACTATACCACACTATACTATATATACTATAGTACACTATACTATATATACTATACCATACTATACTATATATATATATACTATACCACACTATACAATATATACTATACCACACTATACTATATATACTATACCACACTAAACTGTTTTTACTATACCACACTATACTATATATACTATAGTACACTATACTATATATACTATACCATACTATACTATACTATATATACTATACCACACTATACAATATATACTATACCACACTATACTGTTTATACTATAGTACACTATACTTTATATACTATAGTACACTATACTATATACTATACCACAATATACTATTATATACTATACCACACTATACTGTTTATACTATAGTACACTATACTTTATATACTATAGTACACTATACTATATACTATACCACAATATACTATTATATACTATACCACACTATACTGCATATACTATAGTACACTATACTTTATATACTATAGTACACTATACAATATATACTATAGTACACTATACTATATATACTATAGTACACTATACTATATGTATATATACTATACCACACTATACTATATATACTATAGTACACTATACTATATGTATATATACTGTACCACACTATAATATATATACTATACCACACTATACTATATATACTATACCACACTATACTGTTTATTCTATAGTTCACTATACTCTAATATACACTATACGTGGGCCAAAAAATAGGGGTTTTGGACAAACTTCAGAATCTTAATAAATGCTGTTTCACACATCACCGATATCCGTCCGGGACGTCACCGGTCAGTTTTTTTTATCACTGCGAAGAGCCGGTACTGTGTGAATAGGTCCGTTGAAATTAATGTAACGATATATTTTTTCACTGACACCGAATCACTGAGAATCACCGAATCAATTTCGAATTAACTGGGACATTAGCAATTTGATAATAAGCCATGCAATTCGCTTTGTGGAATTTTTTTAAACTACTACGTGTCCCAAATATTGAAATATTGGTTTATTAATCAATAATTTATGTTTTAACTCCTTTTTTGTATATAACACTCCTTATTATGTTCTTCATTGAGCACCAGACCTCCATAAGTGTGGAGCACTACACTGACTACAGTCTCCAGCGGTGCCTAAATTCGAACAATTTGGAGGGGTGGGGGCAACTGTAAACATTGTCGTACCAGTTTGATTTTCCGGCACAAACACCAAAATAAGCTCTTCTCAAGCTATCTTCCTATTCTAAATGATAATAAATCAGAGTTTATGTTTTTTTTGCCAAAATATAGTAAAATCACGAAAAATCTTACTAATCTATACTAATCTAAAATTTCAATCGCTTCAACTGTTAATCATGTCACAATTCTCTCAAATTTCAGTAAACCTACCTTTATTTGTCACTTATTATTACTCTTCCATAAGTAATATCTAAAATGTTTTCCTCCCTAGCACTTACATGTCTATAACAAAGGCTCTATTCATTATATATGCCACTGTACATTAAGAGTCATCAGAACTTGATTTATACGGCAACACTATCAGTGGTAAATATTATTATAACTATTAGTAATAAGGTATAACTTTGCTATAGTTATAATATAGCTATAGTTGTAGCTAAAGTTATAATATTATAGTTATCGTTGTAGCTATAGTTATAGTTCTAATATAGTAACAGTTATAGCTATATTATAAGGTTCTAGGTAAATTTCTCGAAAACAATTGCTCGAAAGACAATTGTTCGAAAACAATTTCTCGAAAAACAATTGCTCGAATGAACAATTGCTCGAAAGAACAATTGCTCGAAAGACAATTGCTCGAAAAACGATTGCTCGAAGGAACAATTGATCGAATGAACAATTGCTCGAATTATCAAATTGCTCGAATGAACAAAATTGCTCGAATTATAAAATAGCACAGTTTTCGATTTTATAAAAGTCAGTTATTCATGAAGTGGAGCTGCACCTAACAATGTTTGTTTCTTTTTAGCAATTGATCATTACTCATTCTATAAATGATTTTTAATTACTAGTCATTCTGCATAACCTTTGTTTTGACCGTTTGTGTCATCTCGTATGTAACATGTGAATTGGAATCATGTGGTGAATCAGTACTATTCATGTTTTTTTTTATCATAAAACCCGAAAAAATTTGTAGATTAATTTATTACTAGCCTATCTGTATGTGGCACCTCAATAGGTGAAATAACTCAAAGTTATGGCAGAGTTTTAATAAATCTACAAATTTTTCGGGTTCTATGATAAAAAAAACATGAATAGTACTGATTCACCACATGATTTCAATTCACATGTTACATACGAGATGACATAAACGGTCTAAAAAATGATTATGCAGAATAAGTAATAATTAAAATAATTCATAGAATGATTAATGATCAATTACTAAAAAGAAACAAGGATTGTTAGGTGCAGCTCCACTTCATGAATAACTGACTTTTATAAAATCGAAAACTGTGCAATTTTATAATTCGAGCAATTTTGTTCATTCGAACAATTGTTCATTCAATCAATTGTTTTTCGAGCAATTGTCTTTCGAGCAATTGTCTTTCGAGCAATTGTCTTTCGAGCAATTGTTCTTTCGAGCAATTGTCTTTCGAGCAATTGTTTTTCGAGCAATTGTTTTCGAGAAATTGTCTTTCGAGAAATTGTCTTTCGAGCAATGGTTTTTCGAGCAATTGTTTTCGAGCAATTAACCGGCTACCATATTATAATATGGTTATAGCTAATGTTATAATATAGCTATAGTTATAGCAATATATAGTTATAGCTACAGTTATAGCTATAGTTATAGCTATAGTTATAGCTACAGTTATAGTGTCAATATATAAATTCAAAATTTTTATTCGACAAGCGTGACCAGATGAAAGAATTGTATCATATAATTGAAAGTGAAATTCAAATTATATTCGTATGTTTAAATTCCCAAAATTAGTTTACATAAATAATTGAAAACATAAATTTATAAATTATTGAGTTAAATTAAGTTACAAATTTTGAAAAATACCCCATATATTAATACACATTTATTAGAGTGTGTTAACATCCCCGGTACGGAAAGTCGTCGCCGATACGTTTTGTCGACGTAACGTACGTCCTGTCGATGAAACGTCCTGTTGACGAAATTTCAGGCGACTTTAACCACAGCATGAGAAGTTGATACTAGGTTTTGACTCTAGAGTCTCGATTTAGGGACACTGCATTGGTGCTGAAAAAAAGAATAACTGAGTTAAAGCCTCACCGAGACGCAAAAAATGGGAAGGACAGGAATAATTAATTTTAACGTATTTAAGAAAGTTTATAGTGCTAATTCAGAGATAATGAAATATATATTGTTATATTATGTTGTAATTATGTAATTATGTTGTAATAAAATATTTAAAATGCCCTTTTTAACTCTAAGAAAGAAGATGGTTCGCTATCTTTATGGTATGTGCGACATACTTCATCTAATAATTATATTATATGGTTCTCAGACTGAAATTTTCATCTGGGTGATAGATGATTCTTACACTACTATTTCTCGATTGTTTTTTCTTTAAATATTCTTTCTAATATTAATTGTATTTATAATAGATTTTGTTGAAATTATTTTATCCACATTTTGCCTGCATTCCAATTACGTAAATGCATCAATCGATTTAATTGAAGTTAGTAACATCGTCGGTTAGAGTACAGGGAATTAGGACTTCGGAAAATATTCTAATCATAAAAAAATGTTAGAAAAACAATGAGGATATGGAAAATAAATATAGGTAATGGATGGATTTTCATTTTGAAATTGTATAACACATATAATTAAATATGTACAATATGGCAACACTGCCACGACCCACAATATGGCAACACTAAACTACCAACAATATGGCAACACTAAACTACTAACAATATGGCAACACTGCTACGTCCCACAATATGGCAACACTAAACTACCCACAATATGGCAACGCTGCCACTACCCACAATATGGCAACACTGCCACTACCCACAATATGGCAACACTGCTACTACCCACAATATGGCAACACTGCTACTACCCACAATATGGCAACACTGCTACTACCCACAATATGGCAACACTGCCACTACCCACAATATGGCAACACTGCTACGTCCCACAATATGGCAACACTAAACTACCCACAATATGGCAACACTGTCACTACCCACAATATGGCAACACTGCTACTACCCACAATATGGTAACACTGCTACTACCCACAATATGGTAACACTGCTACTACTCACAATATGGTAACACTGCCTCTACCCACAATATGGTAACACTGCTACTACCCACAATATGGTAACACTGCTACTACCCACAATATGGTAACACTGCTACTACCCACAATATGGTAACACTGCTACTACTCACAATATGGTAACACTGCCTCTACCCACAATATGGTAACACTGCTACTACCCACAATATGGTAACACTGCTACTACCCACAATATGGTAACACTGCTACTACTCACAATATGGTAACACTGCCTCTACCCACAATATGGTAACACTGCTACTACCCACAATATGGCAACACTGCTACTACCCACAATATGGTAACACTGCTACTACTCACAATATGGTAACACTGCCTCTACCCACAATATGGTAACACTGCTACTACCCACAATATGGTAACACTGCTACTACTCACAATATGGTAACACTGCCTCTACCCACAATATGGTAACACTGCTACTACCCACAATATGGTAACACTGCTACTACCCACAATATGGTAACACTGCTACTACCCACAATATGGTAACACTGCTACTACCCACAATATGGTAACACTGCTACTACCCACAATATGGCAACACTGCCACTACCCACAATATGGCAACACTGCTACGTCCCACAATATGGCAACACTAAACTACCCACAATATGGCAACACTGTCACTACCCACAATATGGCAACACTGCTACTACCCACAATATGGTAACACTGCTACTACTCACAATATGGTAACACTGCCTCTACCCACAATATGGTAACACTGCTACTACCCACAATATGGTAACACTGCTACTACTCACAATATGGTAACACTGCCTCTACCCACAATATGGTAACACTGCTACTACCCACAATATGGTAACACTGCTACTACCCACAATATGGTAACACTGCTACTACCCACAATATGGTAACACTGCTACTACTCACAATATGGTAACACTGCCTCTACCCACAATATGGTAACACTGCTACTACCCACAATATGGTAACACTGCTACTACCCACAATATGGTAACACTGCTACTACTCACAATATGGTAACACTGCCTCTACCCACAATATGGTAACACTGCTACTACCCACAATATGGTAACACTGCTACTACTCACAATATGGTAACACTGCCTCTACCCACAATATGGTAACACTGCTACTACCCACAATATGGTAACACTGCTACTACTCACAATATGGTAACACTGCCTCTACCCACAATATGGTAACACTGCTACTACCCACAATATGGTAACACTGCTACTACTCACAATATGGTAACACTGCTACTACTCACAATATGGCAACACTGCTACTACCCACAATATGGTAACACTGCTACTACCCACAATATGGCAACACTGCCTCTACCCACAATATGGCAACACTCCCTCTACCCACAATATGGCAACACTGCTTCTACCCACAATATGGCAACACTCCCTCTACCCACAATATGGCAACACTGCTATTACCCACAATATGGCAACACTGCTACTACCCACAATATGGCAACACTGCCTCTACCCACAATATGGCAACACTCCCTCTACCCACAATATGGCAACACTGCTATTACCCACAATATGGCAACACTGCTACTACCCACAATATGGCAACACTGCCTCTACCCACAATATGGCAACACTCCCTCTACCCACAATATGGCAACACTGCTCTATCTTCAGTATGGTGTCAGTGTGTTTGTGATGTAGAAGTGTCTCTGTTAGGTTCCGATAAAGTCTTCACTGAGTACCTACCTACCTACCAATAAATATTATAATTAGTTAATCGAGTGCAGTGATAAATTAATGTTATTGAGTTGAATTGATCGGGTATGTTAATTTAATTAGAAAAATATTCATTTATAGGATTTGGTTCTATTTGATTTTGTTTGTTTTTGTTATATACAAATAATTTTTTGTAATCAATTTTTGAATCAATCAATGTAATATCAAACTAAATTAACTGAATTATCAATTATTTCACATTTTCCTCTTGCTATCATATATGTAAGTTTCGTATTATTAATATCTAATCAGAGAGCAATTATACCATTCTTAAACAACATTGAGTGCGTGATTGTATACACTTGATGTATACACTTGATGTATACACTTGAATAATAATAAACATACACAGAGATCTCATACACGAGTGTGTATGCATACACAGTAAGTGTATGAGTAGGTGTACAAGTATGTGTGTAAGTGAATGAGTGTGTGTAAGTGTGTAAGTGTACAAGTATGTATTTAAGTGTATAAGTGTGTGTGTAAGTGTATAAGTGTGTGTGTAAGTGTATAAGTATGTGTGTAAGTGTATTGGCTCTAAGTTAAATAAGAAACTTGATGCATTTTATCTGTGAAAAATAACTTCGTGGGTGAGAAAATTAGTCATGAATGTGACTACTTTAGTCATGAATGTGACTACTTTAGTCATGAGTGTGCCTACTTTAGTCATGAGTGTGCCTACTTTAGTCATGAGTGTGCCTACTTTAGTCATGAGTGTGCCTACTTTAGTCATGAGTGTGCCTACTTTAGTCATGAGTGTGCCTACTTTAGTCATGAGTGTGACTACTTTAGTCATGTTTGAAAACTATTTTTAAAGTTTTTTAGTTTTAAAAAAAATTTATAAATAAACTTTTCAATATAGAAAAAAACTCTTACGGTGAAGAACATTCATACAATATGTATTTACAGTCAATACAAATAATATTCCACTAGGGATGAACTCTTACGGTGAAGAACATTCATACAATATCTATTTACAGTCAATACAAATAATATTCCACTAGGGATGAACTCTTACGGTGAAGAACATTCATACAATATGTATTTACAGTCAATACAAATAATATTCCACTAGGGATGAACTCTTACGGTGAAGAACATTCATACAATATGTATTTACAGTCAATACAAATAATATTCCACTAGGGATGAACTCTTACAGTGAAGAACATTCATACAATATCTATTTACAGTCAATACAAATAATATTCCACTAGGGATGAACTCTTACGGTGAAGAACATTCATACAATATCTATTTACAGTCAATACAAATAATATTCCACTAGGGATGAACTCTTACGGTGAAGAACATTCATACAATATGTATTTACAGTCAATACAAATAATATTCCACTAGGGATGAACTCTTACGGTGAAGAACATTCATACAATATGTATTTACAGTCAATACAAATAATATTCCACTAGGGATGAACTCTTACAGTGAAGAACATTCATACAATATCTATTTACAGTCAATACAAATAATATTCCACTAGGGATGAACTCTTACGGTGAAGAACATTCATACAATATCTATTTACAGTCAATACAAATAATATTCCACTAGGGATGAACTCTTACGGTGAAGAACATTCATACAATATCTATGTATTTACAGTCAATACAAATAATATTCCACTAGGGATGAACTCTTACGGTGAAGAACATTCATACAATATGTATTTACAGTCAATACAAATAATATTCCACTAGGGATGAACTCTTACGGTGAAGAACATTCATACAATATGTATTTACAGTCAATACAAATAATATTCCACTAGGGATGAACTCTTACGGTGAAGAACATTCATACAATATCTATTTACAGTCAATACAAATAATATTCCACTAGGGATGAACTCTTACGGTGAAGAACATTCATACAATATGTATTTACAGTCAATACAAATAATATTCCACTAGGGATGAACTCTTACGGTGAAGAACATTCATACAATATCTATTTACAGTCAATACAAATAATATTCCACTAGGGATGAACTCTTACGGTGAAGAACATTCATACAATATGTATTTACAGTCAATACAAATAATATTCCACTAGGGATGAACTCTTACGGTGAAGAACATTCATACAATATCTATTTACAGTCAATACAAATAATATTCCACTAGGGATGAACTCTTACGGTGAAGAACATTCATACAATATCTATTTACAGTCAATACAAATAATATTCCACTAGGGATGAACTCTTACGGTGAAGAACATTCATACAATATCTATTTACAGTCAATACAAATAATATTCCACTAGGGATGAACTCTTACGGTGAAGAACATTCATACAATATGTATTTACAGTCAATACAAATAATATTCCACTAGGGATGAACTCTTACAGTGAAGAATATTCATACAATATCTATTTACAGTCAATACAAATAATATTCCACTAGGGATGAACTCTTACGGTGAAGAACATTCATACAATATCTATTTACAGTCAATACAAATAATATTCCACTAGGGATGAACTCTTACGGTGAAGAACATTCATACAATATGTATTTACAGTCAATACAAATAATATTCCACTAGGGATGAACTCTTACAGTGAAGAATATTCATACAATATCTATTTACAGTCAATACAAATAATATTCCACTAGGGATGAACTCTTACGGTGAAGAACATTCATACAATATCCATTTACAGTCAATACATTTTTTTTAACACTGTGTTTTTTATCTACTAGCTACTTCATAAAATTAATTCACTCAAAAAATATATATATAATAATGAAGTAATGACAAAATTTAAAGTTAAAAACACTGAAAAACAGAGATTACAATGGGGTCTGACATTATGAAAACAATAATGGTATTAGTGACAGATGTTGTGATAACTGATGTTAATTGAGAAATCTGCTACCATCAACTAGCTGAAAACACCTGTAGAATAGGGTAATATGTCATGAAAACACCTGTAGAATAGGGTAATATGTCATGAAAACACCTGTAGAATAGGGTAAAATGTTATGAAAACACCTGTAGAATAGGGTAAAATGTTGTGAAAACACCTGTAGAATAGGGTAAAATGTCATGAAAACACCTGTAGAATAGGGTAAATGTTGTGAAAACACCTGTAGAATAGGGTAAAATGTTATGAAAACACCTGTAGAATAGGGTAAAATGTTATGAAAACACCTGTAGAATAGGGTAAATGTTGTGAAACACCTGTAGAATAGGGTAAATGTTGTGAAAACACCTGTAGAATAGGGTAAAATGTTGTGAAAACACCTGTAGAATAGGGTAAAATGTTGTGAAAACACCTGTAGAATAGGGTAAATGTTATGAAACACCTGTAGAATAGGGTAAATGTTATGAAAACACCTGTAGAATAGGGTAAAATGTCATGAAAACACCTGTAGAATAGGGTAAATGTTGTGAAACACCTGTAGAATAGGGTAAATGTTGTGAAAACACCTGTAGAATAGGGTAAATGTTGTGAAACACCTGTAGAATAGGGTAAATGTTGTGAAAACACCTGTAGAATAGGGTAAATGTTGTGAAAACACCTGTAGAATAGGGTAAATGTTATGAAAAAACCTGTAGAATAGGGTAAATGTCATGAAAACACCTGTAGAATAGGGTAAATGTTGTGAAACACCTGTAGAATAGGGTAAATGTTGTGAAACACCTGTAGAATAGGGTAAATGTTGTGAAAACACCTGTAGAATAGGGTAAATGTTGTGAAACACCTGTAGAATAGGGTAAATGTTGTGAAAACACCTGTAGAATAGGGTAAATGTTGTGAAAACACCTGTAGAATAGGGTAAAATGTTGTGAAAACACCTGTAGAATAGGGTAAAATGTTGTGAAAACACCTGTAGAATAGGGTAAATGTTGTGAAACACCTGTAGAATAGGGTAAATGTTGTGAAAACACCTGTAGAATAGGGTAAATGTTGTGAAAACACCTGTAG